>JAVGVS010000031.1:1112285-1219785 GCA_032718565.1 Distichodus sexfasciatus
ATTATTATTATTATTAGCGTCAACCGAATATGTTAAAATAACGTGGTTTGATTTTGCGCGTTACGATTTGTTTAAGCAAACGGCCTGAAAGGATTGAGTTTGTGGCCTCGTCCCAAATGACATCCTACGCAACTTTATAGTGCGTCAAAGCTACAGAATAGCAACAGCGCCGGGAAATGTCATGCTGTGTAGTATGATTCTAGACAGATTCGGAGCGTAGCCTTTTCTTTCACTTTACTTGCACTGCGTTCCCTTTATAGGGCGTTCACGTTTCGCCTTTTCAACTTCCTTGTAGTAAACGACATGCCAAATAGAGTGCCATTGTTGTTTTCGAATTCCTATTTGGCAAGAAGTGCCCTAGGTAGGGTCTAAGTGCCCCGTGGCGTCAACCCCTTAAATTCCAGTTGAAACTCACTTCCTGAAAACTAACGTCTTTGCCGGAAGAACAAGGCGAAGAAAAAAGTAGCTACGAAGGAGATCCAGTCAAAACATAAACACCAGTGCGGGCCAGCGAACGACTTCATAACGCTGCGCGACTTTATTTCTTCTTTGCCCCGGATTCGTCCTTGCCTCGTTCGTTTTCTTCCCTAATGCCTCGCCATTTTGTTGCTAGACTCTCGGTGCGAGGCGCCTGAGCTGCAGAAGCCCTGCGCGGAGGGATTAGAAGTGCGGAGTCCGGGGCCTGCTATAAGGTAGCCAGCTAGCTGACGTTAGCTCGCCCGCTAAGTAAAGAAAGCAGCGGTTTCCAAACTCGCGATGGCGGCCAAAGTCTTTCCTTGAAACTGCACCGTGTTCCATTTTTGATCGTCATAAGTGACATTGCAGGCGTCACAGGGCCGCTCTCAGAGGAATATAGCCGTAGTGCTTTAGCTCGGTACTGCGCAGTTCCGACTTATTTTTGTAAGTGTTTGTTGTTGACGGCGCGACTTCGGGCTGCGTTCACGTTCCGCCACTTGTACTGTACATATGCTGTCAAGTGTCTGCGCAGATTTCGGTTGTCAAGATATTTTACACTAGACGACTAGGATTTTTAACTGAAGTGTCACGATTTGATGAAGTATGTCTGTGTGGGTTCTCAGGCGTCGGGAAGATGGTAGTCTTGAGAAATTAAACCGAAGGAAATGGACTTAATTTACCCAGAACTCAAGGCGCTTTTTGGATGAGAGGTGAAACGTCTTCAAGAGCTTTGTAGTAAAAGTGAAGGAGCCTTTCGGATGGAAGTTGAAACGTCTTCGGGAACCCACAAGAAGTCAAGTTGGCTTCGATTCAAGTTCACTAGAATTCGATAAACTACGAACAAACTTAAGTCGTGAGCCTAAGGAGTGGATTCGAGTTTATCCCTTTACGATGTGTCATTTTTCATGAAACCTTCAGACAAGGTCGAAATTGTTCCGACTAAAGATTTTGGGAATAAATTTGGACGAAAAATCGTGTAGTCCAAACCACAAATGCACCACCAAAGCTGATCATGGCGTGAACTTTCTCTGCTCATAACGTTACTGTCTTGGCTTTTCTGAAAAGTTCTTTGCAGGCCCTCACGACTTCAAGCACGTTTTTGGACTTCACACAGCTTCTCCAAACCCAATTTATGTGTCCCTACCGGAGCTGAGTACTAAAAAGGATTGTTTTACGTTGTACGGATCAAAAAGAGCTTCCCCAAACCCAGTTCGTGCTCTACTACAGGAACGGGGTTATTAAACTTGTTTGAGTTGAACTGAGATCCAGTAGAGCTTCTCTGAACCCAGTTCATGCTGATTACAGGAACTGATGAATTGGAAGTTTTAAATTAATCAGATCAAAAAGAGCTTCTCCACAACTTAATCAGATCAAAAAGCTTCTCCACACTCAAGTCGTGTGCAGTACTTGGAATGACTTTTGTTAACTGACTCAAATCATGAGGTCTTAAAAATTTAATTGGGACATAGGAAATGCTAAACAAAACTTGACTAGATAGGGTTCATTTGGGAAATGGGTCTTGCAACATGGGGACTGTAGTTTGTCTTGTGTTTTGCCTAATATCCTGCAATTTGCCTGCTGTAAGGTCAGTATTTTTCAGTAAAATGTTGGAGGTGGTTGTGTAGTTGCTTGATTTAGCTTTCCACCATTGGACTTTACCAGGGGTTTGTCATAATCTTGTTTTCTGCACATAATTATGATTTTGTGGTGGTGGTTTTGTGCGACTGTATTGTATTTACAATTATCCAAGACAAACACTCAGGCTGGGCTTGACCTCTTGAGTTGTAGTCGTGTTCCACCTCAAGTCTACTGTGTCACCCCTTTGACAGGTCTTTCAAAACTAAACAGGATTTGTATGTTTTGTCATGGCACAGTCATCTAGTAATTTTGCTAAATCTGTTAAAGCATTTGTTAGACTAGGTTATACTACATTGCTTGAATGTACCAAAATGAAAAGGTAGTGTGGAATATTTAGGATGTTGGGATGTTTATATTATGATTTTTTTCCCCAGGCTCTTCATCTTCAGGAGGTGAGACTTCAAGTGAGGAGACAGCATGGCTGACGCTCACAGCAAGTCCAGTGTACTGAATGGTGAGAAATAATTTGTTTTGACTTGGAAAATCCCCAAAATATTTTTTCATTATGCCTTTCCAGAACCAAAGTGATGAAATTAAGTTGTATTCTCATTTCCCATTTTGCAATCAATGTAAAATGCACTTATATTTAGTTTTGAATTTTTGTGTCATATTTAGGGGGCCATGCAGTGGAACACTGCGTGGAACCCTATCGGAATTGTGCTGATTTTCTATTTTTTATTTTTTTAAATTCTGCTTTAAAACGCGTTGTGGAGAAAAAACTGTAAGACCTACAGCTTTGAAATTTGGCAGGTAGGTCCGGTACCCCACCCACTACTCAGACAAAAAAAATTGCACCAATAGAAGCTATTTTGCTTTTTTCCAAAAAATTTTGCATTTTGCCTAATAACTTTTGAACCGTAGCTCCGATTCTCAAAAATCGTATACCATCTTATTCCTTGGGTCACAATGAATCTTTTCATCACATCTATTTCTGCCATATTTGATTTTTCTCTAATTTGCATAATATGCAAAACCATCTTTTGCGAACTAGTCCCTGGATTTTTGTCCAATCTGCATGCAACTGGTATCATTTGAATCCCTAGACACTCTTCTTTAATTATTATCGAGCACATTTTTAATTTAGGTCTTCATATTTCTGTAATATGCAAATAAATGTGGTCGGCTTGGCATAGGACTGCAACACCACACACCGAGTGTCATAGAAATTTGGCAGGTAGGTCCGGGACCCCACCCTCTACTCAGGCAAAAAAAAAATTGTGCCAATCTGCCAGTTGGTGGCCGTATAATAAGCTATTTTGCATTTTGCCTAATAACTTTTGAACCATAGCACCCTAGATAAAAGGATGAAATGTGTCATTTTTCAACGTCTGTCCACTTCGATTCGTCAAAAACTGATAAAGCTGCAAACTGCATGGCCCCCGTAATCACTGCTTGCAGTTATATTTAGTTTTGAATTTTTGTTAGGTGCAAGTGATGTAAATCAGGTGTATATGTATATTGGTCCTTGTTTTCTGCTCTTGGGAATGGTTAGCTTTGTTTTGTTCTTTTGCAGTAAGAGGATGTTTTCAGGGTTTTTTTGGAAGTCTGTATTGGTCAGTTCCTGGTTGCATCACTTGTGCAAAAAATGGCTAAAAAACCAAAGTGGAGTATGATTGAGCAAAATGGCTCATTATAGGGTTTTTTTTTTGTCATTTTGGTTTTACTTTAAAAAACTAATACATAGTTTGAATTAGGGCTGTGCGATATGGCAAAAAAATCATATTGCGGTACATTTTGAGCCCTAGGTGATAGACGGTATATATTGCGGTATACAATTAGATCTGTAAATTTCAATATAATTGCTACTTTAAAATAACAATTCTTTCCTTGTAAAACATTAGCTTACTGAGTTTTCTTCAGTTCTACAGCCGTGTAAATATATATTATTTAAATGTCTTAACTTTTTTTTGACCAAAAAACGTAAAAAAACTTGCACAAGGTGAAAGTGGCCCAATGTCCTTATCATTTAACTTTCATTCAAATGTATCATAATATATAAATGTAAATATTTTACATTCATGTTTTTACTTAGTTCTTAGCTTTATTTATTTACTTTCTCAAATTTCTTACTTTTATTTACAATGACTTGGACAGTCTCATGAGGGAGCCAGGTGTTCATTTCAGCACATTATGCCTGTATAACTAAGCATGTGGCAAATAAAGAATCTTTAATCATTTCTGCCATTAAATAAAAAGGACGTTTCTGGCCAAATCCGTCAATCGGACGTGGCGTGTCGAGCGGCAGACGGAGCGGTTCCCTTGTCAAAACATACGGCCCCAGGCCGGAAAAGTAATGGCGCATTCTTTGGCTTCTCTCATATTCAACAGCGTATATTTTGCAGATTATGTTTTTCTGCTCAGTATCCGAGACCCTAAATCCAAACCATGTCCAGATTATGGACGTTGCACCGGTCTTATTAACAAGCTGCTCTTCCGTACACTCTCTCTCCATTTTCCGAAAACAAATGCCTCGTGGTGTGGTTTTCGCGACTTCATTACGTCATTTTTGCGGACGAGGAGCGGAAATTTCAGTGGTATGCCGGTATGATCAAAATCTCTATCGCTGGCCAAATTTATGTCGCATACCTTTTATACTGTTTATACCGTCCACTCCTACTTTAAATTGCATCATACATATTTGGGGTGTCAGTTTGGTTAAAAAAAGTGTGTACTCTGGTGGTAGTGTTTTCTGGTGTGGTTAAGCCAAGAATTGATCTGCAAAAAGAAAGTGGCTGTTGATCAAGAGGTCAGTAGTTAATTGTACTTAGAAGTACACTTGTAATAGCTTGGCAAAATGTTCTCTAGGTGGCGCAGATGATCCAGAACCAGGAAAAGGAAGGGGTGAAGGGGACGCTAACTCAGCAATAGGAGTGTCTGCGTGCCCTGAGCCAGGTACACAAAATATCCTAAATTGTCCTTAGTCACAAGTTCTGGTGTAACTCAGATTAAATGTGTGCACTTCTTAGAGCTGAGAAATTAAACAAAAATGAATCAACTGACAATCGGAATCTCCAGGCAATTTAATCTCGGCCATGTTGGTAATTTTGATTAACATTTACAGTTTTTACTTTAATAAAAACTTTCTCCCATGTGTGTTTGCTTAAAAACATAATTCCGCCTTTGTTATCAAGTTGACTCTGCCCAGTTCAGTCTGCCACGACATCTATGTGTATTAATGCTGAGCAGCAACATTTCTTAATGCATCCAAAATGAAAGGTATTGCTATAGCACAAGGTATTGTTCAGCACAAACTGCAGCAGCAGGTTCGAATCCTGTACCGGTAAAGGTGCCGCTGAGGTACTATATATTACTTAGAGGTTCTGAAATGTTCCGAATTCAATTCATTTTTGATTTTTAATTTTGGCAGATCCAAACCCGGCTCCCGAAGCAGGAGACCAGCCCAAGGACAGAGCCACGACCGAGGCGGAGCGGAATCTGCCGGTAAACGAGGAGGGGGAGAGAGAAGGAGAGGAGGAGGAAGAGGAGGAGGAGGATACAGACAGCATGGACGGCAGCGGCCTGTACTGCCTGACAGAGGAGGGTGAGCGAGAAAGCGAGGGAGGCAGCCGGAGGGAGAGGGAGAGGGCCAAAGATGAGGACAGGAGGGTAGGCCGGAAACGCAACCGGAGGGCCAGCGGGGGCAACTCGCACCATTCTTCCAGCTCCGATGACGAGGACGAAGAGAAGGACGAAGATCTGGATGACGAGGAAGAGGATGATGGGGACGAGCAGGCTATGGAGGCGTGGCTGGGGGCAGAACTGCAGGAGATGGGCGGGCCCACGTGGCGGGCGGTGCCTTCGCTGCGGGAGCGGGAGATCGGGCGCAGTGCCGGGCAGTTTGTGCGGCGAGTGTGCGGCTCCCGGGGCCTGGTGCAGCGCTTGGAGCTGCAGGGCCGGCTGGAGCGCCACTCGGGCTGCGTCAACACGCTGCACTTCAACCCCTCCGGCACGCGCTTGGCATCGGGCAGTGATGACCTGCGAGTGGTGATCTGGGACTGGGCGCGGCGCCGAGCCGAGCTGGAGTTTGACAGCGGACACAAGAGCAATGTCTTTCAGGTGGGGATCGTCGAGACGCACTAGGACCTGGCCGATGCTACCTTAAATCTAAATCGTGATTCATTTCTTTTTTACTTTGCTCACAAAAGATTGGCAAAGAACCAGGATAGAGTGAAAGATGGGGCTGGACAATTCAACAAAAAATCTGAACCAAAACTCAAATTGACGTAGTTTTGCACATGACGGTTATTTAGATTTAGATACAATCCTAAAATGCTTTCCGCACTTTTGTATTGATGTGCTGTTCCCTCTTCAAATCATATAACATATACTGTACTTTTTCATTAGAAATAAAAGCTCAGCTTTAATACTTTAGCACATTTAGGGCTAGCTTCTTGCACATGTATTAAGTCCAGTCTTGGACTAAGTTGGAGTACTAACAGAGGTTTACCATTCAAAAAGAAAGCTAGACCTTCAAAAAGAAAGCTTTGCCCTCATAGTCCACCTCGTACATGGACTATGAGGGCAAAAAACAAACAAATGAAAGCCAAAAACAGAATACCTGTTCCCAAATTGTTATAAAGGTAAAATGTTCATTTAATTGTGTTGTTAATTTGAGACCAGCCCAAGTGAAGCGAGTAAGAGGGCTGACACGTTCAGTAATTACCCTGAATATGTTACTAAATGACATATTACCCACGTCAGTTCTATCATTTGTAAAAATAAAAAATAAAAAATCTGTTTTATCTGTTTCTTCAAACAAACAAAAACAAAATTGTTGCTTGTTAATCAGTGTAAAATGTTCTATTGTTAAAATGTTCTATATTGATTTAAGGATATATTGCCCAGACTTCTCACTCCTCCTCCTCCTCCTCGTCCTCCTACATGCTACACTTCTTGACCAGTTGGCAGAGGTCCTGTTTCATCATGGTCGAATATTATTTCGATTTAATGATACAGTGATACAGTGCCTGCAGATATGATCCAATTTGATTCAGTTCAGCAGCCAGCGATCAGTATGAGACAGTATCGTATGCTGATTTAACAGAATCTCTTCTTGTCATATCTGTCTACTCTAAAACAACTAGACATCATTTGACATTTGGTTCCTGAGCTCAACCAGACATTTAAATGACAATAGATCTCCTGTTCAAAATAAAGTGACCTTACACTATGTATGATTAGGTTGATGGTTTCATTTTGGATGGATGTAGGGCTGCAACTAACAATTATTTTGTTCATTGATTAATCTACTCATTATTTTTTGATTGATTATTAGTCTGATTTCTTAAAAATATATTTCATTTCCAGCCTTTTTTAATAAACCAAACTGTCTGTTTCTATTTTTCTATAATTATTTTTTACTCTCTAACATTTAAAATGGGAAAAAATATTTTCCGATTAATTGAAAATGAAGAAATAATGAAGTTTTGGTAATTTGGACTCATTTTGGCCTATAACTCATTTTTGTCTCATTTCTTGGAGAGAACTACATTTTTGTCTAAGATGGTGCTCCACATGAGAGTCGTGTCACAATAACGCAGTGGACATGCGTCAAAATAATCACTGAAAATATCAAGTAAATGGCTGTGTTGTGAGAAGAACGCTGGTGGTTTTTGTTATTTATCAGCTAAACTATGAGTTTTGTCTGTAATAAATGGGAAGATTTGACTGAACTGGAACACTTTAGTGAATGACTTCCCTGAGAGAGTCGTGCTCGCTAACAAACAGCACGTGTTTACATCGTGAAAAATGTCATTCATGTGTTTATACGCTATTACTTCACTTTTTGTGACGGCGAGGCACGGCACTGGTTCTCGTCTCCTTCTTATTCTTCTTTTATGGCGGTCGGCGTCCAGCTTAATGGTGCTTTACTGCCACTGCGGCTTTGGTTAACTTACTGCCCCTACATTAGGAGTAGCCATTGTACCTATGTGTGTAATAACGTAGACCCAGCTAATCAATTATTAAATTAGTTGCCAAGTGTCTTAATCGATTTTAATCAAGTTTATCGATTATTTGTTGCAGCCCTAGATTGATGGCTCATTGATCGCTGAATTGATGTAGCTCGATGTAACGTTTCTCTCTTAACTAAAAGTCACGCTGCATCATTGCCATGGTTTAGGGTTAGGTACAGGCTTAACTGTGTCAGTTGAGCCGCAAAAACATGGAAAATTTTTCTTTTAGATATCAGAGACACTAGCTCGTTAATTTATTTGTAAACTTCTCTCTTAATTAAGACTGTCCTCATACAAACTCTTCAGTTCCTCTGCATTTCCTATGTGAAAGATGCTATGCAAGTTATTATTATTATTAATAAGTCTGATGTGAATAAATGTGGCGCGAATTTTCCTGTCTCCTTCGTAGGCTAAGTTCCTGCCGCACAGTGGTGACTCCACATTGGCCATGTGCGCTCGGGACGGACAGATCCGAATAGCTGAACTCTCGGCCACTCAGCGCTGCAAGAACACCAAGCGAGTGGCTCAGCACAAAGGAGCTGCACACAAGGTACGACAGAGGACTTGTCCATCACTTCACTAGTGTGGTATTGTGATTACAGCTCTGAAATGGCTTATTTTAAGAGATCTTTTTCCACTAACACAAACTTTAAGCGTGACTGGTCTAGAAAACTGGAGGTCGACCGATATTGGTTTTTCAGGGCCGATGTCGATACCGATTATTGCTAGTTAACGGGGACGAGAAGCGATGTGCAAAATAAAAATCTGTCAAAAATTTTAAAAACACCAATCTCAGCTGAATCTCTCCACTCTCCTCTTCTTCTTTTCGTAGCTTCACGCTGCGCTTGTGTGTTAGTGTGGTGCGAGTGAGAACAAGGCTTCAGCGTTGATTGGTTACTACTTGTGAGACATATAGCCAATTAGAGACTGTTGTGGGCGGGGGCATTACTGTACATGAAGCAGCGAGTCGAGAGCAAACAGCATAGAGGGAAGAGATGGCAGTGGAGCCACAGTAACACACCTTGTAATTACTTAATATCAGTGATGGTCAAAATTAAACACAGATACCGATAATCTGCAAAACACCTAATATCGATCCCCAACATCACAAGTTCCGCCAGGAGAAGTAGGAGAATTGAAACAGAGATTGACACGTCCCTCTCATGATACAAGAGTTTCAAATTGGACATAGGACTAGTTTGTGTGGCGATATTAGTTTGATCACATCTTTGTAGTGTTCACACAGCTTGTTGTTTCCCAATTAAACACCCGATTGAGGGTATATAAAAGTCATAAAAAGCAGCTTGTACCTCAGGAACGTTATGACAGAAAACTTTAGTGTTTTTTTTTCTATACTGTGACTTTTTCAAACTGCTCTGTACTCCTTGAAACCAGAAACTGGCCCATGCCTAGCCTCGACCAAACTTTATTCACCTTGAGGGTGCTAAAAGTCACCACCTAAAACAGCAGTCCCACCTAAAAATATCAGTTGAGAAGGTTTTGTGGACTTGTCTGGTTGTTGTGTTACAGCTGGCGCTGGAGCCCGACTCGCCCTGCTCTTTCCTGTCCGCCGGCGAAGATGCCGTCGTGTTTGGGATCGACCTGCGCCTTGACCGGCCCGCTAAGTAAGTCCGGCATTAGACTTGGGCCGGGGGGGTTTAGGGGGAGTGAGAGGGGAGTGTAGATAGTTTAAATAGCTTTCGGATGATATGTTCTCAAGTCACACACAAACAAATCAAGCTCTAATGCAAAATCCTGCTGGAGTGTTTACAGTATTTATGGCAGCCAGGGTTCTTACTTGAGCAATGCACTTAATTGTAACGCACAACGACAATTAATCACAACCAACATTCAGAGCCTGTGATCTCTAACCTCATGAGAGCGCAGCTCTGCTTTTGGGTGTTTGGAGTGTTTCCTTCATTCCTCTCTGTCCATTTTCCCTCTCCGAGATGGAATTTATTCAAATCTCTTCTTCTTCATGATCTTCACAGCAGTATTTTGCAAGCATTGGGTTCATGTCAGTCCCTCCAAGGGCTAAATAGATCTTAGTCTTACACAGCGTTTCTCCTAAACCTCTAAGCTTGTAAGCTGCTGCTGCTGCTGCTGGCTGAAGTCTGCTTTCCCTCATACATGGGGTTAGATCTGGTTAGAAATGTACACAGAATAACTAGATAGTGATGGGGAAAAATCTGGGTACCATTTGTTCGTTTTCCAATAAAAATTAAAACAAAACCAAAATGAAAAAAAATCTAAAACAATTACTCGTTTTATGACAGCTCGATTCTGAAGCTGTATTTTGATGCCCCCTAGAGAAGGCACCGTCTTGTGAAGAAGGCTTGTTTTAGTTGTCCACCGTCAATTTTGGAAATATAATTGGAAAGAGCCTGAAAGCTGGAACAAGCGTACTCAAAAAGTTGGAAGTAAAGCAGCTCTTTTGTGTGTGATCTCCAGCAAACTGGTTGTGGTGAAGGAGGGTGATAAGAAGGTGGGACTCTACACCATCTTTGTCAATCCGGCCAACACGCATCACTTTGCCGTTGGAGGAAGAGACCAGTACATCAGGTACGTCACTCGTCTCGCTTTCTCTCTCCAAAAAACAATCCAAGGCAGCTTGTGTCTGATTCAGTGTGTGTCAGTGTTGTTGTACATGTTTTGTCAGGATCTATGACCAGAGGAAGATCAACGAAAACGAAAACAACGGCGTCCTGAAGAAGTTCTGCCCGTCCCACCTGGTGTCCAACGAGTCCAAGACTAACATCACCTGCTTAGTGTACAGCCACGACGGCACAGGTAGCACAGCTAAACCATAATAATCATGACCAAAAGAGCTGTAATAAACCCAGTCTGGATTCAGTAGTTCTTAGAGCTCTATGATCCACTCGGACTGATGTTAATGACTAGGCTTTACCGGTGACTAGGGACGGCGATGGTGAAGATTTTAACGGTAATGTTTAGGGTAGATGATATTGCTCAGAATCACAGTATTTTTGGACCAAATGTAGATCTATGATTTGCATCAACATTAGGGGTGTTGAATTAATCGCATAATCGATGCATCGCGATGCAGATGTGGACGATGCTGCATCAATGCAATGGCAGCTGCACCTGCATTGCAGGTGGTCTGTGACATGCAGTCCCTCTTTACTACTGAACTCACTTTATAAAAATTATTCCTTTTTTATTTTTCAAAACATTTCCAACTGATTTGGGCAGATTTAGAACATTGAATATATACTGTATATCACAGGTTACCTTCTAACTAACTGTATCTGCACGAATTATTGCGAAGTATTGCACAGACTCTAGTTCTCCACTGCTGTTATAATATCTTCACATACTTCAATGTTAGTCAGACTGTTTTAAGAGATACTGTTTTATTAATAGACTGGATATAGAATTTTTCATATTGAAACTATTACTAACTTCTTGCACATAAAGTGTAAAAGTCAGTTAGAAATAGAAAAATTGATGGGATGCATCGACATATCGAGTCGAATCGCTGACATGATAATCGTAATCGAATCGAACCATGAGACCAGTGAAGGTTCACACCTCTAATCAATATTTTTTCTATCTAGTTGAATTACAAACAAAATGGTCTTGTTTTGAATAAATCACTGTTATGCTCTAGAAGTGAATACATATGGAGCCTGTGTAATGTTATGGATTTATTTGTGTTTGATCGGCAAAGTAGTTGGCCAGTAAAATATAAAAGGTCATTTATATGTATATCAGTTCTGAAAGCAGTTTATCTGAGCTTATAAATACTCCGCTCTTTCATAATTTAGCCCCGTTTAGGCTCTGTTTAGTAGCAGGTTTTGGTGTTCCTCCGTACACGCTACTGATTTGTGACCCTCCACGGCAAAACCAGTCGCTTGTCGCAAATTTTCAAAATTGAGTTACTACGTTTCACGAAAGGGCATACATCAACCTTCAAAACGATACCTATATCGAATGAATCGGACGACATATGACCGAGATAGCAACATTCAAAGGAGTCGGGTTTCTCCTGTCACGATAAGTGAGAAACGGAGAAATCTGCCTTTGAAGTTGACTATCGCTGTAGCACTCACAGACACTTGCTGCGGTCCCGACTACGTTTGTATTTACAGTAGCCTACGCTGCATTCACAGCCACATGGATAGCCTACCTGTGTTAGGTTAACTGAACTCGGGAGACGAAGGTGGATTCTGGAGAAATATCTTCACGCTAGTCAACCAGTGGATTTACCATAAATATTGAAGTAGAGCGGTCAAAACAGAAACTTTTAACATTCTGCTGGAACTGAGTTCCTCACCTCAAGAAAGTCAGGTTTTTAGGATGGAAATTGATTCACAACAGTACAGTTTAGACCTTCCACTGTTTCAAAACACTAAAAACAAAAAATCCAAAATTTTACCCCACGCAACATAAACGCTCGTTTTTCTCGGAAACCTCCGTTGCGACAAGCGACTGGTTTTGCTGTGGAGGGTCACATTTGTCATCAGTCCTTTGCTCTTTGTGTTTTTAGTAGGTCTTTTTAACGATGTCTGCCATGTCTTATGTGTACCCCAGAGCTGCTGGCCAGTTACAACGATGAAGACATTTACCTGTTCGACTCCAGCCACAGCGACGGCGCCGACTACCGCAGGAGGTACAAGGGCCATCGCAACAATGCCACAGGTGCGCAAAACTAAAGCTCAGATCAAGACTCGGTGAGACATGCATGTAGCGTTACGCCAGGTTTAGTTTTTATCTTGTATGTGCATGAAAACGGGACATATGCAACAATTTTTGTTTAGTTTAATTTAAAATGTGGTGTTGTGAGGGGAGGGGGGGTAAAAAAATCCATTTTTAATTGACAGTCACTGTATCAAAATTTCCCTCATACTGTTCCTGTAGTACAAGCTGCTTTTTATGACTTTTTCTTTTTGCCAAAACAAATAAAATCTTCCTCTGTCTTCCCCCGTCCCCTTGACTGTAGTGAAGGGGGTGAATTTCTACGGGCCGTGCAGTGAGTTTGTGGTGAGCGGCAGCGACTGCGGTCACATCTACCTGTGGGACAAACACTCCGCTCGCGTGGTGCAGTTCATGGAGGGAGATCGGGGAGGAGTGGTAAGCACAAAGCCTTTTACAACTTTTAACTAATCTCAACAGCACAGACTCGGTCTAATGTAGTTGATTGAAAATTAATCGAAAGCGACATTCAGAACCTCTGATTTATGACTGATTAAAATACAACCCGTTTTAACTAGTCTGCCGCTGCCCGTCTGTGTTTGTTTCCTTCAATTATTTTAAAATCTACTATACAAAACGTTTTAAAATGACACAAAACGTCCCAATTTTAACAGCACATTTACAGTTCAAACCTTGTCAATGAACTATGATAAAACCAAAACGATAATTGTTCATACGTTGTAATAAAGTTGTGACCTCTTCCTGTCTGTCGCCCTCCTGCAGTTTATGACTTGCATGCTTTTACGTCCATTACGCAACAGTAAATTGTTACTCCCTAAAATATGCAAAAGTACAGTCACTGTTTATAGTGGAAATGTAATTTTAGGAAGCATTTTTCTATAGATTTACTTTTCAGATTTAGTTTCTTTTAACGTTTTTTAAACTTATTTGCCTCCTCATAGTATCTGATTATCTCATAAAATCCCAAAATATGCACATGTACAATTAATTGTTTATAATAGAAATGTCTTGTTTAGGAAACACATTTTTTCTAGATATTTTCTATTAATTTACATCTTCATTTGTGTCCAGGTGAACTGTCTGGAGCCGCACCCCCACCTGCCCGGCCTGGCCACCAGCGGCCTCGACCACGACGTCAAGCTGTGGGCCCCGACCGCCCAGAACCTCACCAGCCTCAAGGGCCTCAAAGAGGTGCACTGCTCTACCCATCCCCCTGCTCTCCTCCTCTTCTTTTTCTTACCTTTCTTTCTTCCTACCTTTCTCTCTGTTTGTCTGTCCTTCTCTTTTCTTTCTTCTTTCTCTCCATCTGTCTGTCTTTCTTTCCTTTCTCTCTGTCTGCATTTCCTATTCTTTTCTTTTTTCTGCCCTTTCTTTCCATCCCTCTGTCTTTTTCCTTTCCTTTCTAACTTAATTTTTCTATCTTTTCTCTCTCTTTCTTTTCTTGTTTTCTCTTTCTTTCTTTCCTACCTTTCTTTCTTTCTCTCTCTTTTCTTTTTGTTTTTTCTTTCTTCCCTTTCTTTCCATTGCTCTTTTTTTTTTTTCCTTTCGACCTTCCGGTTCTTTCATTCTTTCTGTCCTTCTTATTTTTAGCCCCTTTGTTTTTTGTTTCTTTTTTCATTCTTCAATCTTGTTTCTTTTTTCATTCTTCCTCTTCTTTTTATTCATTCATCTCCAATCTGTCTTTTCCCCTTTTCATTAGTATCAAATGTGCAATAATATGGGGAAAAATGAGTTCACAGTTTGCTCAACAGATGAACACTTACAATGCACATTTGAGTAGTAGCTTGCCCTGAGTGAGGAGAAAATTTGGGGGAACGTGAAAAGGGAGGTCCCATTTCTAGGCCAAGTTGAACTCTCCCTTTAAAAGTGTTCGTGTGTGTGCACGTGTGTGCTCAGGTGATGAAGAAGAACAAGCGTGAGCGGGACGAGGACAGCGCTCGGCACGGAGACCAGTACGACACACAGCTCCTCTGGTTCCTGATGAGGCACATGAGGAACCGCAGACCTCTCAGGGTGAGAACAGCAACGTTTTACACCCAAATCCTTAAAATGCAGACATTGATGGGGAGAGAGAGGGATGTAAGGGAGGGAGAGGGAGGAAAGGAGGGATGAAAAAAGTGAGAAGGAGTGGGAGAGAGGAAAGTGAAAAGGAAGAGGCACTGAGAAAGAGGTGTGTGTGTGTGAGAGAGAGAAGGGGACAGGAAGGGGGAGTGAGGGAGAGCAGAGGAAGTAGAGGCAGAGAGAAGAAGAGGGAAAGAATGATAGTCGATGGGGGGAGCGATAGGGAGGTAGAGGGAGGGAATGATGGTGAGAGAATGAGGGAGAGAGGGAGGGAATTAAGCCGAGAGAGAGTAAGGGATTGATGGAGGGGAGGGAGGGAGAGAGATAGTGAGGGTGGGATGGGGAAGGGGTGGAAGAGAAGTAGTAATGGAGGGGAGAGAGATACTGAGAGATTGATGGAAGGAGAGAGAGAGAGAGCAGGGGATTGATTGATTGAGAGAGGGACTGATGGAGGGAGAGAGAGGGTGAGGGATTGAAAGAGAGAGAGTGAGTGAGGAATGGGGATGGTCTGGAAGAGAGGGAGAGAGCAAGGGATTGATGGAGTGAGAAAAGGTGAAGAATTGATTAAAGAGGAGGCAGAGAGAGGGCGGAGGGATTGGAGAAGGGGAGGTAGAGAGTGAGGGGTTAAAGGAGAGATGGAGTGACTGACAGAGGGAGGGAGGGAGAGAGAGTGACAAATGAATGAAGGGAATTATCATCATATCTTCTTCCTCCTCCTCCTCCCACTTTTTGTCTTGATAACTCCTTCAAAAGTTTCTGTCATAGAGACACGGTTCTTGGCTTAAATTGTCAGCTCACTGTAGCTCTTTGTATCACTATGTGACTATTTTCAGTTGTTCAGTCGTTATCCACTGAATCAATAGCCTGTAATACTGTATTGTAATGAACCTTGTGATTTACAACGTGTGCTGGAACATGGGCATTGTGTTTTTGAGTCACGTGGGGCGTTTTTTGCGATGTCTAACATGTTTTTGTCATGTTTTGACCCCAGACCCGGCGTGGGGAACATGGAGAGGGGGATACGGACGAATCCTGGAGCTCTCCTGAGTCCTCTGATGAAGAAGAGGGCGGACCCGACCATGTCCAGTGCATGTCGTCCTGAGCCACATGCCCCCATTGTGCACACACACATACACACACAACATATATTTAAGCACACACACATAGACACACACACACAAGTTCTACACTGGTTCACACAGCAAGATGCCAGGCGCAAACCCCAAAAATGTCTTGTTTTTTTCGTGAGTGAGCAAAAAGAACTGCATCGGCCACTTCCAGGGAAAAGAAAAGAAAAATCACTATTTTTGATACGAGTTTAGTTTCTGAGAAGCCTACAACACAAGTAACCACTCTAGTCTCTCTCTCTCTCTCACACACACACACACACACACAGTTTGTTTACACACAGCTTCACTCA
Source organism: Distichodus sexfasciatus (assembly GCA_032718565.1). Taxonomy (NCBI): domain Eukaryota; kingdom Metazoa; phylum Chordata; class Actinopteri; order Characiformes; family Distichodontidae; genus Distichodus; species Distichodus sexfasciatus. Next base: position 1,128,492 of record JAVGVS010000031.1, read on the forward strand.
CATATTGCACACTGGAGCGGGACGTTTTTGAGAACAAGAGAAATCCCACTCAGCCCCTGATGCTGAAGAAGACAAAACCAAATGCTCATTTTCCTTTCTGGTAGGTGCAGTCGAGGACGGGATTTCCAGTTTCTTTCGAATGCCTCTTCTCTTTTATCTGCTTTTTTGGTTTAATTGCTTTTTCGCGTCCAGTGCCGACCCTTGGAGGCCAGAATGGACTTTTGTTGTGGCGCCGAATGTGGCAGGGGTTGTGCTCTTCGTTTATTTCTCTCTTGAAACAAAAGACACCAGCGAACAAATCAGGCGACTCACGCTCCTCTGCTGTCTCGTCTTTTTGTCTCCCCAGATTTTCTTTGTTCCAAAAAAGCTAACAGTGAGGTGGGACAGGAGACGCTTCTCTTCGTCCCACCCGGCTGCTGATTGCACTTTAATCAGGGATTTCGCAACTTGCTATAAGAGAAGTGTGCGTAGGAGGCATGCAATATCGACTTAAACATGCGCAGAATTTGCAGATTTCGCTTTTGTTTCTCTTCTTCCTTTACCCCCAAAAATTCTAGGTCACACCTTAGGTGATTCACCACTAGCTCTTCGGTCTGACATTTGCACTTGGACTGGCTTCGGCGGATTCCCGAGCGCCGCTCCTTTTCCTTCCACCCTGCAGTCCGTTCGTCCTTCCCAGACGAAATCCCGACTCGGAACGTGCATCTCCGGTTGCATTGTCAGGGGAAAAAGGTCTGTATTATCCCAAAGAGGTTTCAAAGCCTCTCTCCTGTTCCAGGATGTCACCATACCTGGCTGTCTCTCATACATTAGGAAGGACAAAAGACTCTCTTTTGGGACGGAACTCCACTCTGGTGGTCAGGAATTCTCTTTAAGCACCTTTTGTTTTTTGTTTTTTGTTGGTTGGTTTTTTCAGATCGGATGTCCGATATATTTCTGACTTGGAGGATCCCTCGCATGATTTAGGTTCCCACGGCTCTTCATCGCCGAATGAAAATCGGACGAGTGACGCTCGGCCGTTGGAGGGCTCTTGGACGTCGTCTGTATTATGGAGGAAGATTTGATTGCTTACTTTTCTCCTCGAAAAAAAACCCATTATTTTGTGTTTTGTGAGGGGAGGATTAAATCCAGCTTTTCTCTTTTTGTATGAGAAAAAGAATAAGTTAAATTTCTTTGTATGTATTTACAAATATATGAATATATATAACAAAACTAACTAAAGAAATCATCTTCAGCCATTGGTCTTGGAAAAGATGTCAGAATACGATTGGTATTGATGCAGAAATTTATTATTGTATAAAAAGTACTTTTAAACATTAGCGGGAAAACGATTGACAAAAAAAAGTTTTTCTTCGATAGTCGTCCCGTAGAATTGACATTGCTTTTGATTGTTGTCCGAATTGATTTTATTTCCACATCTCATCCCCCTCCACGTTGTTTGTAACGTCTTTTTTTGTTTGATCTTCTGACATATAAAGCTTTGGTTTTTTTCCCCCCCGAGTTTCCATCAGTCAAGTTACCCCACCGTTGCCTAATATTGTGTTATCAGTTCGGTTGAAATCATCTACGACTTGTTGCAGTAAAAAAAATACAAAAAAAAGAGAAAAGATGTTCCTGAACAGATGTCTTGTCATTTTTGTCTTCTGATTTTTTTCTTATCTTTTCTCTGAAATGGTTTCACAATGTTCTTTATTTGCACTTAATGTTTTACAGAAACAGTTGAAGATATTTGACAATTTGTAAATTAGTCAAAACTCCCACTCAAAGCTCAGTTTAATTTAGAAAATTATTTTTCTTGCAACTAGTAGAAATGTGTTAAAGTGCAGTTCCGATTTTGAACGTTGGGTGCCGCTGTTGCCAGAACCGACTAACGACACTGCTTCTGCTTTACGAATGAGAAAAAAGACATTTCAAGCCTTGTTCTAAAGAAAGAACAAGACTATTGACTAGGTCTTTAGGTAGCAAGGCCAGTATGAAAGCTGAAGCATGGAGACTAGAGGCGTGAACCTTCACTGGTCTTACGATTCGATTCGATATCTCGATGCATTGCAATGCATGCAATCAATTTTTCGAAGTTACTTCACATTGCACACAGATTGGGCAGCTATAGTTGCTACTGAGTTTTTATGCCACAGCCAGAAAATCACCAAGCAATGTCATTATGATACAACTGGTTCTGTCCAGGGACCACCACTCAGACTACGTGTTGGAGGGAGTAGTTTTTGAATTACTTTTTAGATATTTGCATTAAATTCATTATTCATAAAGATCAAAGACGAGACGATGTGGCTCCAGTTTACACAAATAGGGCAAGAACAAATAGGGCATATAGAACAAAAACTATATAAGTAGAATACAAAATATACATTTTAAACTAGAAATTGAGTATTTCATATAAACTTTAAACTTATACTAGAAATAGAAGTAGAAAGAGAGAATTTAGACGCAGCATTAACCTACAAAAGTGAAAATTGGCTTTTACACTGTATGTGCAAGAGGTTAGAAACAGTTTCAATATGAAAAATTCTATACCCAGTCTATTAATAAAACAGTATCTCTTAAAACAGTCTGACTAACATTGAAGTATGTGAAGATATTATAACAGCAGTGGAGAACTAGAGTCTGTGCAATACTTTGCAATAATTCGTGCAGATACAGTTAGAAGGTAACCAGTGATATATACTGTACATTCAATGTTCAAAACCTGCCCAAATCAGTTGGAAATGTTTTGAAAAATAAAAAAGGAATACTTTTTATAAAGTGAGTTCAGTAGTAAAGAGGGACTGCATGTCACAGACCACCTGCAATGCCGCCGTACACCGCTAGGGGGCCGCGGATCGCCGGTTAAAAACCTCCATTAAAATCGATTAAGAGCTGCCATTGCATTGATGCAGAATCGTCCACATCTGCATCGTGATGCATCGATTATGCGCCTAATTTCAACACCCCTAATGGAGACTGCAAGAATGTTGTTACTGTTTCTACCTCAATAGGTAACAGTTTAAGAACCTGTCGCCACAGTTTCTTGACAAATGAATATTAATAACCTCGTTGTTAGTCACATTGACTTTCAGACTAAAAATGAGGGTAGAAATATTCTTTGTAAACTCCTATTTCAATTTCTTAAAAGCCTCTGACTGATGAGGTTACAAACGAATATTTCCCAAATAGGCAAAGGTTTTGTAAAAATATTTCATAATGCGCTTTTTTTTTCAGAAACAGCTAAAAATTCTGACGATATGTAAATTATTCCAAACTACGACTCAAATGCTCGGTTTTATTTAGAAAATATATTACTTTGCTTGCAGCTAGAAGAAATGTGTTTAAGTGCAGTTCCTAATTTCAACATAGCGTGCCGCTGTTGTCAACAGATCAACAACTGCCTCTGCTTTACAGGCGAATGAAAAAATAATTACATTTAAACCCAAGTTGTTGTTCCTACGAATGAAACAAGACCAAACTGACCAGCTCTTTAAGCCAGTTTCAAAATAGAAGTATGAAAATTGTTCAAAAAAAACGGCCGCATCTCTTTCTGCCTCAATACGTAACAGTTTAAAAAACCTGTCGCCACGAATATTTGTAACCTCGGACTTAGTCACAATGGCTTTCAGAGTAAATATTCGTGTGTAATCACATTTTAATCTCTTGAAAGCCTTTCTGTGTGATGGTGAGGTTACAAACGAATACCGGTAAAGATACCACTGAGGTACTCACGAGCAAGGTACCGTGCCCAAGCGTTACTGTGCGGTCGTGTGTACATAATGACATATTACTCACTTAAAAATTAGTCAGAAAAACTTTAAGGAGATTAAAAAGTACAAGATTTAAATTTGATGTAGATTTTTTTTTGCAACATTGCAATTGAGGACCAGATCCCACAGCAACTACTGACATATATATTCCGTGCGTTATTCAGTAGTTTTCAATGCCCAAAAAGCGTCCCCCCCACGGACTCTCAACACAGGACTACTTGTAAAGAAGCTGTCACATCAAAAAAACGGGGCTTTCAAAATGTCCAAGACATTTCATAAAAGAAAGAAAAAAGATTTTATGATGAATGTTTCAAAACACCTGCATGCGAGTACCTGTCAAATACACACATACATCGGAAAGACGATTCCACAGCAGCGTAAAATATTGATACATCGGCTCATTTAATATACAGGTATATGTTCGGAGGCATCAAATGTATTTAAATTTACTAGCTAATAATATATTGACGTTGTCTTATGATTAATGTATTCTAGAATAATTCTAGAGTTTTCAGCCCAAACGAGCGATATTAAAGCTCCATAAGTGTTATTTTTTAATGTACTGATGTAAAATGGCTTCTTTTTGGATTAGACACATTTCAAGATTGCTTATTGTCATAAAAAGTTATACAACATGTGATAAAAAATGCACCCTGATAATTACAAATTAAAATAGAAACTAACGACGGATTAAGTTGAAGAAATTTGTAAGATTTAAATCTAAAGAATAAAAATATATGGGAAACTATAAAAGCAAACAGATTTGGATTATAAACAGTAAGTGTACATTATGGTAAACTGTGTATGCATTGCGCCTCTAATTATATTTTAAAACAGTCGCTGTTTTTTATTTTGTGATATATTTTTGTCATATGTAAATCAAATTATTTGAATATATTATATGTTTAATTATCACAGTTTGAGAGACTTATAATTTGCTCTAAGGTAAAGGTTTGTCTGTGTGAAAGCAGCCGCCCGCTGCGCCATTTCGTCTCGCTGATGTCTACTTGCGAAGCAAACGACTGTGAGGAATTTTTTTCTCTCATCCTTTCGCTCTTATTTCAAAATAAAAACTACTGTGTGAACTCAACATGGTAATTTAACAAACCACATATAAACCGAGAAATACCAGCGAGTTTATGTCTGGTGATTTCCATTATAATTAATCCCATTTATCCTTAAAACTATTACCTTCCATAAGGGAACTGTGGGTAAACTTGAGGAATAAAAATAACCTTTTGAAGTCAAGACAAAGAAACTAAATATTGCAATTGATATTTCAATTATTTAATAAACTAATTATTGTATTGGACATTTCATTATGCAACTCATATTATACGACAGAAAAGGCATTTTAAATTATTTATAATTTTTTTTTTATATATAATACTTAAACAAACTTTCATCTGTTTGCAGTTATTTGTCTTTTCTATGCTGATAAAGATGATTTTCGATTCTATGTTCATCTATGTATGTATGTATCGATCTGAATAAATAAATAAATAAATAAATAAACAGACCTCATGTATTTCCAATTTAATTCTCTGGTCTGGTTGCTCATTTTTCTGTCACGAACTCGGTTTCATTCGGTGCCATTTTGGTGCCGACGACGCAACAAAGACTTTTATATTGTAGAGAGTTCTTGCCGTTCCATTAACATCTCCATTCGTTTCCTTCGGTTTCACGCACACACCGAGGCTGCAGCCCTCACACAGCCAGTGGTAAAAAAAAATCTTCCAAATTACCAATTTTAACTTTGAGCTTTCGGTGAGTATTTTTGTACACGATTTTTTCTTCCATTATCTTTTTTGTTTTTTGCTTTTGATTTTTACCCCCTTTTCCTCCTCGCCTGTTTTATATTGCCTATTTTTGTCCGTGCATTTTTCGCGAAAGAATTAGGACTCCTTTTGTTCTGCGCAGCTTTTTTCCTTTTTGTATTTGGGAGTATGTTTGACGTTAATTTGACCCTCGCTTTTTGTAGATTTTGAGTTTTTTCCATGCGCTGCAAACATGGCGCGGTCTCTCGTGTTTGATGTCCGATGCTAGTCGAAGCTGCTAGCTGGCTAGTTGTTGTTGTTCGTTACCTAGCGTGGCCCTTTTCGGCTTTTGTGTGGGGCGAATGGCGAAAATGTCTTTTTCTTTTCGTTTTTTGGAAGTGTAACGTTTGTTTTGTCTTGAAACTCTTTTTTTTCCCACCACCAAGAAACACGAAATATATCGAATGCAGTCGTGAGGCCGCGCTTTTCATTGAGCCGATTTTTCCCCTCCTCAGGCTAACGTTAGCCGTTTGGCTTCACAGAGATTCACAAATACGTTGCCTAATTAGTCTCATGTTGCACATTTTAGGCTTTTTGACTTGAATTAAACTGGTTTGAAATCTAAAAATGAACGTTGTCAAGTGTTTGTGATTAACCCTTTTCTATTTATTCTTGTTGTTAATGTTGAAAGAATTATGAACCTCACTAAACTGTAAGATTATTTGGATCAATTGACTGATTTTAAGTCAGGGTTTAAGGGGGAAAACGCATGTCTGTTCCCCATGAAAATAATCTATTAACTTGTCAGTAATGTATAAAGCATGACTAATATTCCCCACAGTATATAATTACATAAAAGTCCATATCTAACTAATAGAAAATCTCAAATTTGGGTTGGTAATTTCGGGTTGGGCGGAGGAAATACTTTGTAAAACTTTTAACGTGGGGCTTTGAACAAAAGTGTGTCCCAATAGTGACTTATTGTGGGAGGGAGGGTGTTGGGAAACAAGTGAAATGGTGAAGGCTTGTGTAGTTGTAATTTAGGGTGTCTCTTTGTTGCCTCAGCGTAAGACCACATTGGGGTCTCTGAGAGTGTGACCTGCTGGGAATTGTAATTTTGGCTGAAATCTCTCAAGACCCCACCCCAGACCCCAGCACACACTGACCCCGGCCCCTCAGTGCCAAAGAACGAACGAACAGACAGACGACTACACTCTACAGACGCTATGGAGTGAGTGATGGTTATTAACACCCCCATCCCCTTAAACCCCTCCAAACTGTCCCACTGTTTACTTAAATAAATAAACAAATAAATAAATAAAAATGTTTCACATTTTCACTGCCCTGCGAGAGCTGGAAGTTCTGAGGTCACACAACTTTACAACTTTTTTTTCTCTTTATCTCTGTCCTTCACACTTTGTCTTTCTTGCAGACTGCCAGTGGGAGATGCTGGTGAATTTGAACATTTAAGGCAGGTCTAAACCAAAAAAATATTTGCTAGCAAAAAAAAGAGCCCTTCAAATAAGTATAGTTGTGGTTTTGAGAAAGGCACAAGCTCAAAGACCTGGGAAAATCAGTGTGGAATTGCGGCAAAGTTGTGATCAATTAATCTTGATATGCCAAGAAGGTTTTGCGAGGTTCGGTTGTGTTTTGGAAGTTCTACATGCTTTAATTTGGCTACTAATGCAAAATTTTAACATTTAGTATAAACCTCCTAACCACCTGGTAACGTTTTAAACCCATCGCAGCAAAAGTCTTTTTCACCAGAATAAATGTATTCTTAAAACATCTACAAACATTTTGATGTTCACCAATATTTTCTTATTTGAGATTTGTTCATAAGTAACATCAAAGTCTACGAATCCTGAAGAGCTGTCTGATACCAATGTTTTTTTGCATGCCTGTTTATGCGTTTTATACTCTTAAGAACAAATTTAAGAAACAAAGCTTAAGATATTGGTGAGTGAACCCCAAAGTCCTTTCACAGTAATCTTGCAGTTGCTCTCAATTTATCGCAGTCTCAGCATATCTGTGCCATTTAATGCACCGAAGTATGTTTAGTATTCACTTTGCACATTGATATGCTCTGACATTAACGCTGGAAATGTTTTTCCACATACCTGGTGCCAACTCCTGAAAACTGAACTTCATTGTCTGTTTTTAAATTTTGTTATTAAAGGGATTGAGAACACTTACACAAAAAACTTGAGATGAAATACAGCTCGGCTAAAATATGCTTTTGTAGATTATATCTATTCAGTGGACAATGATTCAACGTCTGCCAATATCACAAAGTCAGTTCAGAAGCCAGCAGTCATTACGAGTCAATACTATATACTAATTTAACACTTGCATTCATGTCAGATCATAAAAAGCAATGAAAATATTATCTTTTTTATTCAACTAGTGTCTTAAATGAAAAACAACCTTCTCTTTTATTTAAAATAGACCTCTTCAATGCAAAGTATCGTTAGCATCTATAAGATTTTGGATTGGTGCTCTGGGCTCATTGGTCATTGAATCATTGTATTGATGTATCGTTGCACCTCCAGTCAGAAATGTCCCCAACATGCTTTATGTTCTCTGTCAGCAGCCGTTCTCCCGGCTCAAGCTTGCTCATGGCCAGCAACGTGACCAACAAGACAGACCCACGCTCGCTCAACTCGCGAGTCTTCATCGGCAACCTCAACACCATGCTGGTGACCAAAGCCGATGTGGAGGCTATCTTCAGCAAGTATGGCAAAATCGTGGGCTGCTCAGTGCACAAGGGCTACGCCTTTGTACAGTACGCCAACGAGAGGAACGCTCGGTCCGCCGTGGCCGGAGAGGACGGCCGCATGATCGTGGGCCAGGTGCTGGGTAAGAAGGCTCAAACACCAAAGGGAAATGCTTTCCTCACTTTGGTTGCTACTGACCTAGGCGCCTTTTGTTTCCCATCGACAGCTGCATTGCAGTCTTGAGTGCCTGTGATATTCTGCTCTAACATCTGATTTCTTTTTGCCTTTAGACATAAACTTAGCAGGCGAACCCAAACCTCACAGATCGAAGACGACAAAACGGCCAGCGGGTGACATGTACAGGTGTGTCTGTTGTTATTGTCTTTTTACTTCTACTTTCTGCTTCTTTCTTTGTTTGAAGGGTTTCTTTTAGGGGTGTCAAACACGTTTCCTCACAACGCGATATTATATTGGTTCAATTCAGGAGTCAGCAATTGATATGAGACTGTCATATACTGATTTAGCACAATCACATCACTCATATCAAATCACTAAAAGCAGCTAAATTATAATTGTATTAATTTTATTTTTGATCCAGTTATTAGTCTGGGTTACTGTGCTTAGCAAAAGTTGACATCTGCATGCATGCTTGGTGAGGGAAGTTGCATTATTGATGTCTGATCAGAGTTTTCATTTTGAACAAATGCCACTATCTTGTTGATCATTTGATCTCGATGTATTATTACACCCCACCTAATTTTGTTTCCTCGTCCTCCCACCGTCACTGCAGTAGCTCCACCTTTGAGCTGGATTATGATTTCCAGAGAGATTACTATGACAGGTAAGATGCTTTTCCAGCTTCCTCTCCTGACACATGCCTCTCAAAGATATGCATTCTTTCAATATAACCGTACTTTAATAGTTGAGCATATTTACAGTACATACCTTGTCGGTTTATACGCATTAGGTCTGTTCATGCAATATGACAAATTTAATATCCTGATGCCATTTTATGTCACGATAACGATATATCACGATATAATACATTTTCTGTGAATTCAGCTCTTAAAAAAATGTGCTCTGATATACCAGTATTGAAAACGCCACTTTTTGCCACGTTCGAGCGACTGTTCGAGCAAATGCACTTTTTACGGCGCTCCAAGAAGATGCCTTTAAGGTGAATTGTGGCACCTTTAGCGTTCCATAAATCTGACAGCAGTGTTTCAAGTAGAGCACGCACAGACAAGTTTTTGCTTGTAAAAGTTCTGCTCCACACTCAGAATTATGGCACAAATATTAACTGTCATTCATGTGTTCCTACACTGGTTCTCGTCTCCTTCTTATTCTTTTTTATGGCGGTCAGCGTCCAGCTTAATGGCGCTTCACTGACATTGCCGCTTTGGTTAACTTACTGCCCCCACATTAAGGGGTAGCCACTGTACGTATGTGTGTGATAACTAACTAATTATTATATTAGTTGCCAACTACCTTAATAATTGATTTCAGTCGATTAGTTGTTGCAGCCCTACTATAAACAGTGTCTTTGTATAGAAAGTATTTACAGTAGAGGTCGACTGATACTGATTTTTCAGGGCCAATATCAATACCGATTATTGCTAGTTAATGGGGCAGATAACCAATATTTGCATCCGATATGCAAAAAAAGAAAATCTGTCAATTAAGAATTTTACAAACACTAAGCTCAGCTGAAACTCTCCTCTGGGCTTTATGCTTTTGTGTGAGTGACAACAAGGCTTGAGCGTGATTAGGTACTATTTGTGTGACATATAGCCAATCACAGACTGTTGTGGGCGGGACATTAAATGAAGCAGCGAGTCGAGAGCAAACGATACAGAGAGAACAGATGGCAGTGGAGCCACAGTAATGCCTCGTTCACATGGACGTCTGAATCAGGCGTTTTTCTGGCGTTCGTGGCACCAGACGAGCGCCGACTGAACGCCAACCGTTTTTCTGCTCATTGGAGCATATCAAAGCACCGGCATTCGGGGGGCTGCGCGTTCGGGTGGTGTCAAACGCTGCATGCAACGTTTTCTTGGCGTCAAAATCCCGACGAACGCGAGGAAAACGGCACTATTGCGAACGCCAGTGAAACGCCAATCTAACGCAGCTACAAAACGCAGCAAAAACGCGTATGACGTTCAGAGGGCGTTCATTTCGAACGTCCGTGTGGACGAGGCCTAACGCACCTTGTAATTACTTAATATCGGTGATGGTCAAAATTAAACGCTGATACCGATAATTGGCAGAATGCCTAATATCGGCCCCCGATAATCAGCCGGGCTTATAAACAGTCGACCGTTAACTTACAGTACCTACCTACCTTGTCACTGAACTATAAGGCCAACAAAACAATCATTTTCATCTCTTCTCACCACCTTATTTTTGTCTGCATGTGACCCCCAGTAAACTGCTTTAATGTTGTTCTAGGATGTACGCGTACCCGTCCCGTGTCCCCCCTCCACCTCCCCCACCACTCTCACGGGCCGTCATCCCGTCCAAGCGCGCTCGGGTCAGCATGAGCGGAGGCAGCCGCCGCACCAAGTCCAGCTTCTCCTCGTCCTCCAAAAGCAGCCAGCGTTCCTCATCTCGGGCCAGTAGGTCTCTTACCTTTCTTCCAACGCCACAATCAGAAACATATCTATTTGCCAAAAGCGAGTGTGGAATTTGTTTCCGGTCACTAGTGTGTCTAGCACTCCAGACAGTGCAGACACAGGTATAAGGTGTTGGAAAATGAGTATTTGTTTGATTTTTTTTTTCTTTTTCTCCCCCCTCCTTCAATGCTCAAGTTAAGGCAGATGACCTTCAGACCATCAAGAGGGAACTGGCTCAGATCAAGCACAAAGTGGACTACCTTTTGGAAAGTCTAGATCGCATGGAGAAGGATCACAGCAAGAAGACGGGTAACTATTGTGCAAACGGATTCCCACTCCTGTCCTGCCTTACTGATCCTGTTCCTTCAAGGGTTTAGTTGTTAGGAGGGGTGTGAGGGTTCCCACAATCAATTTTGCACGATGATATCAGAATCGTATCGGAGTTGCTTTTTGTAAGTCTTCGGCGTTGGACAGATGCTTAGAAGGTAGCACTTGTGCCAGGCATGTCCAAAGTCCAAGGTTGGGTTTTATACAGATAAAATGTATTGGGTTATTTTTTGTGCCAAAATTCTGAGCAACTCTAACTAACTATTGGAGTGCCTTTGTTTTGGATTAACGGAGCAGTCTACATCTGTTAAGTTAATTTTCTCTACTGTGCGTGTGCACATCTGCATTCTCTCCCAGATGCGAAGGCCTCGAAGACAGAGGCGGGTGAGGCCTCGTCTCAGCAGCACTCCAACTCCAAGAAGGAGCGTGAAAGAGAGGAGCAGGAGATAAACGACTCGGAGGAGGAGGAGGAGGAGGAGGAGGAGGGAGATCTGTTGGAGGATGAGGAAGAGGAGGTGAGAGCACTGTTATAAAACCACAGCATGACTCGTAGACCTTTTTACTCTGCCCAGCTTCATCTTCAGAAGCTTACCATTATCATTTTGTGTGTTAACATGCACAGTAATTATTAGAGGTGTAACAGTACATCAGGACATTGATTCTATGATTGTACCTGTAGCACTGATCCAAAGTTACAGGATCGATCAGACATTATTCCTTTTGTAATATAACATTATATTAAATTAAATAATAACATTAAATATGTCTTCTATTTATGATCTGTTTTTATTAAAAGTGAAGTTTGTCTGCTAGAGCTGTTTTTCTATCCCATAACTGGACCCCCTTTCTACCTATTAGTCTTTAGTTGTTAGTAAATGTATCTGCACAGACATGCTGACAAAATTGGGTTAAGCTTAGGTGTTAAGCTTAGAATATTCTATGACTCAATACCATCTACATTGCTTGGTTGCAATATACATTTTTTTAATATGGTATTTGATTTGCTGTTTTCAGGTAAAAAGTCATGGTGTGGAGAACGAGGAAGAAGAGGGCGAAGAGGAGGAAGAGGGTGAACACGAGGAAGGCGAGGATGACGGCGACAGCGTCAATGGAGATGATCCCTGAACTCGTTTTTTGTAAAAAAAAGAAAAAGAAAAAAGAAACAAAAAAAAAAAGGTTTTTCCCCCCTTCCATCCCCCACTACATACAAAATGTGCACAAAATGAATCAGAGATGAGGCTTCCTCTTCAAAACGCTGATGTCAGAACCCTTTAAATTAGATTTTTAATACCTTCATGTCATGGAGAATGTAGACAAATACACACACACACCATGCGATTAGCATCATTTTACTGCAGTGCCCATTGTGTCTCGCATTCTTGTTAAAGAAAGATAAACTTATTAGATTTTTTGTTGTTTCGAGACATTTTAGAGACGTGGTTTTTAGTGTGGTCTCGTTTGGTTTGATGCAGACGCACTTACTCTCCAGCTGAAGGCAGCTTCATTTGCAAGTCAAAATTGGCGAGTTACACACTATCTATGAAGGCTACTGTCTTTTCACCAGACTCGGAATCAAGCAATTATTTTAGTAGAAATGAACCTCAGTACTGACTGGATTAAATTATGGGAGGGTGGGGATTGGAGGTCGCTCTGGTAGGACTGAGACATCAGTTTCTTTCTTTTTTCTGTAAACAGTATGTATGTTAATATTTACATGTCTTTTTTATCACTGTGGTTCAGATGAACTCTGTGTTTGAATTTCAATAAAATAGTAAAGTTTCCATGGACTCCAAGTCTGTTTTGTACATTTCAGAGAACACGAGTACAAAGACCAGTGATGCTAACAGTCAGTAGTTTTTACTACACTAACCAAATGCTGTGAATTTTATATTTCCTTAAATCCTTTTACTGTATTTTCATACAGTATTTTCGAATTCTGAATCACGTAAGGCTGAAAGAGAGAAGTGTAAACTGCATTTCTTTTCCATATCTCCAGATCAAGACTTTTTTTGTAGTAACATAAGTTGCTTTCTCAGGGTGACCACTTATTTATCTCATAATCTTGAGGTAACAGGTTTTTTCCTCAAAATTACCACCTAATTATCTCAGGATTTGAACAATAATCATTTTAGAGGTAAAGCAATGTGAGAATTGGCACCATGTTTTAAAATGTACCAAATTAAAGCATTACTTAATCATTACTAATACTAACAAAATGCTTTTAACTTTTTTCCTGGACTCATTTTATTTAAGGAATCTTGACTTAAGTGCTGTACACCACTGCATATATACTTTAGCTAAATAAAATTCTGAAGCTTTCATTAATGCAATTTAAACATCTTTTTTCAATTTGCATTTTTTTTTATCTGCAAGGAGTATCCCGTGTTATTTGTTAATTGCATTTTGTTTTACTTGAATGCAAATTTCACTGGGGAAAAAGCAAGAATCCACTAAAGCTGGTGTAGCTGCTTGCATCATCGAAAACCCAGCTGTTGTTCCAGAGCTTGGTGTAGATGCGATCTCCCTTCTGCAGGTAGAGGATGGTGCCGTTGCTGGCGTTGGCGTTCATGTTGCCACTATCAGTTAAAATGGAGCACTGGGTAACATCATTTTTGTACAGACTGACCGCCATACGGTGGCCAGTTTGAGAGTGACCATAAAACCTGAAAAAGTAGGCTCCGTTCACTGGCGCAGTAAAAACACCTGAAATGACAAGAAATTTTTTTGGAGGAATTAGAACACATTCCAGTTCAACAGATTAATTCTCAGTATCATGCAAGTTACTTCCCAGATGTACTACTAGCTACTGTTATTTCAAAGTGATTTGTTACATATTTTATGCATATTTTTATTTATTATATTTTATACGGCTTATTATTATTTTTTTTTTAAATTATTATTATTGTTGTTGTTGTTGTTGTTGTTGTTAATACAAATCTCTTTCTAAACATTTCCAAAAGATTTTAGATTTTCATTGAATAATGAATTTAATACAAATATCTAAAAAGTAATTTTAAAAAATACTAAGCATACACGGCTTAGTCTGAGTGGTGGTTTCTGCAACACAAGCAGTTAAAACCCCTAGATCACATCATAATGACGGTTATCCCTGGCTGCTGCATAAACATTCTAGTTATAAAGAACATCCCTATGGCTGCCCTATCTGGGATCCATGCCCAATCAATGTGCAATGTGAAGTAATGTAGAAAAATTGATGGGATGCATTGTGATATCACATAGAATTGAATGGTTGACCTGATAATCGTAATCGAATCAAATCGTGAGAGCAGTGAAGGTTTACACCTCTGTTACACAACTCCTGCATTATTTCAAAGTTACTTTCACTAAAATAACTGTGATAATAGGACTTGACATTCTAAAATGCTACAATGTAGTTTACTGCGACTCATTTTAGGATAAAAGTCTGTTGTAACACGTGGTACTAAAATATGTAACGAGTATGATATTACCTAAACTTTATTAGTAATGCCTTACATTACTGTGTTACAGCAAGAAGTAATACATTACTATTATTGCATTACTTTTGTAGCTTGTTACTCTCAACAGTCAGTATATTCGCGTATTTGCGTAATTTGTGTAAATTTCACACCTGTTGTAGGGTTGTAGCCATTTCCGTAGTTAGTAGAGACTTTTTTGTAGATCAGTGGAGATGTCACAGGGTTAAAAGGTCCAGTGTGTCCTTCTCCAGAAGCCAAAAGTGCCGCAGAGAAGGCAACCTTTCGGGCTATAAATACACCAAAAAATGTTGAGTGCCTGCTGAAATATGTATTAAATTAATTTGATGATGACAATTTTTTTTTAGTTTTACCATCATTCTCCTTCTTCATGTCCTCAATAGCAGAGGTTAATTCAGCCACTTTTTTATTCTGGGCCATCAACCTTTCGTCCATGTTTACCAGCCTTTTTTCCACGTTTTCAAGCTTTGTCATATCTGCAATAATAAAAGCATTTTTAAATAACATTTCCTTAAGAGAATGACTTGTAATAATGGGTTTAGAATGCCTTTGTCTGACCAGGC
Source organism: Distichodus sexfasciatus (assembly GCA_032718565.1). NCBI lineage: Eukaryota > Metazoa > Chordata > Actinopteri > Characiformes > Distichodontidae > Distichodus > Distichodus sexfasciatus. The sequence goes on from JAVGVS010000031.1 coordinate 1,143,696, forward strand.
AACTTTTATCTTACGTCAGAGCTTATCTTACCTTATCTTAAAAAAAAAAACAACCAATGAGCAACATACAATGATCATTTATTTTAAAGCTGATTTTTGTAATGTATCATAAACAAAAAAAAGGTAGTTTCTTACAATCCTTTAGGTTAACAGGTATTTTTTATCTTTTATGTACGTATTAGACCTAAGCTTACAAATGACCAAAAACTATTTACCATCGATGACTTTACTCAGCTCGGCCACTACTGAGTTCAGATGAGCAGCAACAGTTTTCAGTCTTTCTTCCATCTTCCTCCTCCTTTCGTGCAAGTAGAATTTTGGTAGAGTGACAACCGACCAGCTTTAAATACAGTATGATGAGGGTGGTGTCTCACTTAGGGCAAAGTAGTGGATGGTATCAATGTATTTGAATATTTTGAGTACTGTAAATGCAGAGTCATATAACAAAATGTGAGATCAGGAAATAAAAATGTAATGAAACCATGTGTTTGTGATCATATGATTGGAGGTTTGAGTCCTAGAAACCACCATTGGGCCTCTCATTCTACACATTGTCCATGCAGGAGAAATGTGCAGAAAATTGAAAAACTCTTTACCTCCTTTAAATCAGTTCCTTTAAAAGAATCTACATGGGTTGTGTCTTTTATGTTGCCTGTCCAGTCAAAATTAATATTGGTCATTACTGCAAGACAATATCCATAAACAGTGGGGTTTGCTACATGAGTAAGCGTCCTTTGTTGCTGTGCTTTGAATACTTTGAGTACAGTCAAATTTAATATTAACAATAGCAGCCAAATTCACTCTCTACTTGAATGTAATGTACTTTTTACTTGATGCAAGTCAGCCATTACTACTTGAGTAAAAGTACTAAGTTTAATACTAACAGTCCTGCTCAAGTATTAAAAGTATTTTACAGGTATTTTGAAGAATTAGACAGGGTTAGCCATTACAAAATATACTTGACCCAAAGCTTGAAAGTGCTTTAAAGTACTTGTTTATGAAATTTAATCCCAATATCAAAAACATTTTTGACAAAATTCTAGAGTCCTAGAGTAAAAAGCACATTACTTGGAGCATATACAGCATTTGTTCACAATGTTTACCTTATTAAGTCATTAATGGCATGTGGAAACAATTTCTTTGTATTTCCTTTTAGTAGTTAAACAGAGGCTTATTTTTCAGCAAAGATAAAAGGTCATATAAACTCCACCAGAGAATGTAACACCGATTCAATACTGCTATAAAGATAATGAAACACTTAAAGGCAAACAGCTTGAGGTATTTATTTTCCTATATGCACATACAGCACTATCCACAAGATTTAAATGAGCACAACGCGCTAGATGGTTCTTCACTACAGCATTCAATATGTGGTTAAACAGTTAAATAAAAGATAACAGAACATGCAAAGACACAAAGCTGTCATGTAAAAGGACGACAGAAGTAAATGTGCTAAACAGGCCATGCAACTGTTACTTGACCCTTACATTAAAAAACAATGCTTCAATCTTCCACCTAACAAACTATTTACACGTTTTTACTTTTACAATGTAAAAAGACTGCTTTCTGATGATTAGCGGCATACTGCAGAAACTTCCTCAGCAACAGCCAAATAGATTTCCAGGGTCTGTCAAACACATAGAACTGTATTTTGGTTTTTGAGTTAAAAAAAAGAGAAAAAAACACATTGTAAGTATTTGAAAATAGAAATAACTATTTATGCACCATTGAAAGTTGTTTGCTTTGTGCATTAGAGGTATAGAAATACCTAAAAATAAATAAAAACAGTGCAATTCATGTGAGCACATTTGGCAATATAAAAGCAGTGTAACAGCTGTGTATGTTTATGGGATAATATATATTTTAAAATTTTAAATAAAACTAAAAAAAAAATAAAACATACATATAACATTGGGGTGGCGCAGTGGTTAGTGCTGCCGCCTCACAGCGAGAAGGTCCTGGGTTCGAGCCCCGGGGACGGTCGTAGGGTCTTTCTGTGTGGAGTTTGCATGCCCTCCCTGTGTTCGTATGGGTTTCTCCGGGTGCTCCAGTTTCCTCCCACAGTGCAAAGGCATGCAATACAGGTTAATTGGTGACTCTAAATTAGCCTCTTAAATTGGTGTGATTGTGTGAGCCTTGCGGTGTGCTGGTGCCCGCCTGCGCCCGTGAGTTACCGGGATAGGCTCTGGTTCCCCCGTGACCCCAGTTGGGATTAAGCGGTTCAGATAATGACTGTCTGACTGACATATAACATTGAGTTTACCGGTAAGTCCAAGATACAACAGTCTATGTTTGCCCTGGAAAAACATGTTTTTGCAACACTGATTACACAACATACCTAAACGAATACACACCATACCTAAATGATTACACAACTTACCTAAACTGTCCTATAAAACACAACGTAAAATAGACCCAGATCTGTTTTAGATCCAGTAATGTCGAAGATGCTTAAGGTGCCACAGTTAGTGTTGTTGCTCAGTGTTTTGGGTGTTCAGGCCCAGGACTCCTTGTTGCCAAATGTGAACATTATTACTGAACTGGAGAAGCTGAAGAACATGGAAGATAAACTACAAAGCATGGAGTTGATTTTGCAGCACCAACAGGTTCTCCTGAACTCTACCGTGTTTCAAATGGAGATGAAAAACAAAGGTTAACGGTTCAACCATTTATGCACACTTTTAATATACTACAAGAACACTTTTGGTTTGTTAATGACAACTATTGTTTTAACAGCACTGATGGAGGCGCTCCAGTCCTCACAAGCAAAGATTGAATTACTGCAGAAAGATAATGAAGGTGAATTAGAAACAAGGTGGAAGCCTATTTATTTGTTAACCATCCACTGATACAAAAAATAATGTGTACAAGGTTTTCTAAGCTGTTGAACGAATGAAAACAATTTTGTTTCTTGTTGTGCTCTGACTTAACAAAGCATCTGAAATTGATTCCTGTTTTGACTGTGTTTGTATTTAAAGGTAGAAAAATTGCCTTCTCAGCTTCGCTTTTAGCATCTGGGACTGGCCATATTGGACCCTCAAACACAAGGACATCTCTGATCTACAAAAATGTTTTCAGTAACTTTGGAAATGGCTACAACTCAAACACAGGTATTGAAGGGTAGCAGTGTACGGGTGTTGAATGATGCTAAAATTCCAAGAAAAAATGTCAGAAATTCCAAGATTACAATCACAAATTTACAGGAAAAAACATGGATATTTTCTGACATTGTAAAGTCTTTGTTGTGTGAAAGTCAGAAATGCATTCAGACCCATTAACTGAGGTGTCATGGAGAAGGTGATTATTTAAAAATGCTACAGAAGAGTTATTAAAATATTTTTTCTAACACCATCCTATTCACTCTAATCTCCTTATGTTAGATTTTCTAGACGTTTTGAAATAAAAGAGGGGGTTTCAGAAATGGCCTAGAAATGCTGTAAGACCCATAAAAATGAACTGAGATGGCAAGTTTAAGAGGAGATAAAAAACAGTAAAAATTCACCAAAATAATCTTACTTGCTTATTCTAACCTCCTAATATCAGATTCTCTATAGGTTTTGAAATAAAAGGGGAAGGTCCAGAAATAAGTTGATGACATTTATTCAGTCATTTGGATGGCATATGTAGAAAATGCTGGTTTATTATGTAAAGTGCCACATAGTTAGCATTCCGTTAGTTAGTTGGTCGATTTATTGTCCAATTCACTTTTTTTTTTTTTTAAATGTCCATTTAAAAAAATCTGACGTTTTATATTAAACCTTCAGATATGAACTAAGTATCTTCACTTCGTTAAAATGATTCAAAACGGTTACCTACTGGCGGATCCGCGCTATTTCGCAAAGCATTTAAGGTGGAACCGAAATCGTGAATAAGGAGCCAACTTCAGCCTCGTCTTTTTTCTCGCAAATGTAGCATTTCAGAATGTTAGAGGACGTCCATGTCTTGTCTCCTAAACTTTAGCCTCGGACGTTTTGAGTTTCTCTCGCTGTCACAACGGGTGTGAGCATGACATGAGGCGAGGTCACAGTGCAAGCCATTTTATTGACAAAACTTTTTCAACAAAAACTGGCACGAGGGCCGAGGCTCCGGAGCGCGTATCGAGTATAAGGGGGCGTGACAGACGAAGCCCCGCTTCGAGGCCTGTATTGTTTAAGCAGAAAACCACTGACCGATAACAAACGAAGCCTCGGTTCGTTACGTCAGCGTTTCATCCCAAGTGTCGCTTGCAAATTGCAATTTGCATAATTTAGTAGTAGTATTGTATTAGACTAATACAACACTACTACTTAATTACACAAATTGCAAATGTGGAATAAAATATAAGTTGCATAAAAATAAACAAAAGAAAAATTCTGTCCAGTACTCGCTCATACACTCTCCAACAAAACAACCCAAGAAGCGCCGGCGGGATTCACCCCCATTTATACAGGAAGCGACACTTGGGATGAAACGCTGACGTAACGAACCGAGGCTTCGTTTGTTATCGGTCAGTGGTTTTCTGCTTAAACAATACAGGCCTCGAAGCGGGGCTTCGTCTGCCACGCCCCCTCATACTTGATACGCGCTTCGGAGCTTCATGTGCCCATCACTAGCCACAAACAAAACAAAACAAAACTCGTTCTTAAATGCAAAACCCGCATGTCACACGCCGATACAAGGAGGGTCGTGTGAGGGTGGACCAACAAGAAACACTGGGAAAACTGAGCTTAAATCCAAAAAAGAAAGGCGGGGCTGAATCAATGAAACAAAGGGGAACCAATCAAAAAGCAATCAGAAAATAATCAGGGTAAACCAATGAAGTGAAAACCAATCAAAACAGGGGGCTGGACTGAAACAAACAAGAACCAGGTGAAAGAACCAATACACAATGATCAACCAATGAGACACAATAAGAAGGTAGGACAAAGACTTTGACTGACAGGGAGCACGAGACAGACCAGAACACATGAAACTAAAACAATGGCGGCATCTGCTGTCCGCTCAGGAAAAATCCGGGATGCAGGTAAGGACAAAGTCCAGGGGGGTCATGACACTTGCAAATGTGTGACTTTAGACAGAGCATGTTTTTCTGTCGTAAATATATGCGACTTTAATCTCGAAAATCCAGACTTTTTTCTCTCAAACATAGAACATTAACAGTATCAGATTTTTTTTCTTCTGATAACTGTGCTAGAGAATGCAGAAATAAATTTCCTATTCTGTGTAGCTTTATCAAAAACTACAACCTTTGATTTTTATTTGTACTGTAATTCTATTCCAACTTGTTTTTCAGGGATTTTCACTGCACCAGAAACAGGAGTTTACTACTTCCGAATTTATGCGCATTGTCATGCTAACACAAGGATGGCGGTCAGTTTGTACAAAAATGATGTAGTCCAGTGTTCTGTATTTTCTGATATGCCTACTATCACTAATGGCAATGCCAGCAATGGCATTGTCCTCAAGCTTGAAAAGGGTGACAAGATCTACACAAAACTTTGGGAGAAATCTTGGGTTTATGACGACCCAGAAAGATACACAAGTTTTAGTGGATTTTTGATTTTCCCTCTGTGAACGTTTGGTAATATAACAATCATAGAATGTTCATAATAATAAATTTTCAGTCGCTTTTGCTCTTTCCCTTAAAATACACCACAAGAAAAACAGTCATTATACAAATGTTCACAATATTAAAAATACATTTAGAAAATTAGATCATGTCCTTGTCTCCCTCTTTTTTCATCAAAACATAAAGTGTCTTTGAATACCCAGTATATTCTATGCAATGCACTTAAAAAGACTCTCAGCCCAAACAACCCAGTGGTTCCCATTTTTTGCATGGTCGGTCTTTGTAGAATACTGGAATTTATTAGAAACTGTGTGAAAAGTACATTTGTTTAAATTGTTGTATAAATAACACGAAACAATGTTTTGTATTGTTCTGTGGTCTATGTTCAGATATTCAGCCTTAAAACACGGATAAGTGAACATGAAGTCGACTACACACAATTGTAACTTCTGCATAAGTACAGTATTTCGATTACTTTCTGGACCCTTTTGCCTGGGGCCTCCAAAGTGCTTTGAAACGGCACTAAGGGAAAAGAACAAACACACACACACAAAAGCAAAATGATCATTAATCGCAATCGAGGTAAAATGTTAAATTGTGATATTGATTTGAGGTCATAAATATTTTCATAAATATTTTTCATAAATATTTTCGCTTCATAAATATTTTACTTTGAAATAACAGCAACTAGTAATAGGTAATGTTTTACATTGTGGAAATACCTTGTCCAAGACTGTGAATCAATTATAATCCACATGACGTACGACCGAGCATGAAAAACAACAACATTCAAACCCATAAGACGGGCTTCTTTTTAGCAAGGGGTAAATGAAGTTTTTAAACTTGTAACGCCAGAGTCGAGCCCTTGAGTGTGACGTCACACCGCGTAGCTGCCGATTGTTCATGAGATCACACATCATTTTGACATTTCTTAAAGACAACAAAGTGTACAGTGTTTAGCTCCACACCAGCCTATTTATGACTGTGTGCATTAGAGGTATAGAAATACACTTTAAAAACTTTTGCAATGTAATATAAAAATAAATAAATAAAAACAGTGCAATTCATGTGAGCACATTTGGCAATATACATGCAATGTAATAGCTATGTATGTTTATGGGAAAATATATATTAAAAACTTTAAAATAAAACTTAAAAAAAATAAAACATATACACATATAACATTCAGTGTATCGGTAAGTCCAAGGTACAACAGTCTATGTTTGCCTTGGAAAAACATGTTTTCGCAACATTGATTACACAACATATCTAAACTGTCCTATAAAACACAATGTAAAAAAGACCCAGATCTGTTTTAGATCCAGTAATGTTGAAGATGCTTAACGTGCCACAGTTACTGTTGCTGCTCTATGTTTTGGGCGTTCAGGCCCAGGACTTCATGTTCCCAAATGTGAACATTATTACTGAACTGGGGAAGCTGAAGAACATGGAAGATAAACTACAAAGCATGGAGGTGGTTTTACAGCACCAACAGAACTTAGTGACTCTCCTGAACTCTACAGTGGCTCAACTGGAGATGAAAAACAAAGGTTAACAGTTCAACCGTTAATGGACGCTCTTTTTAAAATATATGACAAGAACACTTTTGGTTTGTTAATAAGACAACTATTGTTTTAACAGCACTGATGGAGGCGCTCCACTCCTCACAAGCAAAGGTTGAATTACTGCAGAAAGATAATGAAGGTGAATTAGAAACAAGGTGGAAGCCTATTTATTTGTTAACCATCCACTGATACAAAAAATAATGTGTACAAGGTTTTCTAAGCTGTTGAATGAATGAAAACAATTTTGTTCCTTGTTGTGCTCTGACTTGACAAAGCATCTGAAATTGATTTCTGTTTTGACTGTGTTTGTATTTAAAGGTAGAAAAATTGCCTTCTCAGCTTCGCTTTTAGCATCTGAGACTGGCCATATTGGACCCTTAAACACAAGGACATCTCTGATCTACAAAAATGTCTTCAGTAACTTCGGAAATGGCTACAACTCGGACACAGGTATTGAAGGGTAGCAGTGTGCCAGTGTTGAATGACGCTAAAATTCCAAGAAAAAAGTCAGAAATTCCGAGATTAAAATCACAAATTTACAAGAAAAAACATGGATATTCTCTGACATGGTAAAGTCTTTGTCGCCTGAAAGTCAGAAATGCATTCAGACCAAGGAAAAGATGATTATTTAAAAATGCTACAGTAAAATTTCATTTAAAATTTTTTTTCTAACACTATCATATTCACTCTAATCTCTTAATGTTAGATTTTCTAGACGCTTCTAGAGCATGTTTTTCTGTCGTAAATATAAGCGACTTTAATCTCGAATATTCAGACTTTTTTCTCTCAAACATAGAACTTTACAGTGTCAGAATTTTTTTCCCCTGATAACTGTCCTATTCTGTGTAGCTTTATCAAAAACTACAACCTTTGATTTTTATTTGTACTGTAATTCTATTCTAACTTGTTTTTCAGGGATTTTCACTGCACCAGTAACAGGAGTTTACTACTTCCGAATTTATGCTCATTGTCATGATAGCACAAGGATGGCGGTCAGTTTGTACAAAAATGATGTAGTCCAGTGTTCTGTATATTCTGAAAACCCTGACACTAACGGCAATGCCAGCAATGGCATTGTCCTCAAGCTTGAAATGGGTGACAAGATCTACACAATACTTTGGGAGAAATCTTGGGTTTATGACGACCCAGAAAGATACACAAGTTTTGCTGGATTTTTGATTTTCCCTCTGTGAACTTTTCATAATGAACCATTCATGGAATGTTCATAATAATAAATTTTCAGTCGCTTTTGCTCTTTCCCTTAAAATACACCACAAGAAAAAGTCATTATACAAATGTTCAGAATACTTTAAATGCATTTTGATAATTAAATCATGTCCTTGTCTCCCTCTTTTTTCATGAAAACACATAGTGTCTTTGAATACACAGCATATTCTATGCAATGGACTTACAAAAACACACAGCCCAAACAACCCTTTTTGCAGAAAGTGGATAAGTAATGTTTAAGTAATCATTCAAATGATTCATACTGGCCTTCTGGATAATATTTATGCACCTCATCTGTGAACATCAGTTAATACAGTGGTTCCCATTTTTTGCACGGTCTGTCTTTGTAGAATACTAGAATTTATTAGAAACAGTGTGAAATGTAAACTTGTTTAAATTGTTGTATAAATAACACAAAACAATGTTTTGTATTATTCTGTGGTCTATGTTCAGATATTCATCCTTAAAACACGGATAAGTGAACATGAAGTCGACTACACACAATTGTAACTTCTGCATAAGTACAGTATTTCGATTACTTTCTGGACCCTTTTGCCTGGGGCCTCCAAAGTGCTTTGAAACGATTTTGATATTGATTTGGTACGGTGGCCGAGAGAGCTTAACGCGCTGCAACTTCAGAAAACACATGCAAACAGAAAAAAACGACAACAAATTAAGAAAACATCTCCATCAGTTTGACAACACAGGCGCTGCAAATACGGAAACGCGCTGCAAATTCTCACAACACAACCAAACACACGCGAACGCGCTGCAAATAACACGGACCACAACGGAAATGTTTCAGGGGGACCTCAAAAAGTGACGAACCCATCTGGGACCTGATTATTTGGTCAGAGCAGAGGTGTTGTCCGTGAACTAAAAGATGAGGTTTTTTTTTTTTTTTTTTTTACATTTTAACATCCTGATCATACCATTAATTAGTCTATTGGACATTATTAGACTAATCTGACGAATCACACACATAGTCTAATAATATCCAAAAGACCAATGAATCGTATGATCAGGTTGTTAAAATAAATGAAAAGAAAAACTCACCTTTTAGTTCACGGACAACACCTCTGCTCTGACCAAATAATCAGGTCCCAGATGGGTTCGTCACTTTTTGAGGTCCCCCTGAAACATTTCCGTTGTGGTCCGTGTTATTTGCAGCGCGTTAGAAATAATAATATATTAGAAATAATTGGGACTAAATACCTTCGGTATTATAATTTTTTTCTCATGGAACAAGTGTTGGGAATAACTTGTTACAAAAGTACAGCATGTATTACTTTTTTCTGTAACGCAGTAATGCAAGGCATTTCTAATACATTTTTAGTAATGTTATAGTCGTTACATACTTAATACTTAAACCCGAAATTTAACGCTGTTTGTTTTTTTTAATTAAAAATTCACCAACACTGCGAGAGCTTTGGCACAAGAGTAAAACTGCAAGTAAAACAGCTAGTTCCTACAGAGTGTATTGCTAGTCATTACCCTTACACTACACCACATCGCCCTCCACTGGATGTAGAATGAACTGCAGTAAACTACATTTTAGCATTTTAGAATGTCAAATCCAACATCCCCCGTCATTTTGGTGAAAGTAACTCAAAAGTAGGAGTCGTGTTACGCTTTACAGTTCATAAATATTTTAATGTAACCAATTACTTTGAAATAACAGCAACTAGTAATAGGTAATGTATTACATTTTGGAAATACCTTGTCCAAGACTGTGAATCAATTATAATCCACATGACGTACGAGCGAGCATGAAAAACAACAACATTCAAACATTCTTTTTAGCAAGGGGTAAATGAAGTTTTTAAACTTGTAACGCCAGTGTCGAGCCCTTGAGTGTGACGTCACACCGCGTAGCTGCCGATTGTTCATGAGATCACACATCATTTTGACATTTCCTAAAGACAACAAAGTGTACAGTGTTTAGTTCCACACCAGCCTATTTACGACTGTAGGCACCTGAAATTGATAATGGAATTCCGACAGAATGAACTGGAAGCCATGTTGCGAGACCCAAAATCTGCAGTTAACTTTCCGGTTTTATTGGTGAGCGGAACTAGATTACATCTTAAAATTGCTATGATCGTGTCATGTTAACATACTTGCTTTACTTTAAATTAAAACAATAATTTATGCATTTTCAACAATTTTTTTATGAGTTTTCGTGAATATGAATTAACATGTAAATACGCCATACAGAGACTACATGTAGGGACTAACTATACAGTTTGCATATAGTTAGTCCTTGCATAATTCGTTTGCAACTTTTTACATATAACCTAAGTTGCAAACGTATAAAAATATTATTTAAAGTTGAAGAAACTCAAAGAAGTATGTTAGCATGATTGCTTGATCAAATTATTTTTACAGTGCATGTTCGCATGTTCTACCTTTAATAACAGCAATATTCAAAATTCAAATTCAAGTTAAAATGTTTTTTTTTTTTTTTTTTTTTTTTTTTTTTACATATTTGGTAATATTATCAAAATAAATTGGTAGCATCTTGTGTCTGAGAAACAGAGTAAAACCATCACTCTTCTCTTTTAAAGGATGCCATGAATGCATTTATGATGGATCTAGATCTCCCGGACTTGGCCAAAAACAAGAACGTTAGAATTTTTTTGGAACGCTGTGAGTTTTCTTTTGGCTATAACTGTGTTAAAGCTGTCGGATAATTTGTCAGATTGTTGTAACATGACCTGTGTTTATTTCAACATCTGTAGATAAGAAAGACATGGTTATTGTTCGAGACCTCATGATGAAGCAGAGCGACTTTGAGCCTTTAAAACTGATCGGCAGTGGAGGTTTTGGAGAAGTTCAACTAGTGAGTGTGTGTTTGTATGTATGTGTTTTCACATCAGACATACTCTATTTGATATTTACAGCACTGCTTTTTACTGTAAAATGTATTACTCTAAAGATCAGTAACTTAAGAGTTACTGTATTTTGTAACTACAGTATTGTACTGTATATATCAAATGCACTATGTTATAAAAATACAGAACATGACTCAACTCCCTCAGTATTATACTGAATTTACAGTGACATTTGTTGCAGTGTGGTAGTCACTAGCTCATTAAAAATTGTCTTTATATAACTCCAAGTGAAAACTTGATAACTAGCAGCTGTATTTCTGTAATTATGATTTGTGGGTTTCTTTGTCAGCTTTGCCAAGTTCGACTTCATTGACTTCAGTAAAAACGTAACTGGAAGCGACTGATTTAAGCATTGTTGATTAATATAAGTGACATGTCTTCATAGTGGAGAATGCTGTGTGTTTGTGTGTATGTAGGTAAGACACAAGGAGAATAACCGGTTGTATGCCATGAAGCTGATACACAAACACCGAATGAAGAAGCACGCAGAGTTGGCCTTAGAGGAGCGCAACTTCATGGTCATGTGCAGAAACCCCTGGTTCGTCCAGGTAAGGTACACACATGCACACACACATACATGGCCGAACATACACAATCATATGCACACATGCATCACATCCACACACTGTCAACGAGAGACGGATGAATAGATAGATGGGTGAATAGATAGACAGATGGATGGATGGATAGATGCAAAGATATATGGATGGATGGATAGAAGGATAGATAAATGAATGAATAGATGGGTGGGTGGATGGATAGAGGCATAGATAGATAGATGGCTAGACAGATAGATAGATAGATAGATAGATAGATAGATAGATAGATAGATAGATAGATAGATAGATAGATAGATAGATAGATAGATGCTCTCTCTCTCTCCAGCTGCTGTACGCCTTCCAGGACGAGGAGAACCTGTACATGGTGATGGACTACATGCCAGGGGGAGACATGGCCACCCTGATCAAGAAGGGCACACTGACCGAAGAGGCGGTCAAGTTCTATGCTGCCGAATTGACTCTGGCCGTGGACGCCGTCCACTTCATGAACTACATCCACTGCGACATCAAACCCAGAAACATCCTGCTGGACGCCAAGGGACACCTCAGACTCGCCGACTTCGGCTTATGCGCCAAGATGTGCATGGTGAGAGAGGGTTTGGGATGTAGTAGGGCTGGGCGATATGACCTTGAATCAATATCACGATCACCACTGCTCCTTCACAGTGGGTCAAACCACATTTCATTGTGGTGTACCGTGTGCTGTGCTGTAGTATGTTCACAATGACAAAATAATCACTAACTTAAATTAATAAACATGACTTTTTATGCACAATACAAGCTGAAGGTGTTTGTTGTTGCTTCTTTGCAGGAAGGCCAAGTGCAGTTTACAGGCACAGTGGGCACGTGCGACTACATGGCACCCGAGGTGGTCAAGTCAAAGGAAAGTGCCAACACATGTGGGAAGGAAATTGATTGGTGGTCTGTAGGAGTCTGTATCTTTGAGATGCTAATGGGTGAGGGCTGGTTTGTTCTGTATATGTGTGTAAAATTTACCCAATGTTGGTAAACAAAAAATGATTTCTTCATAATACTGAGATTTGTTTTATATTTCAGTAGATTAATATTACAGATGTATGTGTCACGGTGGGTGTTGTCGACATGACAAAAGGCAAGGTCACTGTGCAAGCCATTTTTATTCTCAAACTTCAAACAGAAACAAAACCTGCACAAGGGCCACAAACAAAACAAACACTTCTCTTTGTCTTCAAAATATGTGGCGCACGCCGACATAGGAAGGGTAGTGTGAGGATGGATAGACAGAAAACAATGGGAGAAACCAGGCCTAAATAGGGAAACATAACAAGGAACAACAGCAATCAAACATGGGAAAACCAATCAGAAACCAAATCATAAACAAGCCAAATCAAACAATAAAGGGCTAAACCAAACTCTAACTAACACACACGGGGACACTAATGAAGACTGGTCAACTAATGGGACACAAAGGGAAGGTGGGGCTACGGGTTTGACGGACAGGGATCACACAGGACAAAACTTAACATAGAAACAAACAGAAATGGCGGCATCTGCTGGCCGCCCAACCAAAGTCCAGGAGGCTGGTATGGCCAAAGTCCAGTGGGGCCATAACAGTATGTTCATATGTAATTTGTCATTACTACTTGTGTAATTGAACTTGTCATCTCTTTGACAGAATAATGCAGGGGTATTCAACTAAAATTTAAAGAGGTCTAGTTAGAGAAAATTTCTTGGAGCAAAGGTCTGGAAGATCATTACATATATGTATGTATATATATATATATATATATAATATATATATATATATATATATATGTATATATATATATGTATATATATATATATATATATATATATATATATATATATATATATATATGAAAGTTTTAGGCAGGTGAAAATGCTGTAAACAAAGAATGCTTTTCAGAAATATAAATAATGATTGTTTATTTTTATCAATTTACAAATGCAAAAGTGAGCTTAACAAAAGAAAAATCTAAATCAAATCAATATTTATGTTACTAATTTTTGCCTTCTCAAACCAGCATCAATTTTATAGGTACACTGCACAAAAGTCAGGATTTTGTAGGATTATAGTCAGGTGTATGGACAACCAATTATGCAATGAAAGTAATGATCATCAATGTCACACCTAGTTGAAAACATCAAGATGTTTGGGAACAACCTACCAACCGAAAGTTCCTTCAAAACTGTGTGGCATTTAGAAGAATTGATGCTGTTTTTGAAGGCAAAGGGTGGTCACACTAAATATTGATTTGATTTAGATTTCTTTGTTCATCTTACCGTATTTTGTTGATTGATGAAATAAATGATTAACACTTCCATTTTTGAAAGCATCTTTTGTTTATAGCATTTTTCACACCTGCCTAAAACTTTTGTACAGTACTGTCTGTGTGTGTGTGTATATATATAGAGAGAGAGAGCGAGAGAGAGCGTTGCCTATTGTATCAACATTGCATGTAATCAATACCTAACTGTCAAATCAAATTACTTCAATACAACTCAGAAACTTCTATTTCTATTTTAGCTGTCCACTTTTTCTTGATTTGGAAAGCAGCAATTATTTCTTATTTTTCTCTCCATTTCTCTGGCTCAGTCGTCTGAATCCCCTCTTTTGTTTTCTCGACAAGTATCGTTTTCTTCCTTTCTGTTTTGGGTGCTTCATATAATACTAATTGTGTGTGTGTGTGTGTGTGTTGGGGGATTGTGCTAATGTGTACTAACCAGGTTTCAAGCCATTCAGCCATGAGTCAGAGAGCATGACCTACAACAGAATCTTAAACCATAAGGACACTTTGAGCTTTCCAAAGACTGTGAAGATCTCTGATGCAGCCAAAGATATTATCAGCTCTCTTCTGGAGGATCGGTGAGCTGCACTGCTGCGTTATCCATGTGACGAATAGTGGGTGAACCCAAATGCAGACTACGTTTAAATCTTTACTTCTAGAAGAGTTTAAAAATGCCTGAAACAGGCATAGTCCAAAACCAGTAGAGACACAGCTTTTGATTCATTCCTATTTTTGTAAACAAAAATTATTGTTAACATCAGAGCAATTCTGCCTATTTAATGTGTGATTACAGACTTGTTTGTGTTATTTAGGAACCACCGTTTAGGTCAGAGTAGTAGATGTTAAACGGCATCCCTGGTTTAAACACACAGTGGAACTTTGACACCATCATGAAGGGTAAGCGAAAATTCTACACTTTCAAGGTTTACCATTCTCATGAATTAACTCAAGATTGATTTTTAAGTAATACCTTATAGTAATAATAATACAATGTAGTAACAGTAATATTAACTTAAGTAATATTAGCGATTTGAGGTAATTAGATTTTTGCATCATTTCGAGGTAGTATGATATGAGTTAGTTACTGATTCACTTTAAATAACTTTAGAAATTATACATATGATTGGAAAATGCTTTTTTTTTCAAAAGATCGAACAATTTTGTATGTCTATGATTTGGACTCTAAACGTTTTACCTGACTTACTTAACAATGAATACGTGCCTTACTTGAGTTTAATTCAAATACATTTTATGCTTAAATTGTTTACATTTATTACCCAAATGATCTAGGTCATTGGTTCCTAAGTGTGAGTTCAACTAACTGATCAGGTTCTATAGTGCAGACAGCTAGTTATATTTTTTGCTACCTCTTATTGCAGTTCAGGCAGCATATGTACCGTAGCTGAGCGACATGGACACACGCCGTTACCGAGACGTGAAGCAGAAAGAGCCGAGATCAGATATTGGCTCCAAAATTAAACAGTATGAAGGGAACAACCTCCCTTTTGTTGGCTTCACCTACCTGAAGAAAAACAGGTGAACATTGCATAGAATCTCTCCAGGTGTTTGTCAGTGTCTTGCTTCTTTAGTACTGGCATTCAAATATGCTCACCAAATTTGCATTATGTGTGTATGGACATCAAATGTGTCTTGACTGACATTCAGGTACTAAAACGTACAAGCATTAATATGGTGAATCTTTCTCTGCAGGTTACTGTTAGACACACCTTCCATGAAAGAGGTGGGACACATACTTGTGTTAATAGAGAAACATTACAAAAGATTTCCTTTTTATTCTGGAGTCGGTTCACTAATTTCGCTAGCAATATGGCAAGCTCTTCAATCCCTTTTCCTTCTTTGTTTTGCAGAGCGAAGAAGTGAGTATTCTCATTCTCATCCTCCCTGCTTTGTCAAGCTTCCATTCCCAGATTCAGAAAGTGGGGGAAACTCAGATTTGTCCAAGTAGGAATGCTATTTAGTTAGCAAATTCTCTTTTCTCCTAGTTGAAGAATTTGGAGCAATTTTGGATTAAGTGGTCTGGCTTTTAGAAAAAATGGTACTTGGAGGTAGAATACAACCAGGGCGTAAAACCACTGACCTCAAGGGTCATAACTGAGATCCCAAGGCAAATGTGTGTACTCACTGTAGTGCAAATGCAAGATGTCCATAACTAAATTCTTTTATGTTGTAATTTAAAAATAGATTTAATCAATATTATCAAAAATTATTATCAATAATTTTTATATATTGGTAGTTCTTTCATTTACTTCAACTTAAAACTATACCCTCAACTAATTTGAACAGAAACATCTATTAACCCTTGTTTGTCTCCCTTAGCACACAGAAATTACTCAATTGTTCAGGAATATAGTTAAACATAGAATCTAAGCCATCACAGAGGTAGTTTTGAGATTTCAGATTTGTTTTTCAAAAGAGAATGACACTGCTAATGTTAATGTTAATGTAGCTACAGAGGAAGGTGAAAGTCCTGGAGGAACAGATCACTAAGGATAAAAAGATCAAAGAAAATGGCAAAACCCTTCAGGACAAGTACAAGACAATCAACAAACAACTGGAATTGATCACCAAAAAGCTTGATACCGAGGTGTGTGTTCATGAATACATTGAAGGTTGCTTTGTTTATTGTCATGAATTGCTTTTCAGATACTATTATGGGCTCCTCTAATTTCTAACAAAGATAAAGAAGAAGCAACAGTTCCATATATTTATGCTGGGGTATGGTGGCACAGAGCTGTCTCCTCAACAGCAAGAAGGAAGTCCTGCTCCTGATCCCCAGGTCGACTGGGGAGTCTTTCTGTGTGCTTTTCCTAAAGGGCTCTTGTTTCCTCCCACAGTCCATAAGCATGCGCTGTAGTTTGATTGGTGACTTTAAATTGCCCTATAGTAAAGGAGTGTGTTTTGTTGTGTGTTGCGCTGTTGTTCACCCAGATCCTCATATGCCCAGAGTCCCGGGATAGTCCCCACAACCTCGATAGGGATTAATGAATAAATGAATGAATGAATATTCATACTGCATGGTAACCAATTGGTGTAACTTTACATTTATTGCTCTACACTGTTTTACTGTATTTTCACAACTGTACTTTTTTAAAGATAAGCTGTAAATCCACAACAAACTTATGTTCTCAAGTCAAGTACTGTAAACCTTAAGCTTTTGGAGTGTTCAGCTGCTCACTGCTACAATTCACAATCAGCAGTTCCTCAATTCACAACATCAATACAGAAAGCTGTCACCTCGTCAGTACCGAACAGTGTAAATGTGTCTGACCCGTGCCTCTCTTGTCTGCGCTGCGCCGCAGCGTTCGGTGAGCGCTCAGCTGCGCAAGAAGGAGCAGGAGAAGAGGATGACACGCGCATTGTCAAGGAGCAAAAACTGCACACGGAAATGCGTCTGCAGGCCAAAGCCGAGGCAGAGAGACAGGAAATATTACGGCTCACCAAAGCCGTCTCTGGCCTGCGAGGTAAGAGTCTGTGTGTTGGTGTGGTTGTCAGAAACTTCATAAAATTTAGTTGTATGAATTTACTGACCACTCGATAAGTAATAACTTACCAGTTACTTGTAGTCACAACTTGTAGCTCCACAACTTTATTTCACAGTTACTTGGAGTCCATTGCAGTGCAGATACTTGTAGTCACAACTCGTAGCTCCTCAACCTAATTTTAGTTTCTTGTAGTTTTTTGCAGTGCAGATACTTGTAGTCATAAGTTGTAGCTCCTCAACCTTATTTTACTTACTTGTAGTTTGTTGCGTTGCAGATAGTTGTAGTCACATTTTGTAGTTCCATAACTTTTTGACAGTTACTTGTAGTTCACTGCAGTGCAGAGACTTGTAGTCACAACTTGTAGCTTCACAGCATGCACAGTTACTTGCAAAAACTTGTAGCAACAGTTTAGTTGTAGCTCCAAAATTTGGGTTTGGTTACTTGTAGTTACTTGCAGTACAGGTACTTGTTGTCACAAACTAGAGGCTACTATTCTGGGTGTATATTCATCCATTTATTAGCCCTTTATTAAAAGTAGACGTACTGTTACACTAATTAAATATTATTCAACTACAAGTATGCTGGCATTCTGAGAAAAATGAGTTTTCCCAAGACAATACATTTTTTAACACATAAAATGTAGTATATTTTTTCAATATCCATTACATTTTATCATGCTATGGTTTGCCATATTTTTCTCATTTCCACCAATGATAGAAACTTAATCCTAATTGTTAAAGTAAAATGACTGAAATTGTTTATTTTTACATTTCACCTTTCTTTTTTGTTTTTAATCTCTCTCTCTTCCCCTGTCCCTCTCAAAGTAATATATTCTCAGAAGTGTGAGGTGAAGCAGGGAAGGGACACGCCCCATTGTTTTCTCCAAAGCTTTCCCTGAAAACAATAAGATCCTGGGCAAGAGAATGGCTGAGCTGGAAAAAGTAACTGTATTTGTTTTTTTGCACATGCTCTTTTAGCAGATGGCAGCTCTGGAATGTCCTGTCACTTTCCTTTTTCTAAATGTACCTTCATATTGTCGCCCAATGTGTCCAAAAGGAAAATAACAAAATGAAATCCTTGGCACAAAATGCAGTGAGCTGGTTTCAGAGGCTGGACAGAGAGTCGGCAGCTAAAGTGGCGTGGCCAAACCAACGGAACAAGTTTTATGACGCTAAAGGTATTAGATGCTTTGTGTGCTATTTAGTAGGGTTGGAAATGAGAAGTCATCACATATAAATTTAGTGACAGCTTAATTGGCTGTTCGTTGACATTTTAACTACTTGTGTTAAAACAAGTATTTCATTTAGAAACTACTCAGAAGTATTTTTTAACTGTTTAATGCATGAAGCGAAAATAAGTATTCAGTTGAAAGAATGGAAGTAGTAAAAATTTCACTTCAATGAGCACAAATTACTTTTAAACTCCACAATCAAATTCAGACATTTATTCAACAGGTTAATACATACTATTGCTATTAACGCCTCTCTTGCGCTGTCCTTACCTGGTCTTTCTTTTTCTTTTTCACTTTATTTTCTCTCTCCTTCTTTCTCCTCATAGCTCGGGGCTCTGTTGGGATGACCAGTGTGAGACAGAAGTGTGAAACTGTTTCCTTCGTGGATGAAAGTAAAAAGACCCTGATGTCAGAGATGGTAAACGAGAAATGCCGTTCAGATCAAACCTCTCCTCCTGTGTTCTGTCGTTTATCCCGGACGCTTATCTCTGAACTCTACAAGTTTGAACCAACAGAAGTCCAGCAGTACTGATGTGGAGGTGACTCAAAAGCTGAAAAACCTCCAGCAACTGTTGGAGGAGGAGCAGCTGGCCCACGAAGTCACCAAATCACTCCTCTCCAAGGAGGACATGAAGGGTACGAAAACTGGACTCTTGCCTTGAAGTTTTCATATTGCCTGTTCCATGCCCTTCACACACCTCTTGTGTGTTTCTGACAGCAGATGAGCAATCTGGTGCTGAGGAATCGAAGGAGCAAGAGTTGAGGAAAGATGGGGTCAGTGCTTCGAAGGCCTCAACTTGCAATATTGTAAAATCTCATTTCACGGATCGAACGAGATCCAGCGAGTCCAAATAAGACACCATGGATGGTTCGATGCAGTTTTGTATTTTCTTTCTGTCTCTTCTCTTCCGCTGCAAGTTGCTGGAGTATGTGTTGTAATTCAAAAGTTTTACCACAATATAATATTAATTGGACAATGGACAATGATTCTATGTCTACTAAAATACGCTTTCAATTTAATCTGACCAGGTGCCAGCACTGATATAAGACAATATCATATGCTGATGTAACACAACCACCTCCATTCATATCACATAGTGAAAAGGAACTAAAATAACATTTGACAATTTTTATTCTTGAGCTCAAGCAGACATTTAAATGAAAAACAGACTCTTTAAAGTGTCAGTGCGATTTGACCTTTAGGTGTTTTCACATATAGTCCTCTTTAAAGGAACCAAGGGAACTCTTGCTCCTGATGTTCACACTGTGGAGTCTATTTTGAAAGGGGACTTGCCATTTTCTGGTCCACTTCAGCTCAGATGTGGCCTCAGTCCTTTCTTATGTTCATACTTAATTTGCGGAGCTCTTCAGACCTTTACTGCTTTTGGCATTCTGCTCTAGTATTTTTTTTTCTTCAACAAAAACTGTCGGTTTAACCAGGAGTGCTTTTATGCTCAGAAGGCTAAAAGCGCGAAGAAACTAACCGCCATGTTTTAAAGCGACCGGACTGGAGACCACCTCCCGGCGTCTCTAGTCGCTTGCTTCAGAGGGGTCTGAGTTCGCTTGGTGTGTCTACATACATAAAAAATGTTGACTAACGATCCTAGTTCGCTGAGGGCTGAAACGACTAGTGAAAAATTCCCCAAATGTCAGTGAGCTCTAAGAATATGTTATATCAAGTTGCTGATATAGTCTCATATTGATCGCCAGCTCCTGAATCAAGTCAAATTAAGAAAACATCATAGCTGACTCTGTGATATCAGCAGACGTTGAATTGTCCAATCAACATCATATCTTATCATGATAAAAACTTTTATTTACACGCTGTTGACTGATGCGTTTTCATTTTGGACTGATACCATGGATCATTGCGTTTTTGGAAGTATTGATGCATTGTTATATGTTATTTGGCTTGTTTTCAGTGGGTATGGAGGATGAGCAGATATAGTTAAGACACGGAAATTTCTGGGAATAAGACTTGAGGCTTTGTTTAGGCTGATGCAGTAGCTACAGCTCCGACAACACATGTCAGAGACACATGTGATGGTCTTAAAAGTCAGTTTCTGGCACAAATAATATGAAAAGTGGATAGAAAGCGTAAAAGCACTGCAGATAAACCTTTTGAATAATTTTTATTTACCACAACTAACATGTACTAGCTACCGGAGTAACGATACATCAAACTACATTGATATATCGATTCAGTTACTTTATAATGTCTGCAGACATTGAATTGTTGAGCATTAAATCAATATAATATTGTATTGTGTTGAAACTTGTGATTGACACCCCTGAATAAGCTCTTCAACTGTTGTATTTGGTTATAATACCCCTTACAGCCTCTGCCGTTCAGCCGGAAGCTCAGGTCCTTGTGCCTCAGAAAAAAAATTCTGGAAATGTTCTTTTTCGCATGACAAGAGGTGTCGCTATGAAAGGATGTTTCCAAATTCCTAAGAAAATATCTAAGAGTCTGAACATCAGATTGCTTCTAAAGGTCTGTAGTTTTAAAGAAAGATTTCATTTGAAAGATGAGCCACTTGCGGCAAAGATGTGACAAATGACCACCAACATTTAGACTCAGATTGAAGCCCTACAAATATGCCTTGAATCTGTCCTGGTAAAGGATTATGTAAAACATTTATTTTTTCAGAGTATTTCACTGGGATCTCAGAAGAAGGCAGAGCACTGGTTGTTCAACGCCACTGTTCCAGAAGCAGCAGTCAATCACCACACCATCTGAGGAGCGACTTAGACGGTCCTCTATACGGGAACTCCCAATGAAGGTGCAAGCAGGAGAAGACCAGCTGCCTCATTTACAGACGTGTATGAGAACAGCCTGTCCTTAGTGCACCCTGATAGGTGGATATGGCAGGACACTTGCTCACAACCAAAAGGCTGTGGGTTCAATCTTGACTATCCTGCACTTAATAGAAAATATCATTGAGGCCTTGAGAGCAGCACCTTCTGTTTCATGTTGTTTGAAAGTATCCTAAAATTTAGGTTGATTTATAACAATATATAATTTTGAAAAAAGTAATATATTCTAAAAGCGGTTTTACTAAGGTTTATTCTCAGATTTACTTACTGTCGCACTTATTCGACTAAAATGTCTTCACATCGATGCACTAGGTTTTCCACGATGCCACAACAATAAAAACATTTTATATTATTTTAATTTATTAAATAATTTATTTAAATGATGTTATTTTGCACACTGCATTTATGTTGAAGCAAAAATTATAAGAATACCCACAGTAAAAATCCATATGACGTTAAATCACCTACTTACAGCAGTGTCACGTAAACGGTCGCGCAAAGATGACGTAGATTATTTTGGCTGTTTTTCTAATCGTATTATAGCGTTTCACCTAGCGCTCTACTCCCTATAGTGGTGCAGACTACGACTCAAATACCTGTGTTATAGAAACAGCGGCCGGGAAGTAGCTGACTATTAGCAAAGGCTCCAAGACGTATTTTGCGCACTACATAGGGCCGGACGAGCTGTTGGAGACGCATATTGCGCAGCGGACCGCGTCCACCAGAAGAGAGGGCTGAATCTTTGGACGAGAGAAGTGTGTTTTTTCCTCTTCTCCATGCCAGCGAGCTGCCTTAGAAAAGCAGAGTTGAACTCGACGGGAAAGTGATGTGCCTCTGCAATATGAAGAATAACAAGACGATGTTACGATCAGAGAACAGAATTTCCACAGCCAAGTGCGCGAGTACATTGTGAGTGAAGCGAAAGCGCGCCTTTTGGCCGTGTTGTCACTCAGCCTAGACTGTGTTGTGTAACCGTTAGCCAAGCAGCTAGCTTAATCTACTATCTTTTTAGGCTAAAGTAGGATTGCTTGTCAGTTTGACCTAACCACTAAACCAGCGAGTTAACTCATATTCGTAGGCTGGCTGACTGTTAATCTGACATGTAGTAAGTTTACTCTTCATTTTAAGCTAAAGTAGCCTGTAACTGTTGAACAAACAGCTAGCAAGTTTACGTTTACAAATTACATTTGCAGCATTTAGCAGACATTCATACCCAGAGCCACGTACATCAGAACTATGTGGTCCACTTAAAAAAACAAACTAGATTTAATATCTGTAAGATTCAATATACCTATATGTTCAATATCTGCTGTTCAGTTAAGTTGCCTCCATCTGAGATACACACCTTAACAATCCCTGTCTAAGAAAAAGGCAAAATTTAATGCAGTTAACAAGAATACATGTATGAAAGCTAGTGAAGGCGCCCCAATTTTCCGTTAGTAAACAACTAAAAACGATTAGTTATTTAAGCCGATAAACACGCTATACCAGCCTATATTGTGAATATTGTTATTGTTAGCCGACTGTTAGCCAAACAGCTAGCTACTTTACTCATTTATGTGCTAATGTTAGCCACACAGCTAGTTTTACTCAACTGTGTAGGCTAATGTAGCTTGTTAACCTACTGACTGACTAGTCATACATTGTGAAAGACAAAGTGATCAGTTCTCACACACCATTTTATAGAAGTTAGACATGGCTAATTCAGACCTCGGCTGACGGTTGCCACCTCCGCGTACATTAGCTGACTAGCATACTAACGGACTCCTGTCACTTTAACGGGAGTTATTATTTGATTTTTACTGTTGTGACTTGACCAGAATATTCAGATACGAGAGGTTTGAGTTAGCTTTGCTCACAAGATGGCTAGCTTTGTGACGACAGTTAGCTGGCGCTATCATCACGTTTTATCATGGTTTTTGTAATGATTTAAGTAAATGACATCCATCCACATTTTCCACATGTCATACTTTATTTTTTAAGTAACGTTTCGGTTCTGGCGGATAGTACTTCTGGCGGGCGCTAATAACGATGACTGGGAGACAGATACGCATCACATACACAACTATGGGACAATTTTGAGTCACCACTTAACCTATAGTGCATGTTTTTGGACTGTGGGTTTTCTCCGGGTGCTCTGGTTTCCTCCCACAGTCCAAAAACATGCACTATAGGTTGATTGGCGACTCAAAATTGTCCTATAGCTGTGTATGTGATTGCATGTATGCCCTGTAGGGTGGTGTTAGTGCCTGCCCATGGTTGGTTCCCGCCTCACGCCTGTAGTTCCAGGATAGGCTCTGTTCACTGCGACCCTGATAAGGATTAAGGGGTTCAGATAATGAATGAAGACGCCAACTTGGGTCTTCATGCGCCATTGCATTTGTGTTATGTGATGGTAACCTTGTTTGCTTGTCTACGGCCCTATGAATTTAACATCAGTTATGTTTAGTAATTTAGTTGCTGTAAGTTTCTTGAGGAAACGTTCATAAAAGTTTGGTGTTTTTCTTATTAGCTGTTTAGGGTTAGGGAGGTGGCTCTGTGCAGAGGTCACATTTTGATGTGGTGCACTATGTGCTGTGCTATGTTTACAGTTCCTAATATATTAACTTTAGTGTGAACCAGAAGCTCCACAAATCCGTTGTTTCAGAGTTTAAACTTTTGTCAGATTTGACCTTTTTTTACATATTTAATGCTCCCATCGGGTCAGTTCTGACCCAACTTTAAAAACTCCATGTCTGGTCATCTTGGTCATCTTGAAAGTAATTCTATAAATAAGCCCGATAAGCCTGAGGTTTTGGCACTTGGATCATCTCAGCTAAGCCTCTGCATCTGCGGAAAAATGATATATGCTCTTCACTGACTAAGAGAATTCCAGGCGATAGTCTTCCATAGAAGCGTGTCTTCACCTTCATGACGAGTGTTGGTGAAATTCTTTGACATTTTGAAATAATTTTGATGCAAAGCATTCTGGTGTGTGTCAAAAAGTTCCTTCTTAAAGGGGCATGTTAAATCGTGTTTAAATAAAGAGATGGAGGCAGGAAAGAAGCGCTCCAACCATGAACCATCGTATGACCTTCATAAACATAAACATTTAGATATGTCCACATCTACAAAATGTACTATTTTCTATACTGAAAAACACCCTGAGGTTTTCGTGCCTCTTTAAAAGCTTATCCCTTTATAGCACTGATTTCTTGATCTGTTTGTGGATGTGAACTAATACAATAATTAAGATTGAAAGGTATTTCTCTATTTGTCAACTTAATTTTAAAACTTAACTGTTTTTTGACTTGTAATGTGTAAGAAAATGAGATTGTTAGAACCTTCCAGTCTGCAGTTTTTAGACAAAAATCAGATAAATCTTCTACCAAGCATCCTACTTTTGTAAGACTTGAGAGTTAGTTTGTGCTGTTAAGCTTCTTTTAATAAGCATAAACACCCAATTAAACATACGGTTCAGCCCCATGACGAATGCCCAGATAAACCACATAAACGAAGGCGTCTGCAGGCTTGAGGTGAGTCAGTAAAACTGCTAGGCGAGGTGTAAAAGTACCTTTGTGTCAAACATGCAGATACATTCATCTGTCAAACTGTCCTCTCGAAATAGGCCCCGGGTCCCGTTTCCAGAACCGTAACGCAACACACACTTGACGTTTCGTGATCCAGCAAGATCAGATTCAAACTCTTGCTCTGAATTGATATATTTATTTAGAATTTCTTCCTTTAATGAGTCAATTGCATATAATATATGCATAGTGCATATATATAAAATGATCATTTAATAAGTGAAATATTTTCTAATCATGTGCATCATCTATATAAATTAACTGCAGATCTCGAAATAAAATGTATACAACGTTGTACAAAGGGGAGCTTTTCATTATAATATCTATTTGGTAAAGACAAAATCAGACCTAAGAGGCATTATCTTTTACTCATTGTAATTTGTTTAGGTTTCTGAATTCCAAAATTGTCATTTTATAAATATCTCTTGTGATTTTTCCATTTGTCCATTCTAAGTTGGACTCTCCCTTGTTACACGGTTCTTTGCATGAGACTTTTTGCCAGCTACCAGCATTGCTGTCTTCACAGTTTTGAATGTTTTAAGGGCCTGTGTCCACCAAATGATTTTTTGCGCTGAGAGTGGTCAAACCTCACTTCCAGAGTGCTTTCTCTGCATCTCTTCAGTACTTTGTTGTTACTAAGTTAGGAAAAGTGTGATCGGGCACTTTCACATTCGCCAACCCTATATGTAAACACTGTAACATGTAACGGCATTAGTAGATAATCAAGGCTCGAGACATAGAGATTGGCTGCATGAGAGCAAACGGCGTAAGAGAACAGATAGGAGAGTGCCACCGATTAGAGGTTTGATCGCATAATTGTAGTTTTTTGCCGTATTCAAACTGTGTAAAGTCAAAATAAGCTGCTTCAGATACACCGCCATTGTGGTTAGTGAGTTCTGGACTGTGTAAGCCCCGCCCTTTCCTGGATTTTGATTGGCTAGAACAAGAGGTGACATTGACGAGCCCAGCGCTGTTTTAATAGTTGAACGGATTTCACATAAAGTGCTCTGAGAACCGTCTCCACCAACGTTTTTTTTTTGCTGAAGATGCTTAGCGATTTGGAAGCTCAAGATTTGTATTAACAATAGGCGCTATCAGCTCAAAACCCGCTTGGTGGACACAGGCCCTAATTTCTTTAAATTATGCTAGTACAAAGTTTATACACTACCAGTCAAAAGTTTGGATATCGCTTTTATTATCATGACTATTTACATTGTAGATTCTCACTGAAGACACTATGAATGAACACATATGGAATTCTATAGTAAACAAAAAGTGTGAAATAACCCAAAACATGTTTTATATCTTAGGTTCTTGAAAACAACCACCCTTGGCTTTGATCGCTGCTTTGCACACTCTTGGCATTCTCTCGATGAGCTTCATGAGGTAGTCACCTGAAATGGTTTTCCAGCAGTCTTGAAGCAGTTCCCAGAGATGCTGAGCAACCGAGGGCCCTCTTTTGCCTTCACTCTGTGGTCCATCTCATGGCAAAACCATCTCGGAGCTGTCGGTCAGGTGACTGTGGAGGCCAGCTACATGGCGCAGCACTCCATCACTCTCCTTTCTGGTCAAATAGCCTTCATAGTTCATTCATATAGTTTTGGTGCCTTTTTAGTGAGAATTCCACAATGTTAATAGTAATGAAAATAAAGAAAAACATTGAATGGGAAGAGGTGTCTTGAACCCTGATCGGGGTAGCGCAGGTATATACACACACAGTGCCTTGTGCAAAAGTTTTAGGTAGAAAAAGGCTGTTGCAAAAAAGAATGCTTTCAAAAACTATATAATCATTTTATTTACATCAACCAACAAAATGCAGTGAAATGGAACAAAAAGAGAAATCTAAATCAAATCAATATTTGTGACCGCCTTTTGCCTTCAAAACAGCATCAATTCTAGGCACACTTGCACACAGTTTTTGAAGGAACTCAGCTGGTAGGTTGTTCCCAACATCTTGTAGAACTAACCGCAGATCTTCTGTGGATGTAGGCTTTCACATCCTGTCTCTTCTGGTAATCCCAGACACACTTGATGATGTTGAGATCAGGGCTCTGTGGGGGCCATACCATCACTTCCAGGACTTCTTGTTCTTTACGCTGAAGATACAGTAGTTCTTAATGACTTGGTCATGTTTGGGTTCTGTCCTGCAGAATAAATTTAGCCAAATTACACGCCTTCCCTGATGGTATTGTGCATGACGGGATAAGAGATTCGCCTGTATTTCTCAAAGCATTGAGAACACCATTAATCCTGACTCAAATCTCAAACTCCATTTGCAGAAATGTAGCCCCAAACGCTCATGAACCTCCACCATGCTTTTACTGTTGCCTGCAGACACTCATTATTGCACCGCCCAGCCCTCCCTTCTACCAACAAACTGCCTCTCTCTCTGCTACAGCCAAATATTTCAAATTTTGGTTCATCATCCAGGAGCACCTGGCCATTTTTCTGGGTGCACCCCAGTTCCTATGTTTTCATGCATACTTGAGTCATGGCCTTTGTTTCATCAGGCCGGAGGTATGGCTTTTGGCTGCAACTCTTCCATACACCACTTCTGCCAGCATTCTCCGGACAGTAGATGGGTGTACCTGGGTCCCACTGGTTTCTGCCAGTTTTGAGCTGATGGCACTGCTGGACATCTTCCGACTTTGAAGGGCAATAGTTTGATGTGTCTTTCATCTGCTTCACTCAAGTTTCCTTGGCCGACTTCTGCTTCACGCATCTCTCAACGCTGTCTGCTTTTGTGCTTCAAAAGAGCTTTGAACAGCACATCTTGAACCGAGTCTAGTTTTGAAATCTTTGTCTGAGAGATCTTGCTTGATGCAGTATAATCAATTCTTTGTGGTCTTGTTGTTGTGTTTCTAATCTGCCAAGTGACATGAACTGCCTTCACAACCCTCACCCAGAAAGTAGAGTTTGGCTGTTCCTCACCCAGTTTTAAAGCCTCCCACACAGCTATTGTTTCTATCCAGTTAATGACTGTGTTTCAACCCATGTGATACGATGTGATCATTAGCACCTGTTTGGCATAATTGGTTGGATCATACACCTGACTATAATCCTACAAAATCCCTGACTTGTACCTATAAGAATTGATGCTGGTTTGAAGGCAAAAGGTAGTAACACCAAATATCGATTTGATTTAGATTTTTCTTTTTGTTCGCTTCACTTTGCATTTTGTAAATTGATAAAAATAAACAATCATTATTTATATTTCTGAAAGCATTCTTTGTTTACAGCATTTTTTCAGATATTTGCTTTTTGGAAGATGTCATGTGGAGTCATTATTTCTTTTAATTGCATGCTTTAGCATCTTGGAGCATTAGTGCTGTACAATTCAAGCAAAATTCAGTATACAACCTCTTAAATAAAATGAAACAAAAATAAAAATGATGGAACACAAAATGAGCAGCCATAAATCAACCAGAAAATCTTTTGATGATTGCTGGCTTTTGAAATTAAGATATCAGCACAAGATAAATTCTCTTTTTTTGCTCTTCCTTCCAGATCTGTTTCCTCCTGTTTGCAGTTCTCTACATTGTCTCATACTGCATCATCACACGCTACAAGAGGAAGAGTGGTGAGGAAATTAGCCCCAATTTCTGCAGAATGTTATGAAAACAACTTTTCATCCTCACCAAAAACTGTTTTTTCCCAGAAGAAATTTGCTCTTACAACAAGGGCTGTGTGGTTCAATAGGGCAGTTGGTAGCGTACTGATATACTCATGAACAAAGTACTGTCCCTAAGCACTGTGTGAGTGCGAAGGCAGTCGTGTGCATAAAGAGGAGATTTGCCTCAGAATGTTACACCAGCGCGAGATAACGTTGCGACAAAAGTAGCAGTGCTTGTGTTGCTGCAACTGATGTAATAAAATGTAGAAGAATCGTCGTCATTTAGAAATAACATCGCAAGGAGGTGTGAATCGAGATCATGATTTTATTGCGTGCAGCCCTAGTGTGTTTGTGCTAGGCCTGTGCGACATACATCGCCATTTATAACATCTTAACGGTTGTTTTAACGATGTGCGAGGTTAAATTATCGAGTATGTAACTCGCTTTAAAACCCCCCAAACAAAACCAAAAACACACACACAGTTCAGACCACTTAACGTGCGCAAAGCGAGTTGCTTAGAAAAATGCTCAGCAAGCTGCAGTTAGCCCTGCTCGCCCTGCAAAATGAGGAACAAACAGCGGCAGATGACAAATCAGCTCAAATATACGTCGTTAGAGTTAACTGCCAGACGTGGTTTTGATTCTCACTCGCGTGGCAGTGGTTTGGTTTTGAAAAGACTGATGTTGCTCAAAAGACGGTAATCTAAACTGGTAAATCATCAAGTAAAGACAGCTCAACAACTAACTTGTTTCACTCACTTCAAGTAACTAACCACCTATTGGTGAATACAAAAAATACAAAAAGCTTAAGGAGTCAACTGTCCAGGACAAGTCTAAATTACCCAAGGTACAAACACAACAACACACGCAGCACACTTTAGTGGACTCATTCTGCAAGAAAGGTGCCTTACGGCTGCTGAAGTTAGCTTGGCCTTTTAATAGTGTTAGTTTGTGTAAAACGTTTCACAAATGCTACCTCAGGCATCTGGGATGGATGTTTAGATGTTTACAGTATAGTACAGTATGTTAGATTTGTGTTCTTGCTTGCATGCTGCACAGTTCAGTTCACAGCCTGTAATTGTGATGTTCAGGTGTTTTATTCACTGTAGATGAGAAGTTTTGCTTTATATGAACAGTAGGAGCTCTCATTACAATAGTTTTGTTGGTCTCAGCAGATGTTTCCTGAAGGCCACTGTTCAGTTATGTACTATAATACATACTGTAAAAAGTTGACTGGTAAATTTAATGTTTTTGTTTTACTTCAGTTTTAATTAAATAAATAGGACCTGTTTTCCTTAACTGTTTCATTAAGCTACACTTCATTTTCTATTACCAAGACCAAGCTAGGACATCCTACAAGACTTAAAAACACATGTTTAAAGGACGCAAAATATCGTCAAAGTCCCAAAAAAATATCGAGAGGATTTTTCTAATATCGCACACCCCTAGTTTGTGCCTTACATTAGCTTATTGGGGTTACTGCAATTTTGCAGTTGTATAATTTTGTACCACTTAAATGTCATAGCTTTTCTAAATACCGGTGAACGAGGCCCAATGGTTTGTGGCATTTTTTGCAGTCTGTAGCAAAACCTTTTTTTCACTTTTCCACAACACAAACATTGGGGCCAATTTTTCAGCCTGTGATCAGCCGCGATGTTTTAACACCGGTGCTAATCACAACTAATGATCACCATTGTTTCCATCCCCTTGTTTTTGCCAGAAGTTTTATATTAGGGGGGTGCCCTGCCCCACCTCCAACGGCACCTTCCCCCCTTAAAGGTCAAACTAATTTTATTTCATTTTATTTTCTATATAGCACCAGATCGCAACAGAAGTCATACCTTTTATACATTTTATTAAGCAAACTAAATAGCCCTGTGTTATTTATCTTATTTACTCTGCAATATAAGTCATTTTGCTCCAAATAGTCACACGTTTAGTCACTCAACCACCTGAAAAGCAGACAAAAATATCTGTGCCTTTCCCTATCAAGAGGCTCTAAAAGATACACTGCAGGACAAAAGCTAGCACTTGGGGGATAATTGTCATAAAAGAACACAATGATTTGTGTTTGTGCTGTGTTTGTTTGTGTCCGCCTAATCCTACACCTAACAATAATAATAATAATACTAATTCTTCATTATTAATAATGCCCCCCCCCCCCCCAAGCTGTAAACCTAGAGGAAACACTGAGCGTTAGGGTAACACATAGTAGTGCGTGAAAGCCTTTAATGACTACAGTGTAGTTTATGACCATGACCTCTGCTGTCTTCTGTAAGATAGATTTCAGGATTTGTGTTTTACATTGCTCATATTCTCATAGTGTGTATATAATCTAATAGCGGTTGTGTATTTTATTTGACAGATGACCATGAAGATGAAGACGCAGTCATCAACAGAATATCGTGAGTCTCTTCTGTGCTCTTGTTTTCGTATATATACAACTACTGAACATTGTCACGAAACTTAAAATGTTGCTTTTAACAAGAAGATCAGTAGTAGTGATAAAACGGCCGACCCGGGCTTGAACCCAGGACCTTCTTGCTGTGAGGTGGCAGCGCTAACCACTGCGCCTGCCTCCCATGCGTGGGATCCAGTTGATTTCTAAGAAACAAATCTTCAAATTAAAAAAAAACTTTAGTGAACTTCAGAATCTGGTGCACACTGTAGAACGAGTTTTAAGTTTCCAGCAAGCAAAACATCAGTATAAACGTTCATTCAAGATCAAGATTCTTTATTTGTCTTCAACACAGTTTAAATAAAAGTACAACGTAGTGAAATGTACCCTGATCATTCCTAAGAGTACAATCAAAACAGGAAATTAACAACAGATGAAGTTTAAAATAACCTTACTATCTCTATCTCATGTCTCCCAGCATGTACTTGTGCACGTTTACGCTGGCGATTTCGGGAGGAGCGGTTCTCCTCCTGCCCTTCTCCATAATCATAATGAGATCCCGCTCTCGCTTCCCAAAAACTACTACATCCAGTGGCTCAACGAATCCCTTTATCCACGGGTCAGTTATGCCTGCGAATCTTCTTATGTCTCTCTGATTGTTTGCGGTGTGTTTTCAAACATTTTTCTCACAAATAATGAACTGGAGTGTGTGAGGAAAAAATACATACTTAATGGTAATGAGTCTTATTATTAATAATTCTTCATTATTAATCATTTGCATCCTCAAATGAAGATTCTCATTCAGAATTCAAATAATTATACATTATTAAGATTTTTAAATAGGATGTAGGGGCGGTTTATGTTTGACCAATTAGGCATCAATAGAATGCAAGTTTTGCATTAGTGTTAAAGGACAACTTTTTAGAATCTCATCCTCATCCGTCATCAGCTGTGAAAAAATTTCAACTAGAATAATAGCACTGATCCATTGTGTAAAGAGGGAATTTTCAAAAGCTAAGATG
Source organism: Distichodus sexfasciatus (assembly GCA_032718565.1). Lineage (NCBI taxonomy): Eukaryota > Metazoa > Chordata > Actinopteri > Characiformes > Distichodontidae > Distichodus > Distichodus sexfasciatus. Next base: position 1,175,928 of record JAVGVS010000031.1, read on the forward strand.
TGCCTCGATTCAACATGAAATCAACTTCACCATAATGCAATAAAACAGAATTTGGTTGACCAAGTCGTTTTTGTTCCTTGTTATTTAAATCTACAGTTAAATTAATCGCCTGATTTTCTTCTCCTTCAGGCCTGTGAACCTGTGTCCCTTTTCCAACCTTTTGTCTCTTTCTGGCAGGCTGATGCTTCTACTTCTTCCTGGAGTCCTAGGGCTTCGCCGATCCAAAAAGGTAAGCGATCGCTGGAAGTTGGCAAATTCAAACGTTCACTCTGAGACCCACAAGTCCCCTGCGATTCTTAAAGTCTTGTTTTTATCCGTTAGTCAGTCAGTGTCCTCGACAATAACAGGATAAAACAGGCAGGAGCGTATAAAAGAAATTAACTGTTCTCTCGGCTTTACAACAGTGTGATGTGAGTGGAAAATGTTTTGGTAACGCGCTGCCTTTGGTTTAAATAAACGTACATAAAGGTATGTGGTCTTTTTTGGTCTTGGCCTTGAACTTGCTCCTCCTGTTCAGTTCTGGGACTTTTTCTGTTATTGCTGTTTTGCAAAAGGTGCTATCAGAAACAGAGGCAGCATGGTGTCTTTGGCAGGCTGATCTCGGCCACAGCCACCCTTCCGAAAATGTCATGCATTCGGATCCTAGTTGTTGTTATCATGATTTTTTTCTCCTCCTTATTTTTCTTCCTCTTCCTATTTTTTTTTTTTTACTTAACCCCTTTTTGCTGTTTTTGTTGTAGACACACAGTTTATGACTAAGGCCACGTTTACACACAGCCAAGTATTTACAGAAACGGCTATTTTCCCCTGTCCATTTTCAATTATATCCTTGTTCACACCAGATCATTTTCCAGTGGCACTACATAATAAACTATAATTTACGCCAAGAGCTATTATGACCATGCCACACCTATAGGCAGCATGATAGCCAAGCAGAATCCTGGAAAAAACCAACAAATGACACGCCCACTTCCTGTTTCTGGAATACAGATGTTGCACACCTGACGCTTAATGCTTTTTTGTCACATAAATTTTGAAAACTTAAATATCTGTTTTCCTCTGTCTCTATGCTGACCTGAGAACGGAGTTTTCCCAAATCTCCACTTTGGCTGGAGATTTCAGAAATAACATTTTCACTGAATTAAACCTCTGTTTTTGTGTAAATGGTTTGCACAATATAAACATAAACGGGTCTTTAAACATTTAAACTTAAACTTTTTGTGGAAATCTAGATTATTACGTTTCTTGTCAATAGCCCAACTGCAACCCTCTTTTTCTATTTTTCTGGTCAAAATGTTCTAGCTTCTGTTTTGTTTCTTTTTCTTATTCCTACTGTTTGGACTCCCCATTTTCACAGTTTTTGTTGTAAAACAATATTCATGACAATATTCATCCATTTTTTTAGCAGAACTTTTTTGTTGTCCTACTTTGGACACTAGGTGGCAGTAACGAGAACTGTAGTCAGCAGAAACATCTTTGAACTAAAACTATTATTATTTTTTTTCACCCTTCCATCTATTTCTGCATTTTTAGTGCATGGTACTTACTCACTTTCTTCTGTTTCCCAGCGACTATCTTCTTTTCCTACTTCTCACTTTTTGGGCACTAAAACTTGTGCTGACGTGTGTTCACAATGACGATAACTCACTTTACTTCACTTGATTCATTAGTGTAGCCAAACACAAATTAAATTCGAGTTTGTATAGTCAAAGATAAAGGAGAGAGTAATTTTAACTTTTGATCTCTGTTAATAGATTTGCTTAGATGCTGGTTTCCCAGGTTTGGAGTCTGATCGGCTCATCCCCCAGCCGTGCCTCAAACGGCTTCGACCGACACCCTAACTAACTTGCTACTTCCCAAAAAATAAAACTTCAAAAGCGACACTCTCCCACTCTTCCCAAAAACAATGACTTACTCAACTTCCTCATATCATAAATTAGTCAGAAGGTCTGGCACCGATGCCTGTTATACCTATAGAGCTGCAAAAAAAAATCATCTTCAGAGGCGGAGGAGGAAAAAGCGAAATCCCCCTCATTCGCGGGCGCTATGGCTTGGTTTGTGTCGGCTGGCCAGCCTCCATAAAGATTAGTTGCTACTGTAGTCTACGAGGGCCAAGGCTAATTTGCGCGGGGGATGAGGAGAGAAGCCAGCGGCCCCGCCCGCCGCTTATCGCTTGGCCTCAGACTGCTGAGCTACCGGCGGTCTATAAACGGCCAGAGGAGTTGCTTATGTTGGCTCTACACGCCCGCGCTACCTTCCAGCGGAAAACAAGGCTGCGAAAGAAAGGAACGATCCGAGACGCGGCGAAGCGGAACCAGAGCCCCCGCCGACGCAGAGGAAGGTCGGGGTCTTCTGCTGCGGAACCCCATAAAAATTTTCTTGCTTTTATTTTGAATATACAATAAAAATAAATTTCACATAGAACACCAGGTGGCGCTGATCAAAGTCTTTGGCCGCTGAGACTTGTAAGAAGGGAGATTGAAGGTTTTGAAGTCTGGGTTATGTGCATGGGTGTGTATATGTGTGTGTGTGTGTGTGTGTGTATATATATATATATATATATATATATATATATATATATATATATATATATTATATATATATACACACACACACCCATGCACACAGGGTAGTCATTGGTAGAAAATTTGGATATCAGATGCCGCTGTTATAACCTTTAAATAACGACGCTTCTTCGTATTGACAAACGTTTGAAATATACGGCACCCTCATAGGTTTAAAGGTTAAAGTCTTCAGCTATGGATCCCCATAAAAGGCAGATTACAAGTTTTCTTTTTTCGTTATGTGGAATATACAATAAAAATGTATTCCATATATAACACTGGGTGTTGCTGATCAAAGTGTCTGGCTGCTGAGACTTGTAAAAGGCAGGTTAGAGTTCATCTATTTGTAAACTTCCATTAACAGTGTTTCTTCAAATTGACTAAATGTAGAAAAGAAAAGAGAACTAGCAGCAATGGATAGAAAGCTTTTAGATGCAGAAGCTTGAAAAAGACAGACTGTAGGTTTTCTTTTTTAATATTTTCGTTTTAGAAAACCTACAGCTATTAAACATTGAAAATACACTTAGTCGTAAATATCGATGTGCAGTTCCGATTTTGAACACTGGGTGCTGCTGTCGTAACCTTTTATTAGCGCAAATTGACAAATGTTGGGAAGAAAAGAAAACGGGGGCGGCACGGTGGCACATTGGCTAGCGCTGCTGCCTCACAGCAAGAAGGTCCTGGGTTTGATCCCCGGCTGTAGGGTCTTTCTGTGTGGAGTTTGCATACATGCATCCCTGTGATGACGTGGGTTTCCACTTAGTTCTTTGGTTTCCTCCCACAGTCCAGAAGCATGCAATATAGGTTAACTGGCGAGTCTAAATTGGCCCTGTAAGGTGTGAATGGGAGTGTGATTGTGTGAGTGTGTGCGGTGTGTTGGCGTCTGCCCAGGGTTGTTCCCCGCCTTGCGCCCGTAAGTTCCCGGGGTAGGCTCCGGTCCCCCTGCAACCCCAGTGAGATTAAGTGGTTCGGAAAATAAATGAATGATTTAGGGCTGCAACAACAAATTCGATTAAACTGACTATTAAAATATATTTTTTATATTTGATAACCGATTAGTTGGGTCTGTGTTATTATACACGTACGTAAAGTGGTTACCCCTAATGTGGGGCAGTAAGTTAACCAAAGCTGCAGTGGCAGTAAAGCACCATTAAGCTGGATGCTGACCGCCATAAAAGAAGAGTAAGAAGACGAGAACCAGTGCCTTAAGTAATTGTATAAAAATGCATGAATGACATTTTCGCTGTTTGTTAGTGAGCGCAACTCTCTCAGGGAAGTCATTCATAAAGCGTTCCAGTCAAATCTTCCTATTTATTACAGACTAAACTCATTTTTAATTGATAAAAAATAAAAACGTTCCACTCACAATACAGCCATTTACTTGATATTTTCAGTGATTATTGCAACGTGTGTCCACAGCGTTATTGTGATGCGACTCTCATCTTGCACAAAAATGTAGTTCTCTCCAAAAATGAGTCAGAAATGAGTTACAGGCCAAAATCAGTCCAAACTGGCTAGAATATCAATATTTCTTTCTTTTTTAATTAATCAGAAAATATTTTTGTTCCATTTTATAATGTTAGAGAGTAAAAAAATAAATGTAGAAAAATAAAAACAGACAGTTTGGTTTATTATTTTTAAATTGTTATTGTTATTGTTATTTTTTAATTGTTAATTTTTAAAGTGCAATGAAGTGCAATGTATCAGCAAATGTACAGATAACTGCTGTAGTAAAAGCAAAGCAAGTTGGCCACTTTTAAGTCTGAACAGGGACAAACATAAACAGGTCACAATCTGTCAGTTAGCGGTTACCTCAGAAGTAGCTCAGCTGTAAAGGTGCACTTGCAGAATTATATTTAAGCCTGTGGGCTCTTTCCTTTTGTCTTTATCTTGCTTTCAAAAATTGGAAAGAAGTCTGTACATTCCCGAACTAACTGCTCCAGCCTCATTCCGCCGCCACCGCCGCATCACCTAGCGTGCTACGTCGCAGAACGAGAGAGGAAATGAAACGGGAGAGTTCATTAAAAGCGTAGGTATGGGTCGAGCGTTTTTACATGCCTCATCTGGCTTTTACTGCCTCTTACTTTGAGGGACATGGTTGGGGAAAAAGAATTTGTGTGTGAACTTGTCAAAAGCAATTCAGGTGCTGAGCCATATTGCTTGTAATTGCACGATCAAATCATTTTTACCATTTTCCCTCCTCCTCAACACACAACATGTGACATCCTGGAGCAGGATTTTTTTTTTTTTTTGCTTCAGGATGTTTGATTAAACTCTGAAAGTGGGAAACGGGACAGTTTGCTCCCAAAATGAAATACAATGCAGTTTTATTAGTGAAAATAACAAGAAATAAGTTGCTCCTGAATGTGAAGGATCAAGCGAGGGTAAAAAGGTTTCCACTAAAACCTGGAATGTTGCAAGTCCTCAAATTGAAATCAAAATAAGGTACTTCATTATGCAAATTAAAAGACAGATCTAATAAAGGTGCTACATTTACACACTGAAAAAGGAGCAGCAAAAAAAAAAATTGCCTCCACCGACGTCTGTTTTCTGCTGAAGGTGCTTTGCGCGCTCTGAACTTTGAAGCTCATAGGATTTGTGATAACAAAAAAACAGGACGCTGCCATTTTTTTGGCGGACACGGGCCCTAACTTTATTTACTCTTTATATAAATAATCATCAAACATAACAAAACCATGTGCAGACGCATCGCCAGTTTTGAAAAGTAACCGAATTGCAGGTTTTAATTAGAAACAGAACAGCAGATATGAGCAAACAGTTGATAGGACACTCTATTCATTTATGTTTAATTTAGATGAATAATTATCTTACTTCTAAATGCCATCCAATTGCCGGAAAATAACGCGTTTTCCTAAATAAAGCAAAGCTGATAGAATGTTGGCTTAGCGACAGCAGCTACATGGTGCAGTAACATATTGTTACTCATCGTAATGCGTTTTTCTTTTACTGTCTATTGATGCGTGGATTTGGAAGATAATGCTAATGCATCCACCCTCTTGTAGCTAAAATAGGAGTGACTGTCGTAATTGTGGCGCTACCGTGTGGCCTAATAGGGAATGGCAAGAAGGTGAAAAACTTTATTGTTCAAATAAAATAATTTAGAGTAGGGCTGCAACTAACAATTATTTTGTTAATTGTATTTAATTGGATAAAACAGAAAAAACTTTCATTTCCAGCATTTTTAAATAAACCAAACTGTCTGATTCTATTTTTCTATATATTTGTTTTTGCTGTCTAACATTATAAAATGGAAAAAACTATTTTCTGATTAATTGAAAATGAAGAAATATTGAGGTTTTTTAGCCAATTTGGACTGATTTCTGGGTGAGAACTACATTTTTGTGCAAGATGGCGTTCCCAGTCGTGTCACAATAACGCTAATTCTGAAAAATGTCATTAAACATGAATAATTATCAGTCTCACTCAATACAGAACCTTCAACCAGGTCATTTTTCCAGCTCCATTTGTAAAATGTGTTTGAATTAGCTTAAGGTTACCTTCAAGGTTTCCACAAATAACGATTTTGGGTTTAGGAATTTTACTGGGGTCCTCACGCTGACTGACAAACGAACGTGTGTGTGAACCGAGTGACACTGCCACTCTTTTTCCATTTTTTTTTTCTCCCACAAGAGTTCACAAAAGCTGCGGTGTTTACCTTTGAGCTGTTCGCTCTGCGTTTGCCGTTTCCCAGGGTCTCGGCCGCGACGCCTCTTTATTTGCTCCTGCGCTGTGACCATGGCAACATATGAGCTTCTCTATTTCAGCTGGAAAAAAGAGAAAAGATGGCACAGCACTAAGCTATTTCTCGCCTCTGCCAGTCTTTGTGGTGGAGTTTAATATGTGAGCTGCCGCTTCCACTGACCTCAGGCCAGATTCGTGACACTCAGTGTAATGTGCAAATGCAAAACATTTTTCACATTCTAAATAATGGACAGTTTTATTTATTATTGGAGTGGCTATTCTCTCACTGTTTAAACAGATATTTTTTGTTTTGTTGATTAGTTTGGATATGGCTGGGTATCAGCAGTAAAGAGCTTCTTTCAGCACTTTTTCAAAAATGTTAATTAAAAAAAAAAATTATTAGTCTTTGTAATTCATTGTGTTTTTTCGCTGATAAATAAAAACAGCTGATGCAACTCGTTTTTTTCTAGAACATTATTGGATTTCTCCATGTTTTTTATTTATACATTTGGTTTGATTTACTCAGTATTATTTTGAATGTTTTAAATTATAGTGGTTTTGTTCACAAAGAATAAATTAAAACAACAAATGAAATTGATTTTTAAAAAAAGCAAAGCAATATGTTTTGGTTCAATATGGTTGATCATTTTTCATTTAGAAATTTATTTAGGGTTTGTTATCGTTTTATATTGTGATTTTTTTTTTGTTTTTTGTTTTTTTTATATTGGTTTTATATATATATATATATATGTGTGTGTGTGTGTGTGTGTATATATATTCTGTATACAAGTCTAATCAGAACGAAATTTCAGTGCAATGGCTCAGAGAATCACAGAATTAAAAAGGATATACAGCAGCCTATCAAATATATTAAAAATATTAAAATATAAATTCCAAATGTCAGAAATGTACATGGCAAAAATTTTGAAATGTTAATAAAAATAATATACATTTTGTACATGGCAAAAATATCTCAGAATAAAAAAATGAGCTTAAATATTGTCATATTCAGTCTTAAAAGTTTTTTCAAAGACTTTTTAGGTAATATTTACCTAGTCACATCTTTCTTGCTCTTCTGTTTTTAAAGCGTTTTGTTTTGTTTGATTTAGGCTCTAATGTTGACATTCTCTCTGTTTTAGAAATCACTTTTTTGTTACCATTTTCTTCAAAACATTATTTTTTTTGTTGCGTCTGCTTTTTGAAGCTACTTGTTATTTCTTTCATTTTTCCGAGGTGTTGTAACTCACTGTTTCCCCAACTGATCCTTATTTTTTTAGCTTCAGTTGTTTAATTTTAATTAAACTGTAAGCAGTGTTGGTGTTGTCGTCTCTGGACAAAGCCCAGCTGGCCCGAGTGTTTGCTTTGAAGACGTCTCCATCCGACGCCTCACGCTAAGTGGAGAAAGACGGCTGACTGTAGCGGGAGGAATTAAAGACTTCAAAACGTCTTCCTTGTGGCCCGGATTCTATTTTTTTGTCCCTTCTTTTCTGGTGGACCGCCTTGGAATGTTAGTGAAAATGACACACCAGTGAGCTGCGTGTATGAGACATGAAGGCAGCTCTGGGTGATGTACAGTGATTCATGATGTCTGTGTGTGTGTGTGTGTGTGTGTTTGTGTTTAAGTTCTGGGTTTCGTCTCCCAACACTACTCTTGGTGTTAAAGGCTTAGCAAGACAGGTAGTGCTACTATGTAAGTGTGTGTGTGTGGAGATTTGTAGGTGTTTGTGAAGACCTGCTGATCCTCCAAAAGGCAAGAAAACCTAAAATTCGTCAGATTTCTGTATCTTTGTGAGGACATTTTTTTGTTAGGACTGAGCCTTACATGGAAATGTTGTGGAATTTGTGTGTGTGGAGACAGATTTTTAGATACTTGTGAGGAAATGTTTGTCCTCTAAAAGAACAGCAAATGCTTCTGTAGAAAAGTTTTAGCTTTTTATTTGTTTTTATTTATTTAATATTAAAATAGGAAAGATGAGAAAATGAACTTTAAAATGAGATTTTTGGCAAAGTCATATCTTGAGTTGTCATGATGCAGCTGTTTGAATTACGCCCTGCCCTAGTCTTTTTCCAACTGGTTTAAAGTTTTTTGTTTATCTTTAATAGTCCTTAGCGTCCAAAGGGATACACCCAGTATTTTACAACAGTTTTAAAGTCAATTACATACTAAGAAAGTGCTATTAAACCAGACTGAAGAGAACTACTTCTCGCACAATCTCCTGCACGTCATTTGGAGCCGGGTCGCAATAATGCGATGAACGCGTGTCTGTAATTAACATGGAAAATATTATGTAAAAGGCTGTATGGTTATTTTTTGTTATTCTTCAGTTCAAATCTGAGTTTTATCTGTAAAAAAAGGGAAGATTTGATTGAACTGGAACGTTTTAGAGAGTGATGGCGTACCACATGTCGCATGCGCTTTGTTACGCAATTACCGGAATTACTCACAGATCATTTCACATTCAGAGAAATCAATATCAAATTCATCAAATTCATAACCTTGATTCCGACGGTATGTGGGAGTTTCTGAGTTGCTTAAAGAACAAATAATAACCAACATAAATGTGTGTCAGTCTTGAAAAGTTTTTTTTTGAAAAGTTTCAACTTAAATAGCTGTGTAAGTGCACAGTTTAAACAGTTATCTTGACTATGAAACTTTGAGAGATGAATTTTGAAGAATTTTCTTTCATATAAATTCAAAAAAGAAAAATCTATATTTTCAACGCTTTTTTGTTTTATCAGCCCGTATCTCAAAATTAGAATGTGCGTCTTCCAGCTCATATCGGGTTATATATTTAACTCATATAGAATTACATCTTGGTTACATAACATTGTCGACATGACATGAAAAATGGTTCATTACTGAAAAACTTTTTGTATTTCTGTGACGGTGCTATTAAATATGTTTTGGTACGTTTATAGGGGGTCTAGCTTGCCTTTTTAGAGGATTTATTTGAGTCAAGTCATTTTTTGAGTTCAGTCACGTGTTCTGGAACCAATTAGCGACATAAGGCGAGGTGTGTGTGTGTGTCTTTACCAATTCTCTTATCGATTCCTGAGTTGTTTTTTGAGTGCGAAAAAAGTAGTTCTACACAATCTTCTGCACCAAATGCAATCATTTTATTTTTCCCAAAATGATGTCTGCACAAGACTGTGAACGTGAACACATTCATATTCATAATCAGAGTTTTTATTATGCAGAGACATTCTGTGGCTTAGTGCTATGAGGAAAAATAAGGTTATTGCAGGTGGGAACACTTCTTTTTCCCAATCATTTTTGACTCATTTCTGGGAGAGAAGGACATTTTTGCCATGAGGGTGTTCCATATGAGGGTCGCGGCACAATAGCGCTGTGGGCACGCGTCAGCAATAAGTAAATATCAAGTAAACAGCTGTACTTTGAGTTGAAACGCTGGTTGTTTTTGTTTTTTTATCAGCTAAAATATAAGTTCTGTTTGTAGTAAATGCTAAGATTTAACTGAACTGGGACTTTTCAATGAATGTTGGACTTCCTTGTGAGAGTCGTTCGTGTGCGCTAACAAATGCAGCTTGTATCTTTACATCATGAAAAATATCATTTATGCATCATGATTCCTTGTTGTTGAAGATCAAGTTGCAGAAAGTGTGTGATGTACCAAGACGCAAAACCTTGGGAACATGGCAAAACGTCGTGCTGGGAAATGAGAGAATTGTTAAGAAGAATCGTTGGAGGAGTACAATTCTGATGGAACTGATCAATTGGAACCGGTCCTGAGTTGGAACTGATTTTCAGTTCCCATCCCTAACATATATAGATATATACGTGTGTGTGAGGGAGGGAGAGAGAGAGAGAGATACTGAAAGGACCCTGAATATTTCAGAGCTCCTATATTTAGCGCAGTTCCTTTTTAGACCGGCAAGAATAGAACAGCTCAGCCCATCTTTCCTCACCAGCAGGAAGAGAGAACTCTTCCTCCTCCTCCTCCTCCTTGAATCTTTAACATAAAGTCCAGTTTGCTTTTGGTGCATAAGTCTCTGCTTCATGAGTCCTGTAGCAGATTTGTGCTTTTGATGATGATGATGATGATGATGATAAATCAGAGGCCCTTTGCAGTTCTCCTGACCGACACTTGGAGGCACTGCTGGTTTAGTGTTCCTTAAAAACTCTGGAAAATTCCACACGTGGACGCTCTTAACTCCTTATCAGCAAACACCTGCCTGGTGATGTTCACATTTGTTCTCTGATATTTACTAATACAAATGTTATTTAATAATATATTCAGTTTATTTAAAAAGTATAATATAGATGTATGTGTAATACTGTATAAAAAGTACGTACCTTTTCTGTGGTGAATTGCCTCAAGGTCTGAGGCCTGTAACGTCTTTACAGTTCTTTTCTCTTGAAGGCGCTCTGGACCTTGAGATGATGCCGCACAGAGTAATAAACATATCTATTTATCTCCACAGTGAGTAGCTCTATTTGACTCATCTGCCAAATATTGACTGCCTTTTTAAAATGAGGTTTATGACGTACATCAGTGTTGTAGTGCTGCCTGAAGAGAGAAGTGATGCTCTGGATGAAGTGTTGATAAGTAAAGGAGCTGCAGGTTTATTTTAGGATTTGAGCGGAAGTTCAGCAGATTTGAGAGACGAGTGGAGACTGGACAAGGAGTTGAGCAGCATCAGCCGTGAGAGATTTCAGACGGTCTCTGTGAATTTGCAGGAGAGTTCTGAGGAGAGTTAGAGAGGTTACATCAGAACAGACATTTCCCATAGCGACGGGGAAGTTCATTACTCTTCTAAGGATTCAGCATCTCTCTTCACCGCTCTCTCACTCACTCCGCACTCTTTCTCTCTCTCTCTCCATTTCTTTTTCTCTTGTTTCTGTTCATCTCTCTCTCCACCCCTTCCATCTCTCTCTGCTGCTCTGTCCCTATCTCTCTCTCTCTCTCTCTCTCTCTCTCTCCGTCTGTCTCTGTCTATATCTCTCCATCTCTGTCTCTCTGTCACTCTCCATCCCCCTCTCCATTTCTCTCTCTCTCTCTCCCCCCCTCTCCTCCTTGCTCTCTCTCTCTCTCTCTCTCCAGCTTCACTCTCATTAGTTTCTCTCTCTCTCCATTTCAGTCTGCACTCTACCCCTCTGTCTTTTCTCTCTGCTCATTTCTTTTATGTCTCAATCTGTTGAAGTCTCAGCTCATCATCCATCATTCTGTCTCACTCTCATCACTCTTCATCTCTCTCCCTGTGTTTTTTTTTTCTCTCTCTCTCACTCTCTCTCTCTCTGGACCTGCAGTCCCTCTGGCCTGTGGTTAGAGTTTATTGCTCACCAGCATTACAATGCAGGCAGGAGGAAATATTGGTACCTCTTCCACACACACACACACACTCCTTTACGATCCACTCAGCGCTCACTGAGCCGGCAAAGCTCAAATGAAGCCGCTAATAGACTACAGCTGGGGTTGTGCTGTCTGTCTCCGGCACACGTTCTTCAGGAACTGCTCGTACCGGTGTGTGTGAGAAATCATTAGTCTTTTTGAGTCTGCGGGTTTTCTCGGAGTGTGTATGCGTGTGTTGCAAGACTGGCAATTGAGTCGGTGTGTAATATGTTATGGGGGAAGTCCTGCAGCTTTTAGAGTGGCCTTTCCAATTAGAACCTCATTTACACTTGCTGCACTGTGTGTGTGTGTGTTCGTGTTCAGGTTCATGCCCTTGCATGTGTAACAGCACTTAAGGAAGCCTTTAACAGTAGCATGTTCTAGAGCTGGGCAATTAACCGGAAATTCAAAACTGACATAACCGGCTCCTGCATTACTTTTGAGTCACCAAAATAACAGTGGAAGTAGGACACGGCGTTCTGAAATGCTAAAATGTAGTTTACTGCAGTTCATTCTACATCCAGTGGAGGATGTGGTGTAGCATAATCACTGTAGGCATACAGTCTGTAGGATATAGCTTTTTTCTAGCGGGAATTTTTCTTGTGCCAAAGGTCTCATGGTGTTGGTGATTAAAAAAAAAAATTAATTAAAAACTAAACAGCACTAAACGTCTGATCACGGGGCGAACACCCCAACCGTTACGCCACCAACTGCCCCGTTGGTGTCCCGATGGGCTGTGTCCCGAGCCGCGTACTGCTGCATCTAATAGTATGGTAGATAAGGCGCTCTATGCAGTAGTATGTATCTCAAGAATTAGCCGGGGTTGTGACTAGCTAGTGCACATGGAGTGTCACACGCACCCTATTTGACTTAGTACACCACATAGGATGGGAAGTGACTTTTTCTTAAAGTGTTGTGCACTATACTCGAAATGTTCCCCTCTCGCGCTACTCTGCTTTCACGCTCGCTTGACTTGCCTCTGCATTAGAAATGTCAGAACTATGGTGATATTTTTGCGCCAAAGTTTTCACTGTGCAGTGGAACTTTGCCAAGCAAAATATCATGCCTTTTTACACGTTCGACTCTGCCTTCCTCATTTATCGTCATCGTTATCGGCACCGGGAGATATAAGCATGAAAACCACTGAATATTAGCCTCGGCCAATAATTCCCATATCGTGCATCTGTACTGAAAATGTATTAGTAATGCCTTACATTACTGCGTTACAGCAACAGGTACTTTTGAAACACGTTACTCTCAACACTGGTTATAATTGTGTGTGTGTGTGTGTGTGTTTCAGGGCATTAAGGCCCGCGTGCTGGAGACCTTCGTCATGCTGTTTCTTCTCGGCCTGCTCATCCTGGGCATCGTGTGGGTGGCGTCGGCCCTCATCGACAACGATGCTGCCAGCATGGAGTCCCTTTATGGTGAGTGTGTGTGTATGCGTGTGTGTGTTGTTTACTTGTAATAATGTTCCGAGTGCCATACCTACTGTACTGCCGTGTGTGTGTGTGTTTGAGCAGACCTCTGGGATTTCTACCTGCCCTACCTCTACTCCTGCATCTCTCTCATGGGAGGCCTGCTGCTGCTCAGTGAGTTCTGTTTTACATACACACACACACACACTTTGTTGCTTCCGATAAACTCCACACTAGTTGACTGCCGAGCTTGTGCTCTCCCATATCCCATTTTCCCAAGCTCAACAGTCTACTAGTTGGACTTAACCGATAGCGAGTAAAGTGAGTAAGTGAGTAAACAAGGGTATGTGACTTCCTGAATAAACACAGTTTTATACCATTCCCCTTCAATAACGCTTGGTGATATTTTTTTTATTTTTATTTTTTTAAACAAAATCTATTTTTCCGGCAGTGTGCACTCCGGTGGGCCTCTCGCGTATGTTCACCGTGATGGGCCAGCTGTTGGTGAAGCCCACTGTACGTAGTCATGAGTCTGTTAAAATAGAATATTTGCATAAAGGTTGCCTGACTTGCACTCTCACACTCACCAACTCTCTTCTACCTCCTTGTGTGTGTTTGTCACATGTCAGATTCTAGAGGACCTGGACGAACAGATGTACTGTATCCAGCTTCAGGAAGAGGCTTTGCAGCACAAGCTGAATGGTGAGTCCTGACCCTCACGTTTGGGGTCTACGAATGACGATTTGCTGGCGGTTTTGGAAAATGTCTTGTTAATCATTTGATCATATAAACAAGTCGCTTTTTCAATTTCCCATTTTATGCTAAAATGAAAAAATGAGAAACGCGCACTCACAATCCATTACCTGGGGCAGCTGGTATCGTAACAGGGATTTGGCCGCGTGATCGGAAGGTCGCCGGTTTGAATTATTTGTTATTGTGAACACAGCATGGCACACAGTGCACCACAAAGACATGTGACCTCTGCATTTGCCCCAACCCGGGAAGGAGCAGTGGGCAGCTGACTTGGGCAGCACCCAGGGAGCAGTGCTTGGGGACGGTACCTTGACGGTAGCTCATGAGTACCTTAGTGGTCCGGGATTCGAACAGGTGACCTTCTGATCACAGGGTAAACTCCTTTTCTGTTACACTATCAACTGCCCCAATATGAGTCATTTTGGAAATGATTATTGAATAAAACATTTTTGGTTGTTTTAATTTGCCAAATGCATGAATGATTGATACACGGATTCTGGACCTGTGCTGAGGGGCTTTTAAAATCATGAGAGACTCAGTTTTAAGTGAGTCTCGTCTTCACTCACACTCAAAAACACTCACATGCCTCTTTCACTCTTTTATTTTCGCCTTTGTGATCCGGTGGAGGGACCAAAAAAAGTCTCATATCACAGGAAACATTCAGGCCGTTCTCAAAAAACCTGGCATTAGCATCCAGCGAAGCGCGGCCGTGAGTGTGTGGATGGCAGCTAGCGGCGAGGCGCTATTGAATTCGCGGAGGTAGCCTGATTATCCCCCACGATAGCGCCCAGCCGCTTAACGCTAGTGAGTATCCCTCAATAGCCTCTCATTTGCTTGTTTGGTTTCGAAGCGTTGGCACCAAAAGCCGCGGCCGCTTTGAAGCAGGATGATAACTCTGGCAGTATCTCCCTTACGTTTTATTTAGCCTTGCACGTTTGATGTTCCTGCGTGGCTGCCGTGACCCGAACCGGACAACAATAGGCGCGAGGAACACGGGAACTCAAGAAAGTACGAGCCTTATCAGGAATGGCAGGAATTTTTTGTTGACGTTGACGTTCGTTCGAGCTGTTCCTTTTTCGGTAAGAGCAGGTGATGCGGGTAAAACAAAAAGGAGAAATAAAGAGAAGGAGGCCGGAGAGCTTGGAGTTCAGAGAAGGTTCGACGGTGGTTTCCTCTTTTGTTTTTGTCCTCTCCCGCCCCGCACTCCTCGATGTGCATCGTTGAAGGAATGCTCTCCCAAAAATGCAAAAAATGACAAGATTTAAGTTGGATCTTCCCATATGACACTTGATGTGTGTCCTGTGATGTTACAGATCACACCAAGATTCACTCTAACCCTCGAGATACTAATGTGTAATATACTTTAATGTTTAAATAAACAATTAGTTTATTTTTACTTATTTAAAGATGGAAAAGTCAAGATTGCATGTGTTGTATTTAATGTAGTGGTGAAACGTTACAGTTCGGTTGGAAAGAGGATTCTGGGCGCAGGGTTTGATGCAAACCGCGACTGAAAACAAACTTAAGGTCTCATACTGGAGCAATTGGTAGCATGATAGTTGGGGAGTTCGCCCAGTGATCGGAAGATTGCCTGTTTGAATCCCGGACCTGTAAAGGTACCGCTGAGTTACTCGTGAACAAAGTACCGTCCCCAAGCATTTTTCTTAGAATTATTAAATGTATAAAAAGGTCTGGGTTGTTTTTTAAATGAAGAGCGACAAGCTTTCCTTTTTAAGCTGGTGTATTTAGTTTGGATTTTATTGAGTTTGTGTTATTTGTTGTAAACAATTTTAATATTTTTTTCTGCCAGATTTATTTATAAAATGTACAAATAAGAATCCATTCACAAGGTGCTTTTTTGCAAAAAATCTGCCTTGTTACACCCTGAACAAAATTGAATTGCATTGCGGCCTAAAATCCACGTTGTGTATTGTGTTGTGTAGCGTCACGGCTTCTTTCCTCCTCGTGCTGAGCATCCATATCGTTCACATCATGGAACTTGATGGATTAATCAGGCCTGTTTCCTCCTCACCTCTTTAACCTCTTTGCTTTGACGTGAAGCTGCAGTGCTCAGATACCAGTGCCGATACTTGGGCTTTGGGTATTGTCCGATACCAGTTTTTAATTAATAAGTTGTGTATTTCTCTGTGAGGAAATGACAGATTATTCTGTTCTGCTTAAGGAAGTACTTGTTTTAAATACTGTTTTCCTGACTAAAACAATGTAATAATTACACGTCCATATATATATATATATATATATATGCTAAATTATTTAGTATTAAAATAACATCTCAGAAATTATACTTAACAGCCTTATCACCTGAGATACGGGAGAAAAAAAAACCTGACTCATTACGCTCCTGCTTTCTGCTTCAACCTGTCCTCCCTCCTTCCAGGGAAAACCCCCGTACGTTGTCGCATCAAGGCGGGAACTGATCCAGCCTGAGGAAGGAAAGACCCCAAAAATATCCCCTACACAGGTTCACCAAAGGCCTTCTGGTCCTGTCTCTTCACACCCACAGTTCCCGTGTCGTATTAATGTTTTAAAGCCCACGGTTAGAGCAGAGCAATACGGTCAAAAATGTTATCACAATATTTTAATCTGTAATGATCATATTTATCACGTTCTAGCTGCAGTTTACACCGGTCAGAAGGGCTGTGCGATATGACCAAAATCTCATATCTTGATATGCAGAGACGGGAAGTAACTAGGTACAAATACTTTGTTACTGTACTTAAGTAGAAGTTTCAGGTATCTGAAAGTAATCGACATGGCTGCTGCTAACAGACCATCCATACAGCCGTACATGTTCAACACAACACTCCGCTGTTAGACTTCTTCATTGTGATTTCTACACTGGTGCTAGAAAACATGGTGAATCAGGAAGCGCTAGCAGTTCTACCTGGTGGGTGGAGCTTCTCAGATAGGAGGATGGAGTTATTCAAATGTCCCCTACTGTGACGTAGAGTTAGGAGAGGAATCTAAACGGCTCTTTAAGCACACGATTTCTGACATTCGTAAATAAATACTACCACAATTGATCATTTTTTATCAAATGTACAGTGTGTGTAGAGGCAGTACAGACCCAAATGGATGTCCACCCAATGGGTGTTGGTGGCCTAGTGGTAGGACACTCGCCTTTGGAACAAAAGGTTATGGGTTTGAATCTGACCTCTGGCGTTACCAACATTGGGTCCCTGAGCAAGACCCTTAACCTTAAATTGCTCTGAGGGGAACTGTCCCTGACAGTTAAGAAAAAAAAAAAAAAGTAAGTCGCTCTGGATAAGAGCGTCTGCTAAATGCTGTAAATGTAAATGTCCAAAGAACAGAAAAAGAGATTTTTTTTTTCACAATATGGGACCTTTAGTAGACAGAAACTGTACAGCACCCATGTCCTGTTACTTTGTGCTACCAGCCTTGTAGCTCCATCACAGAATTAGTGAAGACTCTTTCCAGTTCATCTTAGTATTTATTTGCCTGCATCGTTCCTTTAAACATGGCCAGGACTAGATTATATCCACCATTGCTCATTTCTAAACCGGACTCTGTTCTTTTCTTTTCTTTGTTTGATATTTACTCATTTCTCTCAGCATCTTTTATGTCCTCACTGCACTCTTCCGGATAGAGTAAAGGTTCGCTTCACTTCTGGATATGGAATAATCACTTTTAACTTTCTCTTGGCACTAAATGCAGTTTGTGTGTGTGTGTGTGTGTGTGTGTGTCCTTGGTGTTGGCTCCTTCCCCGCTCCTCATTGTTGTCCAGATGCGGGGTGGCAGGGTGACCTTGCCGAGCCGTTGGCCGCCTTCTCGATTTGCATAATTAGGGCTGATGTAATGCGAAGCGCGAGCGCTGACATCATCGCCGCGTCGAGCGTACACTTGCACCACCCCTCGGAGTAGCTGCGGCCTGCGTCACACGCCAAAAATGCTAACTTTGTGCCAAGGACGTGGCACCAGTGCTCTTAAAAATGACTCGTCCTCATAGATTCGCCTCATCTCTTAGATACACTTAGTGCGTGTTTTAGTCTTGGAGTACTCAACTGATTTACTCGGAAGGTGGAATTGGAAGACGTCAGCATAATTAGCCACCTTTCACAAACTCTGTGAATGTAGATAACTTGTTAAATGCCGATTGTTGGACGGAGAGACAATGAGGATGACGTTTTTAACATCAGGCCTGAAACATGATACTATGACACTTTTCATGTCCACGTCTTCCAACACTTTTGGCGGGAGGCCTTAGACTTCACTGTACACACAAGTACAAGATGTGGAACGTAAGAGTTGGGCAGTTAATCAGACATTCACAATCTCTAATCGACGCAGTCTTGCCCATATTGGTTATTTTGATTACTTATGAAATTCTGAAATCCTATCCCTAACCCTACCCTTAAAGATTCTGTTGATACTTTCCCTTGTGAGTGTTCATGTCCCTTTAGAAACATAGTACCATGTGTGTTGAAACGTGACTTCGCCCCGTCCTGTCTGCAACTACATTTCTGTGTGTTTCCTTCAATTATTTAAGTCTCAAATATATGCACTTTTTCATTTGATAATAAAATGAAACAATATATATCACAATATAGTATATTTCTGTAAATTCAGTCAGACCCTCCAGGATCTTGCGACGTTGCGATCGCAACTATTAACGCAAATTCAACCATTGCCCTCCAGCTTGTCTTGACCTAGAAATTTTGACCAATTATTGCAACTTTTCCTCAAGTTCTGACCAAACATTGTTTTCCTGCGAAAACGTAGAGACATATGTCAGCGAACTCAGTGTTTGGAAGACACAGGAAACATAAAGTTGTTTTCTCTTTTTGGCATAGTTACCACTTAGTGGTTTTGTTCCTTTCATTATTATTAATCGTTAAAGAATAATTATAAAGGGGAAAATTTGCTTCTTTTTCCCGCAACTTTGACTTGTTCCTGCAACTTTAGGCCTAGTCCACATGGACGTCAGAACCAGACGTTTTTCTGGTGTTCGTGGCGTCAGATGAGCGCAGACTAAATGGCGACCATTTTTCTCCTCATTGGAGTGAATCAGAGCGTCCACACGGGCGTTTGTGACCTACGTTCGAATGGCATCATATAAACGCTGCATGCAACGTTTGAAAGTATATGAAATGACAGACGTTTTAATTTCGTCCTCCGATATATTTTATCATATCGTACAGCTTTAAATTTAGCATATTTACAGTGCAAACGTCAGTGAGGGCAAAAAAACAAAAAATGCACCAAAAAATGAATCCTAATCAAGGTAAAAAAAAAAAAACCCAACTGATTTATCATGATATTGATTTAAGGTCATATCGCCCAGCCCTACGTGGAACACACCTGCTGTCTCCCTCCCTCCCTCTCTGCCTCCTTCCTCTCCTGTCTTTCTCTCGTTCCGTCTTCCCCAATACATCTTCATTAGAGGGAGCTGCAGCGCTGCTAGACAGGGCGTGCCGCGATCAAAGTGCTCGGCTGCTTTGCACTGACGGATGAAAGATCGAGGCCTTTATTGTGCGCCAGTAACAACGTAACACCAAACTAATTGTCGTCCCGCCGCCGCTCGTCCCCCGAGGCCGCGTAAACCCGTCCACTGCTTCGGGAAGGCGGAGAAAGGGAGCGAGGGATGGAGGCGGAGAGAACGACTGACTTAATAAAAAAGAGAAAAAGAAACTATAAGAACGAGGTCTGTGGTTTTCTTGGAGAATCCCTCTTTGGTTTTTGGCTCTTATCTCATGACACGCACACACACACTTGCTATTTTTGTGAGGTTCTTCTATTGACTTGCATAATGACTAGATTTAAAGAATTCTACGACAAAACCTGGACCCGTGATCAGAAAGTTGCCAGTTCAAGTTCCGGACCGGTAAAGGTACCACTGAGGTACTAACTGTCAAACTCTTAGCCACTAACTTAAATCCTGATGCAAAAACTCGTTTTCAAACCCTAAACCTTAAACCTTTAATTGGGGCAGTTGGTAGCATAACAGTTGTGATTGGAAGGTCGCCGGTTCAAATCCCAGACCGATAAAGTTACCACTGAGGTACTCATGAGTAAGGTACTGTCCTCAAGCACTGCTCCCCAGGTGCTGCCCATGTCAGCTGCCCACAGCTTCTTCACAGATGGGTCAAATGCAGAGGTCACATTTCATTGTGGTGCACTGTGTATTGTGTGTGTTTTCACTTTTACTTAAACCTCAAACTATAAAGAAATATGCACTTTCAGATGAATTTGGATTTTTGCTTTCCTGTCAGATTTCTCCCTTGCTGGACGAAGCGTTTACAATGATCTGTTTCGTTTATTTTTGTTCAAATGGTCAGATACGAAAAAACACTTGTTAATGAATAGAATTAAAATTAAAACATCTTAATTTTCGTAAAATGCTTGTTTTCTATTTTCTGCTCCAGTAACTAAACATACACACGTGGCGTCTTGCTGTTCAGTAATGTATTATATAGAATTTCAGCTTGATCAGCTTGTTCAAATACTGTATATCCTTCTATATTTCCCAATTGGTCAACAGCAAATTGACATTGTTTCCCTTGTTCTTTTATCCAAGGTTCAGGCTCGAGCTCCCAGGTCCACCCAGATTTCCAGCTCCTCTACAAGGAACTCGACAGTGTCCGAACCCAGAGATACAAGCTAGGTGAGATGGACTGGCACAGGGTTGGGTAATTAATCGAAACTCAGAACCTCTAATCAGCGTAATCTTGCCCATGTTGGTTATTTTAAATATTTTCAATATTCTATTCATATTCTTTCTCCAGTGTGTGTTCACGTGCTGTCCCCTTAAAAACAAACATGACTCTATACCACTTCTGTATCATATTTCCCATACGATACAGATATTGTTAATGTGGATATCTGCTAGGGGTGTGCGATATTAGAAAAGAAAATTCTCTCCATATTTTCTGGGACTTTGACGATAACGATAATTCCACGATATTTTGCGTCCTTTACACACGTGTTTGTAAGTCTTATTAGGATCTAGCTTGGTCTTGGTAATAGAAAATGAATTGTAGCTTAATGAAACAGTTAAGGAAAACAGGTCTTATTTATTTAATTGAAACTGAAGTAAAACAAAAACATTAAATTTACCAGTCAACTTTTTACAGTATGTATTATAGTACATAACTGAACAGTGGCCTTCAGGAAACATCTGCACTGAGACCAACAAAACTATTGTAATGAGAGCACCTACTGTTCATGTAAACAAGCTATAAATGCACAGTGAATAAAACACCTGAACATCACAATTACAGGCTACGAACTGAACTGTGCAGCATGCAAGCAAGAACACAAATCTAACATACTGTACTATACTGTAAACATCTAAACATCCATCGAATACTGCAGAGGTAGCATTTGTGAACACGTTTTACACAAACTAACACTATTAAAGAAATGACTAACTTCCTTGTCGTAAGGCACCTTTCTTGCAGAATGAGTCCACTAAAGTGTGCTGCGTGTGTTGTGTTTGTACCTTGGGTAATTTAGACTTGTCCTGGACAGTTGACTCCTTAAGCTTTTTGTATTCCTTGTATTCCGTGCGGTGGTTAGTTCGCAAATGGTGAAACAAGTTAGTTGTTGAGCTGTCTTTAACGGGTATTGATTTACCAGTTTACAGATTGCCGTCTTTTGAGCAACATCAGTCTTTTCAAAACCAAACCACTGCCACGCGAGTGAGAATCAAAACCACGTCTGGCAGTTAACTCTAACGACGTATATTTTGAGGCTGATTTGTCATCTGGCGCTGTTTGTTCACTCATTTTGAGGCAGCGAGCGGGGCTAACTTGCAGCTTGCTGAACGTACATTCCTAAGCTGCTCGCTTTGCGCACGCGCAGTGGTCTGAACTGTGTGTGTGTGTTTTGGTTTGGGTTTTTTTTTTAAAGGGAGTTACATACTCGATAATTAAATCTTGCACATCGTTAAAACAGCAATTAAGATATTAATTAAGTAAACGATAAATATCGCACACACCTAATATCTGCCGATATGATACAAATCCGATACAGTCTCTGAGTCTTTTTTTAAACAGAAAACAGAAAATAATCCTTAAAAATGTCTGCCTGCATGACTGATATTATTCTGTTCTGCTTAAGGAAATACTTGACTTGAATACAGTTTTTCTAACTAAAATAATGTAATAATTACACACCCATATGTACATGTTAAATTATTTATTATTAAAATAACTCAAAATATAATATCTCAAAAATAATTATTTTAAACACAGTTGTGTAATTTGGTGACGGTCCCTAATCCTGCGCCGCTAAAACCATCAGGAACACAGATTGTGAGTGAGAGCTGTTGTTTTTAAGGAAATTAAACAGTATAATGGTGTGATTTACTTTTGGGGTTGTAGTGTCTTGTGTTGCTTGTTCTGCTCATTGTCACATCAATATGTAGGAAATAGTGTGAATGTGGAACAATAATCCAGCTTTACCGCAGTAACACTTCCCATGCAGAACCAATTTAGTGTGCGCACATTTACAGATCGACTCCATAGTTCGGCCCGATGCCACCGATACCCGATCCAGCTGTTTGGACTGATATCCCGTCCACGTATTTGATCAGTACCACCTTTAATCCATGTGTTGTCACATGACTCTGCCCCATCCAGTCTAGAACTGTGTGTTTTCTTCCATTATTTGGGGGAAAAAAATCACAATTTTAATATTTGAGCATATTTACAATTACAAACCTTAGCAGTGAACTGTGAGGTCAAGAATATACATAAAAATCCCAATTGCTCATTACTCATAATTAAGGTAAAATGTTCGTTTAATTGTGATACTGATTCAGGGTCATATCGACCAGACCCACGCTGACGTAATGCCTCAGTCCGGCTCCCTCCCCGAGCACTCCGCCACTTTCATTTGGGTTCAGACCCTCGACGCAAATCTGTTTTGATTTCTCAAATTTGGAACGGGACCAAACCGGCTTCCGTTGCATCGCCTAATTGTCCGCGTCTAATTGGGACTCATTTATAATAGCGGCCCCCAAAAAACTGCAGCAGCGTGAAGTTGGCTGTAGCAACGGAGGCCACAAAGGCACTTAGGATATTGGACGGTGAGGCCAAGTGTAGCACGGCGCGCCTCGGCATCGCAGGGTGAGCTCATTCATTGGGATCTCGGCCAACCCTGACCGCCGGGCAGTACGAACGTCAGGAAGGAGGAGGGAATGACGGACAGATGGACTGTAGTAAAGATTTAGCCATGGATAGAGGAATACATACTTTTACAATCATAGGAAAGTTATTGAAGCTTTTAGAAATCATTCAGTTGACCTGCTTCCTTTTTTATGTTCCCCGTAACAGCCAAAAAACATCTAGGAATTTTAGACATTTAGAAGAAAAGCTCCATTTTTCTCTAGAAGTAAAAAAGGTAGGCCTTTACCATTTAGAAATCATAAAACTGGAACAATAATCCATTATTCATAACAGAATAAACAGGTTGGTAGGTTGGGATTTGGCCCCATGATTGCCCCATTCGAGTCCCAGAACAGTAAAGGTACCACTGAGGTACTCGTGAGCAAGGTACTGTCCCCAAGCACTGCTGCCCATGCCAGCTGCCCACTGCTCCCGCACAGATGAGTCAAATGCAGGTCACATTGCGTTGTGGTGCACTGTGTGCTGTGCTGTGGTGTGTTCACAATGACAAATAATCACAGTCTTTCAGTTTAGAATAAAAATATTTTAAATTCTTTGTCGACTATCATATTTTTCTCCTTTATCCCTATAAGGAAAAGTAGTTAAAACTAAAACATCTGGTACTTTCTAAAGATTTTCAAATTCTAATTGAAAAGATGATTTTTTGTCATTTTTTACATTTTATTTTAGTTGACAAGCTTCTGTCTTCCCCCCTCTCACTCATTTTCTCTGACAGTTATAAAAGATCTAAGATTGAAACTTTTTTGAAAACGGGTTACAGAGTGGAAAAATCTCAAAACGCCGCCCTCACGTTGTCATGTAGACAGGCAAAACACCACTTTTTGAAAACGATGATGTCACAGTCCCACACGACCAGAACAAGGAAGAACCCCGCACGTAACAACCGGTAACAACAACGATGGTGGATTACAGAGCTGTGTTTGTGCTGCAGGTGCTGCTAAGTTTATTACAAGACAAGGGACTTGGATGCTTTCGGACGTGCGTTTGCCACCTTCTTCTTCTTTTTGTGTTTGTTTGTACTCAGTGCGCTGAAGAAGAAGAACTTCACATGCATGCTCCCTGCTTTCTTCTGTGATTTTGGTGTATCCTGCTGTTCTGTCTGTGTTTGGCTGCAGCACCACATATAGGCGTTGTTTACATATTATACCGTTTAAACCCAGTTTTCCTGTTTCCGTCTGGACGCGGATATTTCTTGAAACGATACGTTTATGGACTAAAACCTTTGGAATCCGCAATATGAAAATACCAGTCGTTGTTGTGTGGACAGCCTTAGACACTAGTCATCTTTAAGTTGACAGGCATCACTTCCCCTGTATTCCTAAGTCTAGTTTACAGCAAAAGTTGAATGTCAGCGTCCTTACCACTTGGAGATCTAGTAAATGTATGATTCAAATGATCTTGAGGCTGTTAACAGTTATGTTCTGATGCACTTCAACACTATATACTTTAACATTTAACATTTCGGCAAAAACGTCCCCTGAAGTTTGATTTAATTGTGCACATTATGATGAAGCTGAAACGATATATTGTGCAGCCCTAAAGTTGAAGAGTTGACGGAGATAACAGCCTTTAATTTATTACAAAAAAACCAAGCTATTTTGTCATTTCCAGTACGACTGTTCGAATGCAATGATGAAGCTAGGTCATGTAATCTTAGGTTACATCTGTGTGCAGGAAAAAACAGGTTTGGGATCGGTTCTCACTCCCCTCCAAATAATATTTTTCTATTTCATCTCTGTTTGTTTCCATCAACTGAGACAAGCTGAAAGGAGCTGGCTAATTAAAAGGAAAGGGTTTAATTTACAGCTGCTTTTAGAGCCTTGAGGGACTCTGTGTGTGTGTGTGTGTGTGTGTGTGTGTGTGTATGTTTAGGTCTAAATGCAACAGAAACATGACACTTCTGATGGTCCATTTCACCTCAGCAATTTTACTTGACTATTTTTTTCTTATTTTTGAAATTAGAATTCATGAAATTAGTTATGAAATTATGAATTAGTTATGAAATTTGAAATAAGTTTTACTGAGGGTGATGTTGATAAAATCTCTCCCATGTCTTTCCCTTTTAGAAAGGAGAAAAAAGGCCTCTGCTTGGGAGAAGAACCTTCTCTACCCGATCGTCATGTTGATACTGCTTGCTGGCACGGTATGGGGAGAGAACTTTATTTTGAAAAACGAGCGTGACGATTAAAGATTTATTGTTAAATGTTCCGTATTGTGAATTGTCTTAGTATTCATTTAGGAATGTCAGAAATCATGTGCTTAAACGAGCCATTTAGATTTCTCCCTTAACTCTACATCACAGTAGGGGACATTTGAATAACTCCGCCCTCCTATCTGAGAAGCTCCACCTACCAGGTAGAACTGCTAGCGCTTCCCGATCCGCCATGTTTTCCTTGCAAGCACCATAGCAGCCATGTCGAATTATTATCACGTGATGTAAACTCTCGCCGTGCTGTCTACACCCCAGTTCCGGAGTGGGACGTGGGTAGCAGCGGCTCGTTTGCATTTAGGAATACTAATGAGAAACAGCCTGTTCTGAAAGGGACTGAAATAGAGTGGTAAAAAGCAGGTGAAAATGCCTAATCTGAGAGATATTTTCAGCAAACTACTTCAGAGACATGTTCAGTGGAGCTCATAGACCTATTTTAACTTGTTAAAAAAATGTATAATGTGGGACCTTTAATTTTGACAACGCTGCAGTTGCTACAGTTACACCTTTTTTCTCTTTAGGCAATTTCTGTGTTTTTGGTGGCCCTTAACATCTTGTACCTGCTGGTAGACGAAACAGCGCTGCCAAAGGGGTCGGCGGTAAGTTCCAACTCAAGATCCAAATGTTATTATGGAAATCAACGGGAGGTTGAACTTCTTAAGCAAACCGGGGCAGGATTACGAAAGCAGAAATTCTCAATTAGAGCATTTAAAGGGATAGTTCATACTAAAAGCAGTACTGACCCCTTAACAGTCACTTTCTTAAACAGCCTAGACACCTTATGTCATGTCAAGAGCTGGAATTTCCTGACCTGACATGCTAAGCTTCTTTGATGACTAATAATGTCCTCCTTGAAGCAGTTTGTCACAAGAGCAGTTTTTCAATCAGTTAAAGATATTTTCATTTTCTTATTATTGACTGTTAGCATCCTTGTTGGAGGGGGCAGCTGCTAGTGTCACGGTTAGGGAGCCCGCCCCCTGATCGGAGCTACTCATGAGCAAGGTACCGACCCAAAGCTCTGCTCCCCATGCCTTGCGCATGTCAGATGGGTCAAATGCGGAGGTCACTTTTTGTTGTGGTGCACCATGTGCCATGCTGTGTTCACAATGAGGAATAATCACTCACTTTCATATAGTTTTTTTTCTAGTGTTCTCTAGCGCAAATGTTTAAATTGGGCCGCAGACGTGTCTCAGGTAATCATGATTAATCTCCAGGAGCGTGGAATTGTGGGTGAATACAGTTTTATGCAGAACAGTCCAGAACTCAAAGACACCCCCCCGGTTTCTCTGCAATGCTTTGTCTCACTTGCGTCACACTAAACACAAATCCTTTACAAGAAACACACATGCACACACACAATCACACTGTTTACAAAAGTCAGCAAAGACACGCATGCACGAGGAATCCATGCTGTTGATGCAAATTGAATTCCGGACACGCTCGGGTGCCGTACGTGGGGGTGGGGGACGAGGGGGTGGGTGGACTAGGCGAGGGGTGGCTGAGGCAGGGGAAGATGGGTATCTTGCGGCAGCTGTGTGATGCCACTCTGTGGAGGCGGGGCTCTACATGCAAACTCTATTCAGATGCGCTGAATCGTGAGCAGACGGTGTACCCTGTGTTCCGTGTGGAGAGCAATCTCTCCTGCTGCGTGCCTTGGACGAGGTTCACTGTCATATGTAGAGAGTGGAAGTTTTGACTTGACTGCTTCTCGTCGCAATATCAAAACACTAATACAGTAAATTTTACTCGCTGAAGATGCTTTTATCTGCAGGTGCGGCAAGGCCTGAGTGGGGAAAATTCGACATCTACTGTGTCTTCCATTCTTCCGTTAAAATCGGCAGCTTTTGACTGACATCATCTCACCCCTGGCCACCTAATTTAACAGGACAAAGCAGTAAGAATAGACAGTAGCATGAACTTTGGAAATAACCCGTGATCACAGCTTTTAGAGAATGAGTGATTGTCATTGTGACACAGCACAGCACGGTGCACCAAAACCAAATGTGACCTCTGCATTTGACCCATCCATGAAGGAGCTGTGCTTGGGGACAGTACCTTGCTCATGAGTGGTACCCTCAGTGCTCTGACCTCAGTGGTACCCTCACCGGTCCGTAATTTGTAAGCGCAAGTGTACGCGTTGCGTAGAGTTAAGTGTATCACGGCCCAAAGTCTGCTGTGTTTGTTATTATAATAAGTAGTAAATATGTAGATTTCACTTAGAATGCTCATATTTTCATGGGGCAGTGGGTAACGTAACACTTAGGGACTTGGCCCCAGGATCAGAAGGTCCCTGGTTCAAGTCCTAGTTTGGTAAAGGTGTCACTGAGGTACTCATGAGGAAGGTACCTTCCCCAAGCACTGCTCCTCAGGTGCTTTTGTCTTTCTCGAGCTGAAACCTCGGTGTCCTGCTAAAATGATCTTTTTAAGTTTCTCTTAATCGTCCCCTATCTCTCACTGGTGAATTTTCTCTGGAAAGCACTATCTCTGCAGTGCTTTTGGGGTCTAGACAAGTGGCCTCAAAATGAAACATCTGTTCACTTATTTATAATGCAGCATAAAGCATGTGGTAATAAAGTGATGTGTGAGTCTTGGTAGAGTGTTGTAACTGGTGTATGTGTATATATGTGTATGTGTATGTATATATATATACTTTATCTTTCTTTCCTGCCCTCTACTCTCTTGCCATCATGCAAGTGCTTCATCGTCTCTGACCTCATCGCCCCTCTTCTTCCCTTAGCCCATATGCTCGGTGGGCGTTTTTTTCCCCCTTCGCCCCGTCAAAGCAACAACATGGATCCCATTTCACCTGCCGTCTCTGCAATGCCTCATTCCATTCCAATTATTTGATTAGAGCGGAGATCTCTGCCTTGGCTTGACATGCGGCCGAAAATCCCCCAAATTAGACTTGTCACGGCGGCGCGGGACGACGGCTTCTTCTGACAGCCTGCTAAATGGTTTTGTGCGTTTGACGGGCTGGACCCGTGCCACGGTTCGCATCTCGCATGTTGACTCGTGCTGCCAGTTTGGGGTCATACTGGGGTTTTATTTCTTAAGGTGAGGTGGGAGGTCAGTTTAGAAATTTCTCTATTGTCTTGTCTTAAAAGGAAGGGATGAAACTTTCGTCAGCTCCACCTGTTAGCTGTCGGTCAGCTTCTTGGTCCAGCTTCAGCTAAGTTTGATTATGAAAAGTTAGGACTTATGCACTGCACGAGATGTTGTTTTAGCGTCATCATGATGTGTCATGCCTGAGTTGTGGCAAGTCAGTGTCAAGTCAAATTAAATCAAACACATCGTGCCATAAACTCCATGCAGTTTATATTTCTTGGGTCAGAGTGACTTCCTGATGAGTGTAAACTCAGACATCATGCTGCAACGGAAATCATTGGAGTGCACTGTGCTACATCTCCAATCCAAATCCTATTTTTATCCCAGTATTTCTGAGATCTCAGTGTAGCGATGACAGTCATTAGAAGTATACCACACAGAAACGCCTTCCAGAGAACCCTCGTAAATGTGGTAATGAGGCCCGACCGGCGACCACTTATGACATTAAACCATCCAATGTGCCATCGCTAACGACGGCAGTAAAAGTCTCAAGTGGTTCCTCCCTGTGGATTTCAGAATTACGGCCTGTGCTTAAAACGGCCATATTAAAGCCCTTCGCTTATTATAACTCATCTCTGGCTGTCTTTTCACATTTGGAGGGCATTGGGAGTGGTGATGCCCATCAGCGGAGTCTGAAAGACGCAAAGTGGGATCAAATTTCGCCGTTCCGCCCCTTCGACCTTTGACTGAAGTCAGCTGATGACATCCTGTTGCTCGCTTGTCAGCTAACGGCTTACAGAAGCCCAGGGAAGGGGGAAAATGTCTTTCTAATCCATGATTTTGCTGTTATTATCCTGCATTAGAGTTAGCGACTTCAAAGCTTGCAGCCAGTGTTTGGGCACCCTTGATGGAACATACACACACACCGCACACACTCCCACGCTCTCAACTGTGCACAGGTGTTACCCAGGAGGCAAATCTCAAAACCAATAAACACCAGGCATAGTCCTGGGCATGCATACAGGAAAAAAATGTTGGGTCCCGAGAAGGTTCATAGCGTTCTGGTAAGTTTTATGTGTAGAGATGCCTTGTGCCTTCTTTGCTCCTCAAGAAGGTTCCTTTGTGCCCTTCAAAGATTCCATAGGACCTGGAGAAATTTGCATTGCATCCTGAGAAAGTTCCCTTGCACCTGAGAAGCTGTACACCGAGAAGATTCTTAGGCACTCTGAGAAAGATTATCTTTTTCCTGGAGAATGTTCCTTTGTGCCACAAGAATGTCTTGCACCCAAGAGGGTTCTGTGACAGCAGAGACTTATTTGATCTAGAAGGCCAGTCAGGCCCTGCTTGGTGTTGACTGTAGTTCTAGATATTAGAAAGGGAACAAAACGCACACCAGTCATAGTGCATGCATGCTTTTGGCAACAGGAAAAACTTTGCGTCTTAAAAGATTTATTTATTTATTCTGGTATTTATCCATTTACATGGACAGTCTCCCTGGAGCAAAGTGAGTAAGTGGTTATTTGTCATTGTACACACCACAGCACAGCACACAGTGCACCACAACCAAATGCAACCTCTGCATTTGAGCCCATCCATGAAGGAGCAGTGGGCAGCTCTGTCAACGCCTGGGAGCACTGTTAGGGGACGACACCTTGCTCATGAGGTACCTCTTACTGGTCCAGGATTCAAACTGTTCACGGAGACTACCTAAAGGTTATGCTACCAACTGTCCTAAAATTGGGTTGACTGCCTTACTCAGGGACTTAACAGTTGGATTTAGGTACCCCCTGAGAAAGTTCCACTGTTATATTGCCTCCTGAGAAGGTTCCACTGAGAAGGTCCACTGTTATATTGCCTCCTGAGAAGGTCCATTGCTCTTTTGCCTCCTGAGAAGCTTCCACTGTTATATTGCCTCCTGAGAAGGTTCCATTCCAGCACAACAGGGTTCTGGGATTGCCATTAATATTTGAACCTAGATGGCAACTGGACACACCTTAGACTGAGCTTGGCTTCAAATGTTAGCCTGATAACTGACACTACTTCTAGAATTTAGAATAAGAACCTAGTTACAACTACTGAGGAGGGGAAGCTGTAGCTGTTGAACATGTTTACCCCTCGGGAGACTTCCAGACCTGCATATGACAACAATGATCACAGTGTAAACAATGTTTGTCATAGGGACAATGTCTCTTCTTAAATAACTACAAATCATAAATATTAAGGAAAATCTGCCTCTATTAGTTCTGTTCTTTTTTGCCTTATGTTTTTTGTGTTTTTTATATCCATGTCTTCAATGCACCCTTTTGCTGTAATTACGTTGGTGTTCCTTTCTTTTCTTCCTTTTTGTTTGAACACCTGTCCACATACGGAGCACCGCGTTGTGTACGAACGGCGGCGAATTTGAAAAGATCTTTCATCTGTCGCTATTCATTTTCCTGCCAGTGGAGCTCTGTCTTCAGAGGGGGAGCTACTGCGGCGATCTGAACTTCATGCATTTTGATATCCAAATAATAGCGTTCCGGTAAACAGCAGATACATCGGCCAATAAAGTCTGACGGGACGTAACCTGAGAGCTTCAGCTCAGGTCGCATGTTGCATCATAGCATTAAACTACCATCACATGCTAATGGGGAAGCAGTGGTGCCACTTTTTGTCATCTTAAACTAATTTTTACCTGCTGGTTTGAGGTTTTTTGGCTTTTGACATTTGCCCAAATTTTCAGTTTCTTCTTCAAGAACTTCCCCCTCTTCTATTAGCAACACTGTCACTAGAAAAACTGCTCTGAACTCAGTATTTGCATAGTTTTATTTCCAGTAAGTACTAATATGGGATTTTTAAGGGCAATACTGAAACGGTCAGGGCATTATTTTTTTTGGTGATTTAGGAGTGCACCAATGCAGTTTAAAAACAAACTATTTTTTCTCCAAATACTATGAAAGTATAATAAAATATAGATTTAGACATTCAGCTCTTAAGGTTTGATCATTAAGAGTCAAAACTATTTTTAAAAAAAAACACAAAAAATACAAGGTAGCTGAATTGTTGCCCTCTTGTGGGCAAACTGTGCAACAACGTCCATCTTTCTGTTTTCATTTTTTTAACTGTCATTTATCACCTGTTGTAAGAGCACATACCATATTCTGTTGGCCAATACTGCTTTATTGGTTGGCCTCTTATTTTTTGTTATTAACTACCATTTGGATAATGATAACGAATGTTAGTAATAACTCTTTTGTATTTTACATCCAGCCTTTGATGTGACAAAACAAATATTTTGGGGTATAAAGATCCAGCAGTTATTTGTCATAATAATGTGCAGTGTGTTTGTTGTTATTGTTTGGAGCTTGCAGTTGCAGTAGGTGAAAATATAGTCAATGTTGATAGCATGGAATTTAGATATGTACCCTTCTAGTAAACCCTGCACGGTCACATTTATACTCATGTTAATCTCATCAATATTTCTCGCTCTCTCTCATCTCTCAGGATCCAGACCTCGGCAACGCGTCCTTGTCGGCGTTTGGAGTTGTTCAAGCCGTGGTTGAGATCATACTCATGATGTATCTCTTTTTTTGTTCCAGACTCGTTTTCCTTTTGCAGCTTTTCTTTTTGTGATCATTGTTGTGATGAACAGTGTTGGCAAAACAACTTTAAAACGAATGATTAAAATGATCTAAGTTACAGCCAAGCTACTGCTTTAATATAGTAGTCAGAGCTACTCTACAAGCCCTAGAGAAGTAGCAGCTATCTACATCTAAACCGTTTCACGGCTATGGATTCTTGTTCAGTCATCGCCAAGGTGGACTCCATTCTCCGACTCCATCTGGCAGTTAGTTTTAAAGCGGCAGCAAGTCGCTATGTAACTGATAAGCTACTGAAGCTTTAGCTACTCCAACACTGTGACAAGTTCTAACCATTGTAATATTTGGAAGTTAGTTCTCCTTAATGCCACTGGTGCAGATACCTGATGGTGTCGTCTGTGGTCGGCTTCTACAGCCTGCGGATCTTTCAGGGGCTCACGCCGAGGAAGGACGACACCACGATGACCACGGTAAAACCAGATCGACATTAAATGAACACTTCTCCTTGATTACGAACTTAATATTAATGAACAGTTATTCAGTGTATGTTTTTGCCCTTGTTTTTTTGTCTTTTTACAATTCTTACAGATCATCGGTTGCTGCGTATCAATCCTGGTCTTGAGCTCAGCGTTGCCAGTGATGTCTCGAACGCTCGGTAAGAATCTCCCACTTGTAAGGTTTTCCCTTCTCTGCTTCTGTGCTTTCCTCTGCTTTCCTTTCATAAAGAAACAATGATACACAAATTTAGCTGTCATAACTGGGCTCTGAGAACATTGAACTCCAAAAATCACAAAGTTTGTGGCATCAGAGTTTGGTTTTAATGTAAAAAACGAATAAACAAATGATGCAGTACGACAGCGTAGATTGTAGATTAAAAAGAATGGAGCGGGATAAAATTCCCCCCCCCAGAAAATCGGGGATTTAAAGTCGTAGATTTATGAGAATATACGTTGGATATTCTCTGAGATGAAGAGAAAATTTATGAGAAAAACAACACAAATTTGTGAGGAAAAAAGTCAGTTATTCTCAGAGTTTACGAATGTCCGAGTTTTCTTTTTGTAAATGTACGACTTTAATCTCGGAATTTCTGAGGGTTTTCTCTCCTCGGAATTTCACCTTCCCTCTCCCCATCCCAAATAAGCTCAATCAAAACAACTGAAATGTCCCTAATACGCCGTCGTAAATGCAGGGATTCGTCTACAGTGTGATTAGCCTTTTCCGTTGCCACCTGGTAGTAAAATAAGGCATCGCACTGAGCTGTAGGTGCTCCAGGTTCATTTCTTATCACTTGTGATGTTATTAATTATTTCAGAAAAAGAATAAGATCTGCTGGCTTTTGGTACTGTTTCTGACGTCGTTTCACTGCGATCTCCGATTTTCGAGAACAATCGGCCGGCGTTAACAATAACTGATGTGGCTCCCAGCTGTTTAAATAGCTTTGCGTGTGAGTGCTCGCATTCAAGTGCATCATTGTGTGTCTGTGTGTGTGTGTGTGTTTGCGTTTGTGTGTGTGAGAGCGAGAGAAAAGTGTACAGTGACTCATCAGAAGCTTAAATATTACAAAGTTTTGCTTGTCGGACTTGAATAGATGAAAAGAAGAGAGCACATGAATCAGATTCTTTCAGATCACCTTCTGAATCTCACACACCCACACACACACACACACTAATGTACAGTAAGGTTTGCTCCCGCTGACTTGCAGTATTAAGTATTAAGCGGGCCGAGTGGATGAAAAGACGGGAGCAAGATAAACTCTCGGCTTTAACTTTAACACACACACCATTAACCGCCGTAACTCTAAAACGGGCACGTCCAGTCAGCTTTAAATACTAAATCTTTATGAATTTTGATTAGAATTTGAATTTTTTATATTGATTTGTTGACAATTTACAAGCTTCTGAGACTGATATTTATATATTTATAATTTTAACAAAAATTAAGTGAAAGTGAGTGATTGTCATTGTGAACTAGCACAGCACACAGTGGACCACAATGAAAATTGACCTCTGCATTTGATCCATCCATGTAGGAGCAGTGGTCAGCTGACATTCAGCGCCTGGAGAGCAGTGCTTGAGGATGGTACCTTGCTCATGAGTCCCTCTGTGGTACTTTACCGGTCTGGCATTCAAACCGGCGACCTTCCGCCTTCATGGGGCGAACTCTCTAACCGTTACGCTACCCACTGCCCCGAATTACTTTGTGCTGTTCATCAAACAAATGTTCTCTCTTTTTTCAGGCATAACGAGGTTTGACCTGCTGGGCGATTTCGGCCGTTTCAACTGGCTGGGCAACTTCTACATCGTGCTGTCCTACAACCTGCTGTTCGCCGTGGTAACCACGCTGTGTCTGGTGCGCAAGTTCACCTCGGCAGTGAGAGGGGCACTGCTCAAAGCCCTCGGTAACGTCCCCTCATCTCCCACTTACCTCCTCCTCCGTTTCAGCAGCTTCCAATGATGGAAGTGAATAGAAGACCTGCTGCAACTACATATTTTTTGTTATCTCAAGATTTGAGTTAATTTTACATAATCTTAAAGACCTGTGTCCACCAAACGCGGGTTTTGCGCTGGCAGCAGCTATTTTTAATACAAAGCCTTTGAGCTTCAGCGTTCAGAGCGCTAAGCATCTTCAGCAAAAAAAAGACGTCGGTGGAGACGGTTCTCAGAGCACTTTATGCTGAAATCCGTTCAACTATTAAAACAGCGCTGGGCTCATCAATGTCACCTCTCTTGCTAGCCAATCAAAATAGAGGAAAGGGCGGGGCTTACACAGTCCAGAACTCACTAACCACAATGGCGGTAGGCTTGGGCGGTATCCAAATTTTGATACCGTCAAACCTCCTCCCTATTTTACCTCGGTATACGGTATTACCGTGAATAATTGTGAAAAAAAACTGTGACGTAAGGCTCAGACAGCGTCACCAAACTGTTGGCTTGTGCCTAAACCGTTCAGAAACTGAATACCAAACACTTATACTGAAACAAAAACAAAATAACATGCAGAACAATATTAACAACTTTTGTTAGCAACAAATAGCAGTTTATAAAAAAGTGCAAATACAACAGTCAAACAAAATTAAATTAACATAAACATCCAGAACAGTTTTCGCGCAGAGACGCGCACACAAATCAATTAAATTAAATCACACCGCCTGAACAACTTTTAATAACAAAGAAGAGCAGCTTATAAAAAAGTGCAAAAAGACCCACAACAGTCAACCAGAGTTGAATTAACATAAACATCATCCATATTATAAAAAGTATCGTCCTAAACACAGGGATCCCAAGTCTCCCGGAAATTCCGGGAGTCTCCCGCATATTGATAGCGTCTCCCTGATGCCCGCAAATTGAATAAAATATCCCGGAAACTGGAGCAAGCAAACAAGAGCCTGCACGCGAGACAGTAGCGTGCGCATCGCGCATTTGGAAGAACTGTAAATAAATCGCGCACCTGGCGGAGTGAGAGAGTGAGAGAACGTGCGTATGTGTGGATCACTGCGTATTACTGCGATCCCCCCCCCCGCCAAATATTATATTTAATATTTAATCCTTGTCTCCTATATAAATGCATTGTTTTTATGACGGTATAACGGTATTGAAACTGATACCGTTGCTATTTTTAGATCCCGCGGTATACCATATTACCGTATTACCGCCCAAGCCTAAATGGCGGTGTATCTGAAGCAGCTTATTTTGACTTTACACAGTTTGAATACGGCAAAAAAACTACAAGTAGGTGATCAAACCTCTAATCGGTGGCACTCTCCTATCTGTTCTCTTGCATGGTTCATCTCATGCAGCCAATCTCTACGTCTGGAAGACATGTGAGTATCTAGTTCAGACGCTGCCGCTAATGCCAAAATGCCATTTCTCTCCATTGTGAAGATAATCTTGTCGGCTAAACTACCGATATCAAAGGAACACGTTACAATGTTTACATGAAATGGGAACAAACACGCAAGTGCCCGTTGACGCTCTTTGTAACTTAGCAACAACAAGCGCTGAGAGAAGCGCTCTGGACATGAGGTTTTGACAGCTCTCAGCACAAAAAAGATGTTTGGTGGACACAGCATAAAAGTCACCAAGATTTCAACTCTCTCTCTTTATTTCCTCCTTATCAAGTAATGAACACTGATATGATAATTGTCTCGCTCTGTACGGCTGGAATATACTTGACCCAGCGGACGTGTGCACAACCACACACAAACTTGTACAACTATCTTTGTGAGGACATTTCATAGACTCCCATAATGACTAGATGTATATAATTTTACACCTACACCCAACCCTAACCCTAAACTTAACCTCAGTAACCAAAAGTACATCTTTTACCTCTTTTAGTTCCTAAAGTCATTTAAACACACACACACACACACACCCCTTCCAAATGTTAATCACCTCCTTCTTCTTGTCTGTTCCAATGTCCAGGTCTGGACAAGTTGAATTTGTCCAGCAGTCCCACTGAACCCGACTCAGCCAAACTGGCTGCTAACGGACACCAGAAAACACTCTGAACTCACCCACGAACACGTCTGCTCTCACACCAACATCAGCATCAGCGCGGGCAGCGTCTGGGTGACGTCAGGGCAGTGGGCAGTTTGTCTGTGGTGGCATCGTCACATGTTCCTGTTGAATGTGTTCTTAATAGTTTTCCTCCTGAACGTGTCTGAACACATGAAACCGTGCTGCTGGTTGCTAGTTCCCGCTGTGTTCTGCAGGATGAGCTTCACGGTGTGTTCAGTGTTCGGGACCTGAAGGACTTCACCGTCTGCACTTCTATAAGCTAATAGTTTTACCACACAATCATTTCACTTCCTGGTTACTGTCGTTCACACTGCACTCAAGCCTTTACCACTGCACTTCCTGTGACGCCACCATGACTTGTTAACCTCCTCTTCCTCCTGTCTCTTCCCACTTTTTTCCTGTTGGTCCACTTCCTCTTCTTCTTTCTTCTTTTCTTCATACACCTTTTCTTCCTCCCTTTCCTTTTCCTTCTCCTCTTCTTCTTTCTCCTCCTTTTCTTTGTTCTCCTCCTCCTCATTTCTTCTTTCTCCTCCTCCCCTTCCCCGTTCTCTACCTACCTCTTCGTTCTCCTCCTCTTCCTCATGCTTCCACCACCTCTTCCTCCACCTCCTCTATCTCTGGATCTTTGTTGCTGGTGAAGCAGGAGGCTGAAGTGAGTTTTGGATTGTTGGTGCTGCGTGTTCTTCTTGCTTTTGACAGTGTTCTTCTTGCTTTTTTAATGTCGTTTGCATATTTTGTGTTTTCTCATAAAAAGGCCATTGTTAATGTTTTAAACTGTGAGTAAAGTAAAGAAAACTCTTGGAGGAATGACGGTGATTTGCAGAACAAATACGTTACCCGCCCTGCTGCAAGCCTACACACGCCACTTATTCCTTAATGAGCAGAGCGGCTGTTCTTCATCAGGACAAAATAATGAACAGAACCTTTTTTCTAGTGTTGTGTTGGGGCTCTTTAGAAGTATTTATACGACTAGTGAAACAGCCTTGTCATTTGTTCAGTCATTTTTCGCATTTAAATCAAAAACCAAAATTTAATCACTTGAGACACATTCCATTTTGGTTTTCCATGTGGCCTGCCCAGAAGTGACCATTACACATGGTCAACCAAAAATAAATATGCTTTTTTTTTCTTTTTTTTTTTTACTGCTCATAAGAATGGATAGCGTTGTTTAGTTTATTTGTCAGAGTTTTCCTCTTCTTTGTTTAAGATTTTCATGCTTTTATTTTACTCACCCGTGTGTAGCCGTCACTTTCGTCTCAGGCCACGTGGAAAAAGCACCCAAAGTGGATTATGAGCGCGTTTTGCGTTTTGATTTGAGCGCAGAATGGAAACATCTTTTTGGTTTGGAAACAAATACTTTTTAGTTAATCAGAGTTTGGTTTAAATTTGGAAAACGGATGAATGAATTATGCTTGGATTTGACACCTGTTTTGCCTTATGCTAAAATCTGCAACGGCCTTTCAGCAGGAATTTGGTTTTGTGCTTCCGTGCTTTTATGAAAAATCTGGATCTTTATTCTTTTATTCTTCCTTTTTTCCACTCCATTCCTCGAGTCACTCTGAAACTATTTTTAACAACCAGGTATTAACACAGTTGCACTCATCACCGTGGAAACGTGAACCCAGTGTAAATTCAGCCTCGTGCTTATGTACAGTCGTTCTTTTCGCGTTGCCATTTATCAGCACAGACTAGTGTTTGCTGTAGATAAACAGGAGCATTGATTTCTCTCTTCCTTTTCGTGAACGTTGCCGTCTGCGATATCGCCAGTGCTCGTCTTAAACTGAGACGAAACAAGGAAGTTAATGTAAATGTTGTATTTAGGCGTGTATATACAGTATATATAACATTTTTTGCAGAAGCGTATATGTGAAATTTTCGGCGTCCGCAGCCTTATGTACAGTGTGTTATTTTTGTCCCTCTTTAGTGGCTGTCAAAAAAAATCACGTCTGATGCCTTAAACGGGGGAGGATTTTTATATGCTTTTCTAGTTGTCGTCATGCACTCGCGTGTGTGTGTGTGTGTATGTGAGAGTGTGTGTGAAACTGCAATGTTTAATGAGCACCTTTTTATAGACTAATTCACTGTGAACCCTCATGTGATTGTCAAAATATAAGACCAAAAACGTTAAACAAAAACAAAACTGCTTGGTGAAGCTTTAAAAGGCCAGGGGAAAGTGTCGGGAAAACAGACATTTTTACAGTTTGAGCTGCACAGATTTGAAGAATTTACTCGTAATTTGACTGGAGTCACATGAGGAACCATTGAATTGAGAGGCTGTGAAAAGTGTGGAAGCTGCGATTCGGCGCTGGGTTTTTACATCGAATGTGACGTTTGATTGCCAATTTGTAGCTGTGATTGTTTTTGTAGTACAAACGTGTGTGTAAAACGTACAAGTCTTATTCTTTTTGATTTGCACGATGTTTCTGGGAGAACAACAAAACGTGGCGTGTCAGAGTTCCAAGGAATACACGGGGATTATTTTTAACAGAAGGAGAATCTCATCTTCCTGTGTTTTCTTTTTCCTTCTCACTTTGTTTCTTCTTCTCTACTCTACGAGAATCTCATAATGGACCATAAACTCCTATGATCACATCACGTGTAAAGCTGAGGGACGCCCTCCGTCTCCTACCTCAAAGCAGTGCAGATTTGCTAAAATGCCAGTCAGATTGGGTTTATCAAAAAAAGGATTTTCATATCATTCAATTCCAAAAATACTGAACAGTGAGAGATGCAAAAAGAGAGAAATCTCTGAAGTGTTCCATTGCAGCTGGTCAGTCAGGGCTTTTATTTCCTTCTTTTTTGTCCTTGTCTTAATCGTGTTGGAAATGTTTTCAGCTAAATGTTGGTGTTTGTGCTTCTTGGTGGAAAATATGGAATTGAAGTGTCAAAAGAAGTCTTAAGCTGTTTCATTGTTTCACAAAGTTTTTTTAGTTACTTTATTATAAGGCAAAGCCAGTTTTGAGCAGAATCTGTGTATCATTCAGTCATTTGTTTTAGATTCAAACAAAACCAGCAAGAATATTTGTTTCTGCAACAAAAAACTTGTCATTTTTCAATTTCCCATCTCATGCTTAAAGGAAAAATCACTATCCAACTCTCTCCATCTCCATATCTATCCATCCATCGCTCTCTTTATCTATCTCTCTCTCTCTATATGTCTGTCTGGCTATCTCTCTTTCTATCTATCAATCCATCCATCCACGTGCTCTTTTTACAGCATATAAGAATGGACAGCTTCCTGTTTGTTGTTTAGCCGTTAGAAGGTTAGTCGCCTTCATCATTGGTTTTTACGGTCTTTGTCCTGTAACAGTCACTTCCAGATCATGCCACTTGCGTTCAAGAACTAAATAGAATCTGTGTTTTTCTGTATTTGAGCAACAACATGGGAAACTAAAAATGACTTTTTTGGGGGGAAATAAATATTACAAATCTAGGTTTTTTGCTGTTGATCTGAAAGCTGAATGAATGAATAATACGCAGATGGTCACCCCCAGCATCCTCGCCTGTCCCCTGCATGTTACTTTAACAACATGTGAATGTATTTCTCTTGATCATGTTCATTTGCTCCTGGTCTCTGTTCCTCCAGCTTCTGTTTGTGGTGTTTGTACATTCAGAACTCTCTAAGTTTACACTGTACATTTCTTATTTTCATTTACAATAAAGTTTGCAGCTTCATTTGGAGGCTGCGCTGGTCTTTGGCGTTCTCGTGAATTTTTGGTTTTGTTTGTTCCTGAGTGATAAATAATAAAGTGACATTTATTTAGGATTCAACAACTGGTGCTGACAAACTCGATTCCAAAGACTAGACTTGAACTCGATTCCAAAGACTAGACTTGGACCCGAGCTCACAGACTTGAGACTTGCACAAATTGACGAGATCTCTGACGGCATCTGAAGCATCTTCTAAGTGGCGATGGATGTAGGTGAGTGTCCTGCTGCGGGTCTAAACCAATCCTCTCCTTTTTGCCCAGTCTGTAGTGGAAGTCTGTCTTGTCCTTCTTACTGGATGGTAAATGTATATGGGTCACACGGTCACCGTAGTGTATCCTCGCCGGCAGAGCGGGCAGGTGGGACGGGCGTCCAGGCAGAAGCGTTCAAACGACTGAAGACAAGCTTCGTGGAAGAGGTGGGAGCACGAGAGCAGGAGAACCGGTGAAGAACTCGAGCTCAGTGGTGCGAGGCAGATGGGGCAGTCCTGAAGATCCCTGCAAATGGCCTGCAGCAACAAGAGAAGGGCATTGCTCACAAGTCACACTGCTTTAACTACCAGCGCTAGCAGAATGATGTGCTTCAGAATTAAAGTGATTATTTGTCATTGTGAACATAGCACAGCACACAGTGCACCACAACCAAATGTGACCTCTACGTGAAGGAGCAGTGGGCCGTAGCCTGGGGACGTTGCTTTGCTCATGAGTACCTCAGTGCTACAAACTAATTTACAAACAAATTAATTGAGCACCTTCACCAACTCTGCAGAGCCAGATCTTTCAGCACAGCAAGTTGTTGTGTATGGCTTACCATTGGAATACAGACTGAGTCTCCTTTTCTCCATCTTCTTTCAGCTTGTCCTGTTAGTGGTCACAGTGGATCAACTGCCTTGTTGTCCGCATGTTGAACTGGCAGTTTTACACAGGATGCCTTTCCTGACATAACCCTCCACAATTGCCCAGACCTGGGACTGGCACTTCCAGTTAAACTGACTCGTGTTTCCCCAGTGGCCCGGTTCTCATTCACCAGTGTGTTGTGTTCTTAAGAAATTCATTCATTCATTATCTGAACCGCTGAATCCCAACTGGGGTCGCGGCGGGGACCGGAGCCTATCCCGGGAACTACGGCGCAAGGTGGGCACCAACCCTGGGCAGGCGCCAACACACCGCAGGGCACACAATCACACTCCCTTTCACACCTTACGGGCCAATCAAGAGTCCCCAATTAACACACAGCGCATGCTTTTGGACTGTGGGAGGAAACTGGGACCTCTGGCGGAAACCCACGTGAACACAGAGAGAGCATGCAAACTCCACACAGAAAGGCCCCGGGGATCGAACCCAGGACGTTCTCTCTGTGAGGCGGCAGCACTAACCACTGTGCCACCATGCAGGAAAGAAGTTTAAATACAGTAATATCTGGCCTTACATTGTATCGACATGTATCTTTTTAAAGTTACGTTGCTAATTCTAAAAAAATAAAATTCTATAAAAATCTGTTTTATTCAGACTTACGCCACTTAACACGTGCATAAAAGTGTATACACTAACAAGCTTAATATATCATAAAACAAAATGTTTAATACGATCTTACAGTGATGACAGCGAACTAAATTGTAAAACATATTTAAGGTTTTGTGTGGCAGGCAAACACAGCAGAGCATGACAATGTACGATACGCTGGGATGCTGCCAGGACGGGCTCTCAGAACTGATCTGCATCGTAAGTCTGGGGTAGTCTTGACTTGACTCTACATTTTCTTTTAAAGAGAAAGGTCAGTATATTTCCAAAAGGTATGAATTAAGTTTCATTAGTGAACGCCCTTGTATTTCAAGGTGATGGTGCTATCAAACACATTTTGGCTGCTTATAGGGGGTCTAGGTTGCCTTTTTTGGTTTATAGGGGATTTAAATTGTGTTCTGGAATCAGTTAATAACATAAGGTGAGATATTACCGCAGTATAATATTACTGAATGATAGAAATGAAAACCCAGTAATAACCTAATATTTTGCACAAACAGGTACACAATAAAATTTGCACTGCAGCAGTTGTGGATTCTGTTCTTAGCTAGAACACTGGAGGAAACCTTCATAAAAACTTTGCAAGTGCGTTTTAACAGCAATACAAATATTTTCCTCTGAGCTCTTCCAAGAAAACAGCAGTTCTGATTACATAAAAAGGAGAACGTCCAGCTTCCTTAAAAGTTGGATTCCTGCTGGTATCTCTAGTACCAGATAACGCGCCTCAATTCATCAGGCTGTTAAAGAACTCCCTGATTAGCACGTCAACGAGAGGCCATTACCAGGATTTATGTCCCTGACATTCAGAGGACCGTCACAGTTTGTCATGCACAAGAGCGCGAAGTTGGCATACGTCGCTAATGATTAAACCGACGAGCACCGCCGCTGTCAGCCGGGCGTTTCGAGAGCGGGCGACAGCAGCCTGATGAAGTTTTTGTATGTCTGGGAGAATGTGAAGGTGTATCGGGTCCAAGTCAAGGGATTTTACTACGTATATATACACACACACACACACACACACACACACACACACAGGGTTTTCTTATTCTACAGTTGTATAGTATTATACTATTTAAATGTCCTAACTTTCTTAACAGTCCTGAGTTCGATCGTAGGGCTGTAGGGCCTTTCTGTGCGGAGAACGTCCTGGGTTCGATCCCCGGGGCCTTTCTATGTGGAGTTTGCATGCTCTCCCTGTGTTCGCGTGGGTTTTCTCCGGGTGCTCCAGTTTCTTCCCAAAGTCCAAAAGCATGCACTATTGGTTAATTGGCGAGTCTAAATTGGCCTCGTAAGGGGTGCATGTGAGGGAGTGTGTGTGCCCTGCACTGTGTTGGCGCCTGGCCAGGGTTGGTCCCCGTTTTGCGCCAATAAGTTCCCAGGATAGGCTCCGGTTCCTACAACCCCGATAGGGATTAAGCAGTTCGGAGAATGAATGAATGAACAAACTTTCTTAACAAATTTAAGAAAATACTGGTGAATGAGGCTCAATCTTTGTTTGACCTCTCAGCTTGAGGTTGAAAGTCCTTCCTGCCTTTAAGTGAGAACAGTATCTAACGTACAATAGAGCAGCAAACCTGTTTCTCTTTTCATCTCCTGTCCTCGATCAGAGAGCTTGACCTTTATTGTTCTTGCAGCTTGTTTTTTGGTAAACACATTCTTTTACACCTCTTCATTTGTGAGTGAAGTGAGCGATGGTCTATGGGAAGGTTGCTCAATTACTCAAATTCAACATCTGTGTCACGGAACGCAGCACGGGATAACATGGGGCACGGGCTATGGCATGGTCCAGCGGCGACTGGTCGGGGGATTAAGGTCATTGACGAGTCAGCATTTGATTGAAAGGGAAAAAGGAAAAGTGTGTATTTTTTGAACTCATAGTTTACTGACAAGATCTACACTACAGGTCGACCGATATTGGTTTTTCAGGGCCAATATCGATACCGATTATTGCTAGTAAACAGGGTCGATAACCGATATGCAAATAAAATGTCAATGTTCAAACACCAAGCTCAGCTGAAACTCTCCTCTTTCCTCTTCTTCTCGGAGTTTCACGCTGCGCTCGTGTGAGTGACAACAAGGCTTCAGTGTTGATTGGCTACTGCTCGTGTGACATAT
The DNA here is from genome assembly GCA_032718565.1 of Distichodus sexfasciatus. Taxonomy (NCBI): domain Eukaryota; kingdom Metazoa; phylum Chordata; class Actinopteri; order Characiformes; family Distichodontidae; genus Distichodus; species Distichodus sexfasciatus. Next base: position 1,219,581 of record JAVGVS010000031.1, read on the forward strand.
AGCCAATCACAGACTATTGTGGGCGGGACATTAAATGAAGCAGCGAGTCGAGAGCAAACAGCACAGAGAGAAGAGATGGCAGTGGAGTCACAGTAGTGCACCTTGTAATTACTTAATATCAGTGATGGTCAAAACTAAACACTGATACCAATAATTGGCAAAATACCTAATATCAGCCCCCGATAACTGGCCAACCCTTAGTTTG
>JAVGVS010000031.1:1227285-1499785 GCA_032718565.1 Distichodus sexfasciatus
CAGTTGCCTTCAATTTAAGCTCTCAAGATAATCCATGATAATTTCAAATCATAATGTTAGAACTGATTGGTGTAAATTCAGGTGGATTCTCAAGAATGAACTGCAGTTGGAGCTTTAAGAAGCGTCGTACCTGACTGCACACTTCTCTGTGTAGAAGCGAGCGCCGTCGTAGATCACCCGGGTCTCGTACTGCTCCTTCCTGCACATTGGACAGCATTTCCTGCCTGAGTAACGCTCAAAGGAGCTCAGACACACCTGGATACATAGCAAATAAAATAAAATAAAAGTCCTTCGCCATCCGAGTGAAAGAGTGGACCCAACCACAAAGCAAAAAGATGTACATTTTGAAGCATTTCAGTTTCCCTTGTCGTTTGCAACAGACAGTCAACTTACTTTGTGAAACACGTGGGAGCAGGAGAGCAAAACCTGGCAGAAAAAAATAACATTGCACAAGAGTAATTAAATTTACAGCAGTCCATTTTAAGAAATGTACTCATCTGTACTTGATGTGTATATTTTGGGAACAAGGATAATTATACACATTAAACAAGTGCAAAATGAGAAGTGGAAGGATTGACCTTTTTGAGCTTTGGGGCAAACGTTTACTGCTCTAAAAACTCTTTTTTTTTTTGCAAGTGACCGTTAAGGGAGTAAATTTCAAATTTCATCACAATACATTATTACATCAATTCAATGATCAACGATTCTAAGTCTGCTACAATACGATTTAGATTAGATTGCACTAATAGCAATTACTGCACACATAAATCAGCGGGAAAGATGTGAGAACACTGATAGCGAGCAGTAAAGGCTGAAAGTTGTAACGAGGGGTTTTGAAAACTCAAGTTTTCGTTCACACCTGCAAATCAAGTCAAATTTTTACAGCATAAAGTAAATGATTGTGTGTAGAAAGGTTTTAAAGTGATGGACTTCCAGGGAAGTCTTCCATATGTTAAATCAGCATATGAGACAATATCATATGCTGATTTAACATTATTATTAAAAGTCTTCCCTTTTAATAAAATAATATAAAGCAGGGGTTTTCAACCGGTGGCAAAGCAGGTGGTCCGTGACATGCAATCCAGTTTCACTTCTGAAAACACGTTTTTGAGAAAGTGAGAAAGAAGAGAAAGTGACTATCATTGTGAACACACCACAGCACAGCACACAGTGCACCACAACCAAATGTGACGTCTGCATTTGACCCATCCATGAACTAGCAGTGGGCAGCTAACATAGGCAGCACCCAGGGAGCAATGCTTGGGGATGGTACTTTGCTCATGAGTACCTCAGAGGTAACTTTACTGGTCTGGGATTCGAACTGGCGACCTTCTGCTTAGAGAGCGAAAGCTGTTACACCACCAACTGCCCTGAAAACATCTTCCCTGACTGAGAATTGAACCCAGGCTGCAGAGGTGAGACATCCTAACCACTAGACCACCAGGGAAATAACAATAAAAAAGTAGTTATTTCATTTTATTTATTTTTCAGAACATTTCCAGATGATCTGTGTATCTTTATGAAAAATGAATTTAATATCTAAAAATAATGGAAAAAATACCCCCCAACACAGTGGCCCACAGTCTGAATGGTGGTCCCTGAGACAGAACCAGTTGAAAACCCCTGATATAAAGTTCAACATAACGTTCATGTATCCATGTACACTACTGGGCAAAAAATAAGGCACACATCAGTTTCTATATGTAATTCTTTATCACAGTTTGTATATGTACTGTCAGCTTCACCCTTCGGACAGAGCATAACAATAGCGAATACTGTGCTTAGTACAAACACAAAACGTCTTAACGTCTTAGAGGCATTTTGAGGCTGCTGGAAATTATGAATGAATGTTGTGGCAGTTGAAAAGAGCCACACAGTCTACAGAAGTCCTTTTCCATTTAAAAGAAAGGCTTTTCTCCTTTTTTATGTTAAAAGTTGAGTGATGAGGGAAATCGATTGACTGTCTTGTCGCGTCTAAATGACCCTGACATGGACCAATTCCCAAGCGGGCTGCAGAGGAGAGCATTGCTTTTCATTTTCTCTCTGTTTTTAGGATGTGTGTGTGAGGGGATGGGGGAGCCTGGGATGCAAAAAGACCCTAACTGTAGTGTGTGTGTGTGTGTGTGTGCGTGTGTGTGGAGCTGGGTGGGGAGTGCATGTGCTAAAAGGGAGGACAGAGTGATAAAAGGAAGCAGTGTTTAATTAAGAAATGTTTAATTTTTTTAATTAGGAGCAGGGGAACAAATGTGATTGCTAATCTAATATGTAATCAATGCACTAATTAAGTCATTATGATGATGATAAATAAAGTTCATTCTTAGCAAAACATTAAGATTAACTTATTATTAAATCATGAACATTAGTTTAAGCAAGACAGGTCCAGTGTCACTTTAAAACCTTTCTACCCACAATCATTTACTTTATGCCGTAAAAATTTGACTTGATTTGCAGGTGTGAACGCAAACTTGAGTTTCCAAAACCCTTCGTTATAACTTTCAGCCTTTACTGCTCGCTATCAGTGTTCTCACATCTTTCCCGCTGATTTATGTGTGCAGTAATTGCTATTAGTGCAACCAGCAATTACTTAGAGGGCAACATCCAAATATCACACACAGCTTTGATGATGAGAACTGCTTATTAACGCATGATAAAGCTCTTTTCGCTTGGCCCAGCTCTACATCTTTCCACCATTTTGGGGGGTTTGAAAATGTTTGGAACAAATGCGGGACTGCTCCCCTAAATGTTATTTAAATCTCGGGATTGCACGCACACACACACACACACACACACACACACACGTAAGCATGCTAGAGCTAATATTTACATATGCGTCTATGGCAACTGGGCTTTGTGCTGGTGTTACAGCTGGTCTTTTCTTTTTGCCTCCACCACCCCACCCCCACCCCTCACATACACACACCCCAGCATTCTTGGGCAGATTGGCATTTTAAAAGCGGATCAGGGAAGCGAGAACGGCGGCTGACCCTTCGCACCGACTCCAATCAAGATGCAGTTGACTTGTTTGGGTCGGGACGGGAAAAATTGTACAGTTTAGGGGCTGTGGGAATTTGGGGGCTGGTCTGGTGATAAGGTAATGGTCCAGCAAACTCCTTGTGCCAGTTATTCTTAAGCTATTGCGAGATAGAGCTATATATTTGGGAAAGTTGGTAGCGGTAACAGTTAGGGAGTTGAGTTGAGTTGAGTTGAGTTCAGAAGGTCGCTGGTTCGGTGCTAGACCAGTAAAGGTACCACTGAGGTACCATGAGTTAGGTACCGTCCCCAAGCACTGCTCTCCAGGCGCAGGTGCTGCGTTCACAATGACAAATAATCCCTCACTTAATCTCACTTGAATTAAATTCACTTAAACAAAAGTGTTAGAGTAGCTAATTAAAAGGACACTACTAACTTCTTTTTAGTAACTTATCAGCAGCAAAGCTACTTTAAAAACACTAGCTTGTCCAGTAACTTGTTTTGCAACCAAGAGTGATGTCATGTGGCCAAACGCTCCATCCAGCACTACCATCACTGGGCCACAAAGGAAGACCCTCAATTCCAAGGTTGCTCTAGGGAGACTGTTCCCGTAGTTAGGAAATTGACGTCTGGATCATCTGCGAAAGGTCAAATCCCCTTAACATGTTGCAATCCAACAATTCATAGTAGGTTAAGTAGTGACCATAATATGGGGAGGTTAAATCCCATTGTTGGCTTCTGAGCAAGACCTTTAACCCCAAGTTGCTCCAGGGAGGAAGACTGTCTCTGCAATTAGGAACTGGAGGTTGTTCTGGCCGAAAATCTGCTAAATGTTGTACATGTAATTACAGTTAGGATTCAATTACTGTTGGATTACGGATAAGATATGCTCACGGTTGTGGTGTATTGTGGGTATGTTGTACTTGTGTTTGAAGGCAGAACTCCTCTCTGCATATAACGCAGGGCTGAGTGACGTCTCCTTCCTGCAGACACCTCGACTTCACCTCGGCCCACTCCTGCTCACTCAGCCTCTGACAAGGAGGTGGCACCAGACCAAGCTTCTGAGCTGTGAGCAGACAAACATCAAACAAACATTTCAACCTACAGAGAACTAGAATATTGCTAATGAATAACTGTGAAATCTCCTGGTGCAACAACACGGTAGCACAGTAGTGAAGGGGTTGGTGAATGAGGCATCGAATCCAGCATTTATTTTGAAGTGGTGATCATGGTCTAGTGGTTAGGATACTCACCTCTAGACCAAGAGGTCATGGGTTCAAATCCTACCTCCAGCATTACCATCATAATACTGTATGATGAGGCACAACCGAATTGAGTTGTGTTTTTTTTTCATATCAACAAGTCCCTGACCTGGACTCCTTCATACCTAGCGTGAGCGGTTGGACGTCTGCGTCCAGCACGTACTCGTTCTCTTCTTCTCGAGTGTGTCCAGTGCCTCTCTGACCACTGATGCCTCTCCTCCCCGGGGGTCTGGGCCCAGGCTGGTGGTGTATTTGGGGCAAGTTACGGGTGATGTGGTCCTGCAGCGCTACTGCCACCAATGCCAGCTTCCCTCCCTCCTGTCTGGAACTGCGCCCCTGCGTGACACAAAACTGTCAGCGCACACAGCTCTCTCTCTGGGCCAACTGCTGGTTTACACAATAATAAACTTGTTTTGAATGACCACATTTCTCAGATAAATAATGTAGCATTTGAACCCAGACAGAAAACATCTTAATATATAAAACATCAGATTTGAATGTTTTGTCATTCCTGGTAGACTTCTCCATCCTTCTATCGATGCAAACCAAAAAAACTGCAGACCAAAGAAACAGTTTTTCTAAACTACTTTTGTACTATACTCTTTTGAATTCTTGAAAAGTCTTGACTTTTTCACTTTCTTTTACTATATCCAGCAAGAGTGGAATGACTTAAAGGGGTTTAGTTCATGTCATTAAGTTGCAAACAATCTCTCTATGAAAAATGTTTCCTATGAAAGTTAACAACACAATTTTGCCATATTGAAGAACATAAACTGCATAATTCTGTTCAGTTCCTGTCAAACATAGGCCTTAATGGTAGAGCAGTGGAAGTAAAAAGTTAAGACTGCTCTTTACTGGGATTAACTGGTTCCTGTTGGTTTCTTCTTGAATCCATACTAATTAAACAGGTAAAATCAGCATTATTTTTTAGAAATTCGCTGTGAATCCAGTCACTCTTATTGGTCTTACTGGTTCTAAACGAGTTTTTAAAAACCAGTTAAAACCAGAACTCTGACCTAGAGCGGTTTCTCCATTTGGAAGTTTCTTTGACCGAACAGAAGCCCAAACATCGGCTACATTTCCAGGCAGCTCAGATTCCAAACGTCTTTTAAAACACCTCACACAGTCCGTAACACTGTTTAAAGAATTTTGGGGCGACCCTGTCAGACTCGGCTCTGTAGAAACAGAAGAGTGCGTCAAAGAAAGATGTGAGAAAGTGCCTACCTTCAGCATTGTTGCGACGCGGCTCTGTTTACACGGCGGCTTAGCAACCGAGTTCCTTCCCGCACTCTGCGCCCTCAGGAGTGCCTAGCGGTCCCTCGGCGTGATTCACTGCTGTGAAAGACTTTCTAGCCCCACTGTGATCTTGCGAGTGACTATTTACATTACCTTTATTGCATAGAAACATGGATTCTTCAACACAGTCCCTTGCCTTCCACCAAAGAGCTCAGGAACGCTTTGCTGCTTTGTCGGGAAGGTGAAGTTAGCGCGCTAACAATGCCGCCTGACTGCAATTAAAACAATTACAACTTCTCAACGTTTCAACACTACAAAGTCTTTTGATGTCTAATTTAGGTTTTCCTTGTAGCGAGTGGTACATGTGAAGGTTTTACAAGTATAATTCTCATTGTCTTCAGTTCTGGGTAAGCTGGTTGATCGGTGTTGTGACGATTTATGCTGCCTTGTCGAAAAATGCATCGACAGCAGAGTAGACTTGTAGTCAAGACCAAGACACTACCAAGACCAGAGGGTATCGAGACCAAGATCAAGACCAAGACTAAGACCAAGACAGACCGAGTCAAGACCAAGACAAAGTCGAGACGAGACCAAGACCGAGATCGAAATGAAAAGACTCCCTTAACTTTTGTGACTGACATGACGGGTACTGACTGGGCCCAAAGTCAACTGACAAAACAGCTAACACCTCCAACAACTGTCTAAAGAATGGGAAATATGTAACTGAATTCAATTATACTTAATTTGTAGATGAAATTGTGACATCAAATTGAAGATACACAATTATAAACTTGAAATTGCATCATGTCCCATTGTAGTAGTACTAGCCAAAACTTCCCTGAAATGGATTAGGCCTGTTAAGTCAACACAATGCGATATGCAGATGTTATTTAAAAGTCAGTGGTCACATTTATTTAGTCAAACAACACCATTTTAAGTAAAACACTGTAATCAAACAATATAAAGACATGTGCACACGTCACATGAATCAAATGCAAACTACAAATACTACATACCAATACAAACTGCACATCAAATTGTGCATTAGTAAGAGTAAGAAGAAGTGCTTAAAAGATTCTGACATCTTGATGCCTGTTGTTCAGTACGGCAAGAACAGTAGAACACAGACATTAACAACAGATAACAGATTGAAAAACTAATACAGTTAGATGAAATACTTAAAAATAGAGAGAGAGAGAGAGAGAGAGAGAGAGAGAGAGAACGAGAGCATCACTGTTAATAGATACTGGATCATGGATACTGTTGGCTCCAAATCTCCCGACCACTATGTCAATCTGAGACGGCAAGACCAAGACAGCGAGACCAAGACAAGACCAAGACCAAAGACCGTCGAGACTGTGACAAGACCAACACCGGTCTCGAGACCAAGACTGGTCTCAGGACATCCAACTCTACTGCAGAGTATTGATTTGTGCTCCCCTGTGGAAAAATACGACCTTGTCGTTTTTATTTCCATTATAATGAACATATATAATAGTACAATTTTTAGTAGAATTATTTTTACCAAAGAAATGGTGGCGTAACGGTAGGGTGTTCGCCCTGTTATCAGAAGGTCGCAGGTTCGAAGCCAGGACCGGTAAAGTTACCACTGAGGTACTCATGAGCAAGATACCATCCCCAAACACTGCTTCCCGGGCGCTTGTTAGCTGCTCCTTCATGGATGGGTTAAATACAGTGGTCACATTAGGTTGTGGTGCACTGTGTGCTGTGCTGTGATGTGTTCACAATGACAATCACTCACTACACTATTATTTGTGTAAAGATAAAGGCTGAACGCCATGATCTAATTTCTACACTGAGCACCAACGCTTTGCTGGTCTAAAGGTGTAATGAATAAATCATTTAAAATATTTAATTTCAACCGAAGTCTCAGCACCAAGGTAGCATGGTGATATGGGTGTGGAAACAGAGCGCAAGACTGAGGGACTGTGTATGCGCAGATCCACTAGGTAGCATTATTCTGTGGGTAGCATAACACCAACTTTTCAGGTGATGCTAGTAAGATACGTATCAATGAGTTTTCCAAATTTATATGGAAACATAAGTTATATGAGGCATAAAAGTGGCATTACTGAAATTAGAATCCATGATAAAATACATTGCCAAACTGCAACACATAATGCAATAAAATATCATACACCAATACAGTATGTTTTTAAAGATAAACTGACAACATTTTTAATAAACAAAGTTTAAGAATTTAAAACAATTAAAGAAAGAAATTAAAGGAGAATTATAAAGGAATAAAGTAAAACAAATGTGTATAATATGCTCTGCTATTTACAGGTTTCTGCGCAAATTAAAATCTAATTTAACCAATGACAAGCTAAAATGTTTATTTAAATGTATTTATTTATTGTTTTATTGTGGGAAGCATAAGTGCACACATCTACAATGCTTAGACGTAAAGCAAAATCAATCTACCAAAATGCAGCCCCTCCAGCCTCCAGGCCTGAGCAATAGATCAAGTACCTAATATGAGCAATATCTTTAAATGCACTGTGTAAAATTAAGCTAGCATTAAACATAAATTAACAGGTTCCACCAAACATAGTAGTATGTACCTGGCCCAAAAAATCAGTGCAGGATAAGGTTGGGTGATTTAATGATTTGAATTTTGAGTCATATTGCCCAGCCCTGCCCAGCCCTACCCAGTACGTAAGCCATCCCTACAGGAGCTTGAGAGCAGAGTGCTTGGAGATGGTTTTTTGCTCAAGGGTACCTGAGTGGTACCTTTAGTCGGCCGAGAGTTCAATCACTTGGTAGTTTGGTTCAATTTATTAACAGACACACAGCAGCTCCATATATTTATTCAATCAAGCCCTTATTGAGAAATTCTGATCAGAAAGTGGTAAGGAAAAATTTCCTCTGTAGTAAATAGGAAGAAACCTTGAGAGGAAACAATACTCAGATCAGGACCCCATCATCCTCCGTAAAACATCCAGCTTTGGGGCAGATGGTGGCTTAATGGTTAGGGCGTTCGCCCTGGGATCAGAAGGTCACCGGTTCGAACCCCTGACTGGTAATATCACTGAGGTGCTCATAAACAAGGTACCATCCCCAAGCACTGCTCCCCAGGTGCTGCCCATGTCATCTGCCCACTGCTACTTCATAGATGGGTCAAATATAGAGGTCACATTTGGTTGTGTGTGCTGGGGTGTGTTCACAATGACAAATAATCACTCATTTTCAAAAGTAACTCCTTTTTGTGCAAAAAGCGATGCAGCCTGGCGAAATGAGTCACCGTTACAATTTCTTTTTTCTCTATTTACTAATTATTACATTTTTTTCTCTATTTACTTAACTGAGTATTTACAATAAGCAGGTGTGTTGAATTGGCAGAAGTGACGTCATAGTGCTCCCTTGGCAGCTGCGAGATGGAGTCTTTTGGCAAGATGGAAGCAAGAATCTGTGGCTGTGAAAAAGCATGGATGTAGTTAGTCACTTCTTCTCTGTAGCTTGTAGCGTAGCTAACTATAATACTATATAATACTATCGCTTGGCTGTTACTTTGCTACATTAAGTAGCATGTAACTTGAAAAGTAACTAGAAAATGCTGTCGTTTAAAAGTTTTTATTTAGAGAATCTGCTGAATGCCATAAATCTTCAGCTGAGCCATAACAGCAAGTATTAAAGAAACACTCTGCAAGTTAGTAAGGTGATTTCTGTGGCATCTTAATGATCCTGTGCTCTTGACTTTGATGTGCTGAAGTGGATGTTTTTGGGATCAGGTGGCAAGAGATGACAGCAACTCTGGTGCGGCTGTCAATCAGTCCGGCCTTAACCTGAAAAGAGCACCAGGGGTCTTGTGTTGTCAGAGACGGCCTTCGCTAGTGCTCTCTGGTTCAACATCTTCATGTCTTCTTGAGATTAGACGTCAAAATCCCAGGCTTGCTCCACACAAAGGCGCAGTGCAATTTATTAGCAAGGAATTTAAACGGCTGAGACCGCAATCAAAGGCCTGTCGTCTCCCGCCTCTCCGAACCTGAGCCCCCTTTTCGTTTGTGTTTTTAAGTAACTAATCACTTTGTGAAAACGAGAGAATAGGCGGCGAGTCGGGCCCCAATCCGCCGCATAAAGGTTGCTTTCTTCCAACTGTCATCGAAATGGATTTTGCTCTGCACTCTCATTTTTAGGCCCAGGCACTGTTTGTCTTCACTCTCTCAATAAATACCATTTAAAGAGCTCTCTATTTGGATTTGCACCCCACACACACACACACACACACACACACACAGGGAGACACACACACGACCCTCCTACTTCACTCCTCCACCTCAACCCTCTTTACCTATCCTGTGGTATTTGGAAAGAGGGAACTCACCTTGTCGTGCAAAGAACCGATGAGTTAATAAACAAAAAAGTAGAAAAGGAGGGGTGAAAACCGAGGTCCTCCGCTCCGCAGTTTTGAATGGGAAGCCTTCGCTGAACTCCTTTTACAAACTTCGGATGGCATGGACAGCTTGAAAAGGGACAAGTAATCCTGCTATTTATCTCCCTTCAAAGAGAACAAGCAGGTATGCGATCTGAAAAGAAACGTGTTCGGATGCCATGGGGTTGGGGAAAGAAAGAAGACATTGAGGGTTCAATCGTTGTTTACCAAGTTCAAAAACTGACAATACTAGATGGATGTGTGATGGAAAACAAAAAAATTAAACAGGAAAATACCAACACAATTACATTTCCACAAATGGTCAGCGAGGTTTATTTTAATTGCAAATTATTTTATAATTTTGGACTATGGATTTATTCCATGTTTCACTGTAAATTGTGTTTATTCAGAACTAGTCTTCATGTTTGTCTTGCCCATGTTTTTCTTTAAGTTTCTGTCTTGGACTGGGTCAACCACACAATAGCCAGGTTTCCATTCCCCCCCCCAAAAAATGTATGGACGAATTCACATGGTGCTCAATGTGTGATTTATTTTTGCCAAATCCACAAAAATTTAGCAAATAGGTGCTATGCAATTTGGGTCTGCTAGAGGGTGCTCGCTAATCCTTCTACACAAATGAGAAGGGGCAGAGGTTTGGAGATGGCAGACGTGTTTGCTGTCTTGGCATTTGAAGTCCTCACTAATGAATTGTCACACCTTTTTCTGGAGAGAGTCTGGGATTTTGATGTCTTATCTCGAAAAGATTCAAACTAACACTCAACAGACCCTCCAGGATTGCAAGATCATTGTCGTTTTCCGCAAAACGTTGAGCCATATGTCAGCGAACTCACTTCCTTGTTACGATTAGAAGACACAGGAAATGTGTTTCATATTTAGCTTCTAAAATTACTAAATGATTAATGGTTAATAAAATTTTTTTATTTTTCCTTCATTTTAAATAACTGTTAAAGTATCATTACAAAAGGGGAAAAAGCTGCTGCAAAATCAGGCATTTTAGCAACAATCTCAAATAAGGCCTGCAAAATCCTGGAGGGACTGACTCGAGTACATTAACATAAAACAATTACTTAAATATTATAAAAAGTGTTGGGAAAGCTACTTTTCATTGGTAGCTTTTGAAGCTGCAAGATACTTATGATTAAAAGTAGCAGTAATATTTAATTTTTGTGCTGTAGGATACTAGCAATTTAATTCAAAATGTTAAAAGTGAAAATCAACTTTTTTAACCATTCATTGATTCATTATCTGAATCCCAACTGGGGTTGTGGGGGACGCAGTCGGAGCCTATCCTGAGAACTTACGGGTGAAAGGCAGGGAACAACCCTGGGCAGGCGCCAACACACCACATGGCAACTTTTTTAACCAATGTAATGTCAAATGCCAATAAGGTAAACACACGTTCTGCGTTTGTTAGCACCCACGACTCCCACAGAGAAATCCCACATTCACTAAAACATTCCAGTTCAGTTAAATCTTCCCATTTATTACAGACAAAATGTATATTTTAGCTGATAAAGAACAAAAACAACCAGCGTTCTACTCACAGTACAGCCATTTACTTGATATTTATTTATTTCCGACATGGGCATGTGGAACGCCATCAAAGCAAAAATGTAGTTCTCTCTCAGAAATGAGCCAAACATGAGTTATAGGTCAAAATGAGTCCAAATGCTCAAAAATTTCCCAAAATTCAGTATTTCTTCATTTACTATTAATCAGATTTTTTTTTTCATTTTATAACGTTAGAGAGTAAAAAATAAATATAGAAAAATGCATGATATCATGCATGTTATCAAATAATTGTATTCTATATCCAGATGGATTCCAAATGGATAAAGAAGTGTTTTCATCTGCACTAACCTTATTTATCATCATAGTACTAAGCCATAGAATGTCTCTGCATAATAAAAACTCTGAATATGAATATGAATGTGTTCATGTTCACAGTCTTGTGAAGACATCATTTTGGGGAAAATAAAGTGGTTGCTTTTGGTGCAGAAGTATGTGTAGAACTGCTTTTTCACACTTAAAAAACAACTCAGGAATCGATAAGAGAACTGATAAAGAATTGGATTGATATATATGCAAAATCGACAATGGCATTGATATTGATAAAATTGTATCGATTCCCACCCTTAGTTTAGATTTTCAGCTTGCGTTAGTTAAACTTAAATGTGTCAATTCTGTCCATTTTGCCTGGACAGAATTGGCTATAAATTCTTGGTCTGATGAGACAAAACCTGGTGCTCCTTTCTTCTGTGTGTATAACAAAAGCTTGGCTCTATCGTGCACAATATATAGCATTGTGTAGCTGTGAATAATGGGTCGGGGTCTGAAGTGAGGGCATTTTGTTCAAATTAATCAGCAATTTCATCAGCCCTAGAGATGACCCCAAGACAAGTATACTTTGGTAGAGAGCAGAGAGTGATCGCATCATTTTACAATAAGTCCATAACTGCTTCCTAACATGACTTTAATTGCCTAAAGGACAATAGGTCATTTTCCATTTTTTTGAAATGTTCACAGCAAGAACCAATCAAATGCAGAAGAGAATTGCAATGGCGTAATCTGCTGCATCACTGCTGACTAAGTCTATAAAAGTGATGCCGTCAACGTTGCATTTGGAGGGACCTTGCCGTGGGGTTCGGATTGCTGGAACACGTCTTCGGTAAATGAAATACAAATCACTATTGGCTTCGGGGCAGTTTTTATTTCATCTGCTAAGTGCAAACATTACCTCATGCTTTGGACCGGACAATAGATTTGCCATAAATTGGCCGGCGACCGAAATGACAAACGCCGCTCACATATCACGAAGCGTGGCAGCGCCTATTAACACCCGAGAAGTTATCGATCACCTTTCTTAATCTGTCCGAGGGGTCTTCCTGACACTCTCCCTTGGCCGGCTCCAACAACAACCTTTTTTAACTTTTCTCTATCAAATTGTCCGTCTGAGTTCAGACTCATTATGTGGGTACAAACAGGTCCGTTCGATCAGTCTCCTCCTGGCAAGCAAACCCTGAGCCAAAAAGTTACTTGCCTGTGCTTCAGGAGTTGCAAGTTAAACCCCTAAAACTAAAACATCTCATCCAGACTTTTCATTGCAACTTTTCAAAGTACTTGAGTAATTGTATTTCATCAGGGCTCGGCAATATGCCCTCAAATCAATATCACAATGAATCGATAATTCATTTAATTTTACCATTTTCTTTTCTTTCTTTATTTAAAAGGGACAGTGTACATTAATCAACACGCTCAATTTATGAGACATGAAATGCACCAGATTTAGCCATAGGTTAGTTTACATCCTTAGTCCCTGGCAGGTTGCTATTATTAAGGAGAAAATTTCACATAACATACAAAACAAATATACTGCGATGATTCAAACAACATCATATTAAAAAAACCACAAGTGATTACATGTTTGATTATCCAATAACCATTGCTTTATATTCCATGTATGTGCTGCTCTGTAAGAAAAGACTGACTGTGCAAATGTTTTTTGGCTGTATGGTATCTTGCAATCCCCTCTAACAGTGGCCTGTGCAGATGTATTTTTATTTTGTGTATTAAACTCACTGAGTGGGGGGGGGGTCGACAGGTTATGGAGAATCTTGTAAACAAGTATTATATCAGGAAACTTAATCATGTTATCCCAATTTAAAGTTCATATATTGTTAAAATTTTACAGATGATAAGTATTTGGTTTTTTCTCCAGGATTTTCAGAGCCTGCTCATAAAGTCTTTCCACTAATTGCAAACTGGTTTTTGGTGCCAATGTCTAACACGTTAGGCAGTAATTTATGTGTAAAGTGACATTACAATATGTATGATGCCTGATCAATGTTTTTATTTTGGATCACTGATCACTGAATTAATGTAGATTGATTAATTTGTTCTACGTTTTGCTACAAAATGATTGCCTGGATTTCAGGATGGCAGATCCCAATAAACTAATTAATTGATTTTAACCCTACATGCCATAAAGGAGTTTAATTGGTCTCTCTATATTGGTCTCTATCTATAAACCCAACAATCTGGCTACCTTTCCTTCTGTATAACATTCTTACGTTTTCTGTCGTTGTTCTGCCAGCCTGGAGCGAGTGTCACAGTGGTGCCCGACAATCTGCACGCCGCTCTCTGGCGAAAGCCCATCTCGTCCGCGTAATGGGCGATAATTGAGCAGAATCCATCATGGGGGCCGAAAATAGGCGGCCATAATGACCGTAAATTGCAGGCCGGGAGGGATTAACGTGCCGAGCTGAGGCGGAACCTGCTGTGCCTGAGCGTCGCCTTAACCTCCCGCTCGGAACCCGGCTCGCCGTTGCTCCTCCACCTCCAGCTGCTTTCATACGTGCTGGCAGTGATTAAAATTATAGCTTATAGCTGAGCACCGGGGACGTTCGGCAAGCGCAGAGCCATAGAAAAGCACTGCACTGATCCCTCTGCTGCAGGATCCCTCTCTACCTGGTGCAGAACTGAGGAGCGCTGAAGATGAGAGCAGGCCTTGAGAGACCTTGGTCTTCTTCAGTCTGAGTTCAGAGTTCCGAATCCTGGGTACTGGTTGCTGTTTCAGTGCAAGAGCCAAAGAAAATGGCAGTGGTTTGGAGCTGGTGATGGTGGTAATCCAGATATCAGGGTTTTCTAAAGAGTTTCTTTGGAGAAGAATTTTTTTTTTACTACAATGGCGTATTAGGCCCATTTCAGATTTTTTAAAAGTGGAGCTGTGTAAGGGGGGTAAAATTCTGAGAAATTCTGGGATTAAAGTCATAGAGTTCTGAGAAAAAAATTCAGACCTTCGAAATCTCTGAGAATAACAGACTCTTTTTCTCGACTTTGTGATTTCTGAGAATATCAAACTTTTTTCTGTGAAATCTTTTAGTTTTGTCTCCGAAATTTGCCACTTTAATCTCAGAGAATATCCGATATTTTCTTCTCATAAATCTACGCTTTTCATCTTGGAGTTTTTTCTCAAAATTTTACTCCCCACCATTTCTTCTTTCTTTTCTAATCTATAATGGCCCTTTTATGTCGTCGTATATTACAAATGTTAAGTCAATCATTAAATATGGTAGCCACAATGGAAGTCAGCAGCAGTCCATCTTTATTATTGGTCCAGCCTCACAGGGAACATTTTTAATGGCAGATGAGCAGATTACTACTAATAAACTTCACTTAATTCTCAAATGTCTTCAAAAAACGTCTGCTTAATGCACCTGTCCGCAGCATAGAAATTCCATGAAAACCTGGACTGATAATGCAGATGCACCGCTGCTCATTTCAATGGCTGTTGCATTTGTTTTGCAATTTTTGCATTTCTGTTGAGGCTTTTGCATTTCCAAAAGTCTGAAACGTCACTGATGCCAAAGACTGATGGACTTGTATTAGCGATTGTAGTGACTGTTCATAAGTGTTATTAACGTTACATTGTTCAGAATGTAATGTTAACAGGATGATTCATTCAGAAATAGTAAACAATCAATCAATAGTAATCAAATAATAATCAATAATTCCTTCTTGATGCAGAAGCTTACAGAAGCGAACTCATCAATGGAAAAAGAACCTCTTTCAGCATGAGATTTATTGCCATAATCATTAATGTTGCCACCCATCATTCCCCACCACGCGCAAGCAGGTAATTAACTCATTTAAAACGGGAGCGGGGAATAAAGATAAGCCTGAAGACTTCCTCACAAGTCAGACATAAATCACGACGCACTTCGGGTGATCGGGGAGAAAGCGGAGTGAGCTCAGGGAGGCACGTCGTTTTGCCGTGGCTGGGCGGAATGCATCTGTGGTGAAAATCTCGTAAAATACGCTGCAGTATAAATAGAATTACCGCACAATCAGGGACTTTCCCAGGCCCATGGGGGGCAAAGCGCTTTCTCTCTCTGTCTCTCTCTGTCTCTCTCTCTCTCTCTCTCTCTCTAAATGTCGTCTGAAAAAAAAAAGATGCCAAATGTTGTTTTCGAATCGTCCACATTGCACGGATCCAGACAGCAAAGCCTCTGGAAAGCCTCTGGAAATCTGCACACATCGTTCCCTTGTTGTAAGTACAAACACGACTGAGGTTTGTGGTTTGACGAAAGCTCCTCTCGATGACCGCCATTTCCACTTCCCTTCCCTCGCTCTGTTCACGCTGCCTCGTCCGGATGACCGACCTTTAGTTGCTTTTTTGTCTAATTGGTTGGCCCAATTAGAACGGAATTGGATGGGCAGAATCCCTTCCGTCCCCAATTACATTGCTTTTGTTCACATCTTCACTCAACTCAACATCCCAACCGCAAAACCGGCAGGCCCAATCTGAGCTGGGGAAGAAAAAAGTGACACACGTTAAATAACTGTTCAGCCCGAGAGTCATTCAGCAAAGCTCTGACACTTCAAAGCATGTTGAAGCTGCGCCACAGAGAAGCACAGCTTTGGCCTCATGTTGTAATTTCAGACAGCGATGACAGGTAAACTAGCACCGTGTGTTTACTTGTTTTTCATCGCGTCGGAGCGCGGGAGTCCTTCTCGTGAACTGTGTAGTTATCGCTCTTTCATTTGAGCCCAGTCATCAACTTTGTTAGGATTTCTCAAATAGAAGTAAAATAGTGAGGGAATGGCATTTTTAGGCTTTCATACATGCCATATGAGGTCACCTTTTGACTATCAGTATGCAGAATGTCAATATTCAGAACATTGACAATAAGGCAGAAAAAATCTAATTGAATCGCAATTCTTTTTCTGCTGATTCAAAATCGATTGCAGAAAATCTATTCATATTTTTCAACTAACATAAAGGCACAGGATTACTTTTTCCCCGACACGAGTCCACAACAGAGATCATTTAAGGTTACCTTTCCTATAGAACAAGTCTATATCTTACCCTTTTATTAAACAAACTAAACAGCCTAATGTTATTCATCTTATTTACTCCACGTCAAGGCATATGTATCTACACACGTAATATTTGGTTCCTTTTTAGGATTCGGCTCCCTCTGAGTCACTCACTAAACTGATCCAGGTGTGTGAGTCACTTGAGTCAGTATTGCCAAATCGCCAACTGAATCGTTTGTTTATCATAGAAGAAAGTATACATGGCTTGTAATAAGAATGAATGCACCTCCAAATAAATTACAAGACTACCAGAGTGGCAAATAATTATTTTCAAGTGGCACTAGAGGATGTTAACCGGTGGATTCACTCATGACTGCATGTGCTTCGAGGTGCAATAACCCGCCTGTGTGCGTGATTCCGATTCTGCTGTATGTTTCCGGCTCTAGAAAAGGTTAACTGGCAGATTTACTCATGAATGTATGTGTTTCTCGCTGTGCTACAGATTGACTGATGCAAATACAAGTTAACTTAGGTTACACCTGCACAACATAATTAACATGGCATGAGTGAGGCGGCAGTTCAGCGGTGATGGTGTTAAGCTGAAAAATGCGTTCCTGCGAAAGTGGGCACCACTGAAAACAGTGGAGGTTAAGCATTTTCCTTTCTGTAACGTGAAACTGATTGTCGCTGTTCATGTAAACTCATAAAATGTGTCATAAGCTACAGTACATGTTACACAATATCATATTTGGCTAAAATACAGATACAACTTACAAATAAAATAGATGGCAGTTGTTAAAGTGTTTATTACTCCTCAACACTGATTATGTCTACTTTCTTTACTGTCTATTCTCTGCACTAGTCAAAATTTAAGTTACTCCCCAACATTCACTTTAGATGTTCATAGATCGCATATTTGTGATTGTATTTCAAGATTCTTTGTGAAAAACAAAAAGTTTGAGCCAGCTTTGCAGCAAACTTGTGATTAATTTGTGGCAATCAGTAGAGTTTGCCAGAATATGTTGCCAGAAGTGTGCAATTGTCGCCACTAGTGGCAAATGTACGACAATGGTCTGGCAGCAATCACAAATTGCCACTAGTGGTAAATGTACTTGCCAGTGATTTGCCAAAACTATTTGCCAGTAATGACAAACTTGTAGTGAACTTTTGGTGACAAATTTACTAAAGATCACCACAAGTTTGCCACAAACCTAGTTTGCATATGAAAATATGACCTTGCTGCAAATTTGCAGAAACATTGCCAAAGGTTAATGCCAACAGCTTGCCAGAAGTCTGAAATTTTTGTAAGGGGTACATTGTTATACAAGTGCAACATGTAGTGAAATGTATCCTGAACTGTAAACGTTGACGGACAATGCTTCCTTTAGATAATTTCCTAGAAATAACAAAGACATTTGATTGCTTTATATAACAACTGCAAGACAATCTCGTTTGAGACTCTGACAGTCGACTGACACCCGATATTGGTTGCTCGAGCTGCATGTTTCGATACGGAGGGTTGACGCATCCCTCTAACACGCCACAATGTCCTCAAACATCTATCCTTCCTTCTGGTCTGAGGCGAGTGGCAGATAGTTTGATACGCTCTGTTTCAGGCCGTTAACATTGAGAAAACAAAATGTCTGAGGCATGCTGGGAAGAAAAATGCACCAAAGACTTGGGAACCGAGAGGCTGGACATAAAAACAAGACATCAGTCAAAACTGGAAGTTACATTGCTAATGCAATGCTAATAAAAACATTAATTTTTCAAGCGAGTTTCAAGCCACGTAGCGTAGTGGAAATGAATTTGAACTAATTTTCACCAACGATGATTAATGCTGATGGTATTGTGATATGTTAGCCTAATAACTATAATTTACACCAACGTACCTGGGCTAGCTGTGGATTGAGTTAATTGTTTGTCTAGTGGCACACTGCCAGTATGCTGAAAAAACATTCCCTAGATGTTGTGCACTACATGGATAACTTGATCAAGAATTTAAGGGAGTGTCCGGTGTTGTGTTTTGCGAAACAAAGCACACGACGCGTGGTAACGTTAACTTCTTTAGCCTTTTACTCAACTCTCACACACACACAAAAACATCCGCTTAGCCCAAAGTATTCAACAATCAACATTGATCAGACATAACACAATGCTCTACAGCACCATCGAACTCGATGCATCACTTAACATTAACATTGTGCATCTAGACACACTTGTGGCATGTGTGTATGAACATAATATCCGGTACTTCCTGTGATGACCAGATGAGGTGAAAAGGTCTCAAGTATCAACACATCCTTGTCAAATTCTTACAGAAATGAAAAACACCATCTTTCTTTTGACAGACCAATTTGAGGCTTTGAAGCTTTTGATACTGGTGATTAAAGCCATGGTTAATAGGCCTCCTTAATCAGCTGTTCTTAAGAAGAAACTAGTGTGGGTTTTAAAAGATACGGATGAAGATCCTGACATCCACCAATGATTTCTAACTTGAGATTTATTCTTAGGTAAGAACAGAATCTATGAAGAACACTATCACAAAGTTTCATTGCAATGTGTATTTGTGCAGAACATTAGATTATCAGATCTTCTTAAATTAAGCTTACAGTACATCATACTGTATCATACTTAATACATCATCATAAGAACAAACTTCCAAACAATTTGGTTTGGGCAGTTGGTAACTTAGCAGGCGGTAACTTAGTTGGATGTAAGTCTAGCTTTACAGATTGTACAGATTTACACTGTTGTACGTCACTCTGAATGAGCGTCTGCTAAATGCTGTAAATGTCAGTTGGTAGCCTAACAGTTAGGGCATTCACCCCATGACTGGAAGTTCGCCGGTTCGAATCCCAGACTGGTGAACGTACCACTGAGGCACTCAAGTACCGTCCCCAAGCACCGCTCCCCGGGTGCTGCCCATGTCAGCTGTCCACTGCTCCTTCACTGTTGGCTCAAATGCAGAGGTCATATTTCATTGTGATGCACTCTGTGCTGTGCTGTGGTGTGTTCACAATGACAAACTAAAGACATTTTCGCAAGAAAATGCAAATGTGATTGCTTTTTTGTAGAAAGAGGATTAGGGTTAGAGTTAATGGTGTGATCACATAACGAATCGTGTTTATGATGCAAACAGCACCGTTCATAATGCACTCAGCAACATTTAGTCATTGAACACAAAGGGGTTTCTCACAAATAACGAACAAGGAAAAATGGACATAACTTGCGAACGAGTACACGTAGCAAAAACGTGTATGACAGCAGACTACACCGCTATACCCGGCACGTTTTAGAGTTGAAACGACGTTTCTAGCGCATAAACTGTAGGAGGAGTAGTGGCGTTAAACATGGGTGGATAACGAAATAATTACATGAATAACGCATTTTTACGGGCGGAAAAATGAACAATTTTCTCCTGTTTTTACCGCTCTATTTCAGGCCCTTTCAGAACAGGCTGTTTCTCATTAGTATTCCTAAATGCAAATGAGCCGCTGCTGCCCACGTCCCACTCTGAAACTGGGGTGTAGACAGCTCGGCGAGAGTTTACCTCATGTGAAAATAATTGACATGTCTGCTGTTAACAGACCATCTATACAGCCATACATGTTGAATGCAACACTCCGCCGGTAGACTTCTTCATTGTGATTCCTACGCTGGTGCTTGCAAGAAAACATGGCAGATCAGGAAGTGCTAGCAGTTCTACCTGGTGGGTGGACCTTCTCAGATAAGTGGGTGGAGTTATTCAGATGTCCCCTAATGTGATGTAGAGTTAGGGGAGAAATCTAAACGGCTCCCTTAAGCACACAATTTCTGACATTCGTAAATGAGTACTTCCACAATTGACCATTTTAATCAAACGTACAGTGTGTGTAGAGGCAGTACAGACCCAAATGGATGTCCAAAGAACAGAAAAAGTGATTTTTTTCATAATATGGGACCTTTAAGGAAATATTGAAGGGTTGCAGCTTTCTGCTTGCATGCATCTGGGACTACTACTATCCTCCTGGATTAGTGTGGAAATCTCCCCAAGCACTTACAACCTGGGTTTGGATTTACTGGAGTTATTGGACAGGTCAAGGTCGTCACCCATGAGAATCATGAAGCTAACTACCTTGTCATCCCTTAGCGAATTGGTAGATTGCCTGGGGAGGTGACAGTCCACTGGCTGACAGCCTGCTCCATCATACCTTCCAAAGTAAACAGGCGTGTTGCTCATCAGTTCACACCTCCTTAGCCATGTCTCTCTGATAGCATGAAGCAGGGGGAAAAAAGAAATTTTCATCGTCCTCCGCCACCTTTTTCACCTGAGGTTATGCACTCAGGGCATTCCACCTCAGCATTCAAAACACTACATTGGCGAAGGGGCAAGGAAGGTACTTCAAATTGCATTTTATAGTTTTTAGTATTTGTATTTACAACATTGTGGCACACACTTATTCTCAGTGTTGGGGAAGCCAGGTCAAGTTATTATAATATACTTAATAAGTAATATAGTAGCAGTATTATGTCTACGATACAAGCTACAAAGAAATCTACAGTAAGTTATTCTATCCAGTAATACTTAATATTTCTACTGTATTTCTGGCAAACAGTTGCCGTTAATCTTTGACAACATTGTTGCAAATTTGCTGAAAGGTCATATTTTCACATGCAAATTCAGTTTGTGGCAAACTTGTGGTGGACTTCTGGCAAACTTTGTGGAAAACTTATGCACCAGTTAAATTTGTCACCAAAAGTATGCTATCATATGATGTGATCACATAGCAAATCATAGCAAATTTTTAAACAATGTAATGTCAAGTCACAATAAGATTTTAATGACGTTTTTTGGAGGTTGAGAAGGTTTAGATTTTTGACCTAAACTCAAAGTATAGGTTCTGTTCGCCTTTAAGAGTCATACATTTATATGAATATGACCACAGATTCTTGCTTCCATCTAGGCCAAGGAAGACTCCATCCCCCGACTTCAGCTGCCAAGAGCATGCTGTGACTCAATGAGTGTTTGCTGCATTGTCACAGTAGTCAACCATATGCCACTTCTGCCAATTCAACACCAATTAGAAACACATGCTAGTTGAAAATAATCATTGTTGTAAAGAGAGAAAAATGATGTTATTTCTTGTAATGCTTTAGAGTTTTTGCCATGCCACATCACAACAAAAAGTTACTAGATAAGCTACAGCATTTTAAAGTAGCTCTACTAATCAGCTAATTAAGGATAATTTAGTTAGTAGTGTCACTGATTTTAGTTAACTATTCCCTCACACTGATTATGCCTGCTATTACTCATGACCACATTCGGTCAAGAGTGAATCCACCGGTTAACTTTCTCTAGTGCCACTTGCAAATAAATATTTGCCACTCTGGTAGCCTTGTCTTAATACTTTGTCATTTATTTGGAAGTGCGGTCATTCTCATCACAAGCCACGTATACTTTCTTCTGTGAAAAACAAACGATTCAGGTGGCGATTTGGCAATACTGAATCAAGTGACTCAAGTGACTCGCACACCCGGATCAGTTTAATGAGTAACAAACCAAATATTACAGCTGTACTCAGCACTGTAGACGTCTAGTCAACAACACGTCTAGTCAAGTCCTGAACATCCGATTGGCTGCTTGTCCTGTCTCACGGCAGAGCTCCGCCCACATGTCAGTGGAGCAAAATGGAAGATCAAGGGCTGAGATGCACGACATGTTTACATTTTTCGGTGATGTCCCACTCCACGTCTCTCATCCTCGCCGCGGAATGAGCGAATGAAGGATGAAGTGGAGAAGAAGCTAGGGCACTCTGTCAGAAATCACGTGACCCCTGCGCTAAGCTGCTGCAAGTTTCGTTCTGGGGTAAGTGATGGTGTTATTGTGGCAGTGTGTGCTGTGCTTGAAATGGCAAAGCAGCATTGCTGGATGAGAATTAGGGGTGGCCAGAGTGGTGGTGGGGAGGTTATACGGGGTCAACCACCCAATAAATATCAGTTTAATGTGGTCCAAAACTGACCAATTGATGAAAGGCTCCTAGAGAGCTAAACAAACTGTTAGCAGATGGCTCATTTTCATGAATTGTATATCTGGAAGTTGCAGCTTGGGGAGCGGGTTGGAAATTTTTCGGGGTAGTGGGAATTTGGAGAGCGGTAGCTGAAATTTGCCCAACCACTTTCCTTTACACACTGTATGTATGTTTACAGTACTGTGCAAATGCCAAACTTTGTATTAGCGAACAGTATTCACATGTATGTTTGCACACGTTGCAGTACAAAACTGTACCTACTGTCTAATTTTTTTAAATGTAAATAAATAAGCCCAAGGCTTTTGAACAGTACAGTGTATATATTTACAGTTAGTTATATACTTTTGCTGTGACGTTCGGAGGCATTAGGTTATTATAGGTGTTACTGCATTAACTCAAAAGAGTCTCAGACAAAATTCTATACAACACACCATGGTACAGCACACAGTGCACCACAATGAAATGTGACCTCTGCATTTAAGTCATCTGTGAAGGAGCAGTGGACAACTGACCAGGGCACCAGTGTTTGGGGATGGTACCTTGCTCATGAGTACCTCAGTGGTACTTTAAACAGTCTGGGATTCACACTGAACGTCCTAACCATTACGCTACCAACTGACATTTACAGCATTTAGCAGACGCTCATTCAGAGTGTCGTACAACAGTGCTTTGTAGTACAGGACTGTTCTTCAATCTGTAAAGCTAGACTTACATTAGCAACTGTCATCCGACTAAGTTACTGCCTGCTAAGTTACACACCTTAACAAACTCTGTTAGAGAAAAGGTGCTTGATGCTGTGAGGGAATGAGAAGTGACACGCTGCTTGATCAGTGCTGACAAATAAGGAGGTGTGGCTCCATTCTTGGCCTTGAAGGTGAGTGTTAGGGATTTGAACCTGATGCAGAGCATCCACAGAGAGCCAGTGCAGGTTCCACAGTAGAGATGTGGTATGTGAGACGTTAGGAACGTTGTAGATGAGTCTTGTAGTGGCACATAACTGTGTATGGGACACATAAAGAATCTTGCATCTTGACCTTGAAGCTTTAATTTAAAAGAAATAAATTGTGGTCCTTAGTAATGAAAGAGGGCAGGTTACTCAAGTAACGTGGTGGGATTAATCTGGGGTGCGTTTCCCAAAAGCATAGATGCTAACGTATTGCTAACTATAGTATGTTAGCAACACTATGTTAGTTGCTAATGTACACTATGTTAGTTGCTAACACTGTTAGCAACTATGCTTTTGGGAAACGCACCCCTGTTTTGTTAAATGATGTGAGTTGGGTTGAACCCGGTGTAGGTTGTTGTTGCTTGTGCATGTGTGTGTGTGGGTGCCATGTTTTTATGCGTTGTGGGGACCTTTTGGGGGCTTTTTGCGAGTCCCCATGAGGATAAATTACTTTATAGAAAATGTACATGTTTTATTTGAGAAACTAAAATAGGTAACAGATGTGCATTTGGTTACTGAGGTTAAGGTTAGGATTAGGACTAGCTGTAGAATGATATATATCATCATGGTAGTCTATGGTATGTCCTCACAAAGATAGTTTTACAAGTTTGTCTGTGTGTATGTGTGAGTGTGTGTGTGTGAGAGAGAGAGACACATGGTGCTCACATCAAACGTCCGGGTGAAGTGGAGATGAAACGCAGCAGCATACACACTCACACACATCACACTCTGCCCTCTTTAAAGCTTAATTACAGCTGTTGGGCTGATGAGAGACACAGCACACAAACCTGAGATTAATAAACACACCAGCAAGCAGCCGGCAAGTCACTACACAGCACCACACACACACACACACAGCAGTGAGAGAGGGATATCAAAGTCCCTCTCTCTCTCTCTCACACACACACTTTAGCTCATCCCATCTTCTTCTCTCTCTCTCTCACATATACACACTTTAACCCACCTTTCGCGCTCTCCTCTCTCAGACACACAAACACACACCTTTTACACTCTTTCTGTCTCACATCCACTCATATGCACACTTTCAACCTGCACTCTTTGGTGTCTTTCTCTCACACACACCTTTAACCCACATCTCTCTCTCTCTCTCTCTCTCTCTCTCTCGCTCTCTCTCTCCCGTACACACACAGCTGTAGAAGAGAGAGACGATGAGAAGAGAGTTTGAGTCTCAGCCGTACTTTCGTCTGTCAGCAGCCTGCTGGAAACCTGCAACACTCACGCACACACACACACACACACACACTTCTCTGTCAGACAGGTCCGAGATGGAGTTACCGGAGCTGCAAAACACAGCAAGCTGACCCAGACATGAGGTCACGTTCATATTCTTACTTTCAAAGGCTTGTGTGCACCGAAAGCTTTGAGACAAACACATACACACACAAAAGAAAAATCGAGCTACGTCATGTTTGCCACTAGTGTCACAACCTTGATGTCATTTCATTTTTCTAAACTTTAGACACAGACTGTGTATATATATATTCTAAGACATGTTTTGTAATATACTGTTTATTTCATTTCTGTAGAGCGAACTCATCAGTTCTGGACTATACAACAGCACTTAAAGGAGAAGGGAGACTTATTTCAGGATTCAAATATTCACATTTTCAGATGGGATGAGAGAGGAGTAAAGCAGGACATCTACATCCACCTGGAAGCACCATAGCTGAACATCAGAAAGGAGAATAAAGTGGAAAAAAAGCATCACACGCTTGATCAGGACCTATGTACAGGAACCGTCCTCTTCTGCGCTTGATTACGGTTATACACCCAGAAAACTCCTCACTTTCTGTAAATGTTCCTTGATATCATTCGGGCGGTAATCAGCACGCTCACGTCCATTGAATGATTTACCCGAGCAACAAAAGCATGCACAGGCCACAAACAAGTGTGAGTGATGCCTTCTTTAACACTTGATATTTACTCAACAAGATTAGAACGTTTATGGGATGATTAATCTCATCTGTTTTTAATGCTATTCTTCCTAAGAGCGTCAATGCATGCTCAGACATCCTCAGAGTTAGACTACGCTTATACGCACCTAACATCTAACTATCATTAATTAATAACAAAATAATTTAGAACAAAAAGGCTGAGGGAACTGCTTTCAAACTGCTGGTGTATAGCACTTGAGAAATTGTACTTAAGTATTATTTTGACTACTAAGTAATGCATGTTTACTCCAATACATTTTTACTCACAACAGATGTTACGTGTTACCTTCTGGACAAAAATTTTTTTTTTTTGAAAACTGATGTTAAAGCTGTAAATGCCACCCACAGTCTTTTTATCTTTTGTCTATTTGTCAAATCCTAAACCTTGTATTTGTAAAACATACCTAAATATGTCCCAGCTACAACATACATGTAACAAATTACATGACAGGGATTTGATTTGTGTCGCCGTTTGGTCCTCATTGTTTTTTAAAGGAACTGGGATCACTGACACTTTTAGTACATTTTTGATGACATTTATCCACTTTGCTGCATCCCCCTACGTTGGGGACCGATGTATATTCTCAATCTATGGACAAGCCATTTTCAAACTGTCAGGCCAATGTGAAGACTGACCAATAGAATTGTTTTATGGCAAAAAAAGCCAAAAAGAATTATATATATATATATATCTTCACTGCTGGGTGGAAACCTCATGTTTATATATACTGTATGTACTGTAGTACTTTTCCTCACATAAATTCTAATAATCTGTAATTTGTAACTTACTAGAATCATTCTACAAATTCTTGACTTTTACTTAAATATGGCTTTGAGGTCTAATATACACCTCTGATTTTATCCGTCTTGACCAGTTACCACTTTAAGATGAGACCAGTTTCACTTGTGATCAATTTGAGGCTTAATTTGGGGTTTGGAACCGTTGCTTTGTCAAACCAGTTTACAGTTTGACACATCTACTCAAACTGTGGATTGCCTTTACCATCATCAGATCAAACATTTAAGAATCATCTTCAGATCTGTGGTGTCAAGCCTGTTTTAATAGATGGTCAGTTTACTAACATTTCAGTCATCATTTTTGTACCTTTTTGACATGTAACAGCAGAGCAACTGATATCAGCCTTGATCACAAGTCTATGACTTGAATCAGCACCCACAGGAGTAACTCCCTTATTCTTATAATACTGCATTGATTGGGTTTGCTGTCATTTAAGGGAGCATTGTTAGCATTCGAAAAGTCAGACACAAAATTTTTTGAGATTGTTGCTGCCTAAAATGCCTGATTTTGCGGCAGCTTTTCTAAAATATTGCAACGAGATTTGTGGTGTTTTTAGGCGTTTTGTTGCAATAAAGTTGGGACAGCAAGTCAAAGTTGCGATTTTGTCCCCCTTTATAAATATTCTTTAATAATTAATTAAAATGAAGGGAACAAAACCACTATTATTTTGATTAACCATTAATCATTTAGTTACTTTTGAAGGTAAATGTGAGGCATTTTTATCACACGTTTCCTAAACAAGGAAGTGAATTCGCAGACGCATGGCTCAACATTTTGCAGGAAACAACAATGATTGGTCACAAATTGTGGAAAAGTTGCAGTAATTGGTCAAAATTGCACGCTAGTAATGAATTTGTGGGGATTGGCTGAATTTACGTTAACAGTTGTGATCATAACATCACAAAATCCTCGAGGACCCATTCACTTCATGAGAGCTTAAAGTACGTTCTGTCAGTCATTAAAACTATCTAAAAAGCTGTTAGCATTAATACAACTCAAACTGAATATGCTTAATGCTTTGTTGAGCAGGATGCTTTGCATTTCACTTTAGATGCACACATGACACTGCAGTCCCAATGTCCACCTCCACAACATTCCTCGCTTTCTTCTGAGGCCATTCCACTGGTCAGTGTTTGTCTGAAGTGTCCAAAAGCCTCTCATGTCTCCTCTTTTCCCTGTCACTCTCTCTCTCTTTGACAGCTGTTCCTGTCTTGAAGTGTTTGTCCTGTGCTAATGACCAGTGCTAAATCTGTCTCCTAATTGTCTCTGGAGTTGTCCCTCTATCCAGCGCTGGGTCTGGACCTTTCTTCCGCTGCTCTCTCATCAGGAAAAGAATTGCCATCAAGTGAATGGGATTAAAGCTGTGTGTGTGTGTGGTGTGTGTGTTCTGGGAAACAAACCGTCTATCTCTTTGTGTGTTTAGGCAGGGCGTCTGGGCCTACTTTAAGCTCATCCCTGCAGATGCACGTCCCGAGAGGATCTTCTCTTTGGCTTCCTCTAACTACAAAGGGTGAGGAGCAGAATTGGGTTAATTGATGGAAGTAAAATAAAAGAAGTCTGGACCTTTAGTGTGTCTGGTTCAGGTATAAAGTTATTAATTATTAGTAGAATCCAATGGTCAATCACCTGCAATGTCACAAACCTTCTGAAAATACCTTCACTTTAATAAATTATCCTTATAAAGGGTTCCTAATTCCATCTTTTATGGGGAATGTGGAGGAACTGGAATATGAAGAACTGAATTCCATTATTTTATTATGTAAGAAAGTTAATTACACTATTACATTTATAATATATCTATCTATCTATCTATCTATCTATCTATCTATCTATCTATCTATCTATCTATCTATCTATCTATCTATCTATCTATCTATATTTTATAGTATATATATAAACTAGATAGACAGATAGACAGATAGATAGATGCTAACTAGATGCTAACTTAGTGTTTAAATAATTCAGAATCCCTTTAATTTACAGAAACCATACTGTTAGAATCACAAGACTTTGAATGTACCGGACATTTTATTCATTCCTCTGTATGGGAAATTATTTCTAAGTAATTCCGTACACAAAAACTGAAGTAATTGGTAAAAAGGCATTAATTTAGTTGCTAGTTGCTTAGGCTTTGCATTTTCCACTTATTTGTCATTTGGTGTAAAACGTGCATTGGTCTGGTCTCGGTCTCACCCTGCCCTTCTCTCACTTTAGGTGGTCTTAGTCTCAGTCTCGACACAATCTGGTCTCAGTCTAGGTGGTCTTAATCCCAACTCTAATAGATACATAGACAGACAGACCGACAGACAGATAGATAGTTATGATATTTATGTACAGTATATATATGGATAGATAGGTAAACAGATGTTCAGCAGAAGTTCCGCAGCACCATAATAAAGCAGTCGTGACATGAGCAATATCACCATAAATCACACAGCGTAGTCACTTTTGACAGGCTTTTGTCCAATTTGCAGTGGGTTACTGCTGCAGCCTAATAGACACCTGTTTGTCGTATATCAGTGGGACGCTGACAGACTAGGAACAAAATGAAACGCCGGAGGATACAGGGAAAAGGAAAAAAGGAAAAGAGGAGTAGCAGTGGTACGGGAGCGGAGGAAAACACAGTGAGAAGTATAAATGATCCGAGCTTATCATTGCTATTCCTAATGACGAGTTGCTCCGAGAGCAACAATAGTAATTTTGCCATAAAGCTGTCATCGCTTCATTAATCTGCCGAGGCCTTTCCCTCCTGCGGCCCGAGATTTATTAAACGCTTGGCGGCACGAGACTGGACTTGCCTCGTCGTCTGCGACGTGTACCGAGTCGTCTTCTTTCTTTTTCTCTCTTTCATGCCCTCGTTCCTCTCGTTATCCTCCGCTGGATTTGAGCAAGCTCGAGCGTCCTGGCACTGGCTCTGTGGAGGATGCCCTCTATCCCGCAGCGCTGCTGTCATAGTTTACAGTTTCACCGTTTTTTCATTTTACACTTTCTTTTTTTCCTTCTCCTTGGCCCGTGTGTTTTGTCTGTGCTCTCGGGGCTCAGTCTCGCAGCTGAGGCCTTGCACGCCCAGCGCCTCAGGA
This sequence comes from Distichodus sexfasciatus, assembly GCA_032718565.1. NCBI lineage: Eukaryota > Metazoa > Chordata > Actinopteri > Characiformes > Distichodontidae > Distichodus > Distichodus sexfasciatus. The sequence goes on from JAVGVS010000031.1 coordinate 1,256,778, forward strand.
CTCGAGGCCTGCCTGCCTGCCAACAATAGGAATTTCCCTGGTTTACACAGAGGTAGGCGCTGGGGGGCTGGATGCGGCTTATCCACTTTTTTTCTTTTTTGGTAGGGGGGAGCAGTGAACGAAGGGGAAGACACTGAAAATCAAGACTAAAGCAATAAAAATAATCCATGTTGATTTAGGACTATTTGTAGAAATTTTTGTATTGCAATGTTAACACTTGAGCAAAAATGACAGGATTATAGGTCTTGCATGTCTTATTTATTTGTTGTCAATTTTGTATTAATTTTTTAAGGTCTGTGTTAATTAGTTGATGCCAAGAGGTTTTATTATTATAATTACGTGGGGAGTGACTGCAATAGCATGGAGTTAGTATATTCCACTTTTTAGTAGGAGCGATTTTTGGGAAACTATGCAAACAGCAACGAAGATGTAGACACAATTTAACCCCCCCTCCCCAATTTTAAAGTAATACAGATTCACTTATTACAGCTTTTCTTTGGTGCTGCAAAACCTTTGTTAAAAATATTAAGAAAATGTAGTGAAGCACCCTTATTTACTAATTACCTAACCCTAGTTAAACCCTAGTCTTAGTTGAAGCCTGGAAGTTCTTTTGCATGATTATAATTATTTTTTATAGCACGTAGTGTATATTAATCACATTTTTAATCTGGAGTAAGTGAACTATAAAAAATAATAAATAAAAATGACAAATTACAAACGATAAGATTTGCTATACACACAGACACACACACACAGCTCTGGAAAGAAATAAAAGACCACATCACATTTCTCTGTTCCCAGGCTTTGCAATATGTGGTTGTGAGTGTACAGTGTTCATGTTGCTATTCTTTTATGAGCTACTGAAGTTGCAGGTCTGTCAAAAATAAGAAAGCAGTCCATATTTTTATATATAACTGCAATTCTGTTCTTATAGCAGCTATTCAATGTGTTATATTCCAACTCCTATACACCTGATTCAGTTTGCTGATTAGAGGAAACAGACCTCAGCAAATGAGGACACTGTGGACTTGTGGACCATATTCTTTTAATGACATAATTGTAAAATAATATACTGTATGTGTAATTGCAACTTCCAGGTTTGACTAAGATCATTTACTCCATAAGATAATAAGATAATAGATAAGATTGTTTACTCCAAAAATGTTTGGAATTTTGAAATAAGCATGGTAAAGTTATAAAAGAACACTGACATTATTTTACACAGATACATAGCCACAAACTGTAAAACCAATGAATCAGAAATAAAAAAAAATTCTAGAGCTGTATATCAGTCCCTCCAGGATTTCGCAGGCCTTTTTTGAATCCTCCTTAATATATTGTCATATTGTCAGCAGTGTTTTTTATTTAAGTTTTACAAGTCCACTTTTTGAGCTCCTCAAATTTGTGTTTTACTTCAAGTTATTTTAAGATGGTGAGCTACTTTTTCGAGACTGACTGTGATTGGAATGTTAGCGATAAGCATTAATAGCTATTTAAACACTGTATAACAGATCAGTTATAACTAAGTAACAGCCAACTTTATTCTTATCGACTAGCTTCTGTTTTGACGTCTTCATAAACACACATGTGGTGAAAAATACACTTGCATTGAAGAATTTAAGGAAGAAACTAATGATCTAATGATGACTAATGAATCAATGCAACAAATCCAGCTGTCTTGACAAAAGTGTTCCTCCATGTTAACAAGAAGCTTAATAAGTTGACTGGATTAATTATTTGTTTAAATAAAAGAGCCGGAGATGGGAACTGCGTAAATCATAATGTGTCCTGAATCGTCAGAGTTGACTGCGGGAAGAAAGTTCAGCAGAGTTTCAGACGAGCTGTCAGATAAATGATTTAGGATCGTCGTGTTCTAACTGCTAATGCTTTATGTGTGTGTGTGTGTGAGTGTGTGTGTTTAAGCCACATCACACCTCAATCATCCTAACCCCTCATTACACAGAGTAAACATCATAAAAAAACGAGGAACTTTCAGCATGATGAGAGAAATACGAATTTTACTTAATATTTATAATGATGTGATTAAATTATTGTTTTCACTCTCAAGGTTTTGCTTCTCCCGCTCTTGCCATGGCCTCTTTGAAGTCAGTCAATATTAAAGCTCCGTTTTATGTGGTCGTGGAATCAGATTGCCTCCCCTAGTCTAGCTTAAATACACACAGACAACTGTAATTTCTTCACAGGTGAAGGCGCAATTTGCTCTAAATGCAGTATCGCTGTTTCAGATCCAACGGAATGCTGTTTCATTGAAAAAAAATCACAGTTGCCTTTCAACCTCCTCAAAGTTTTAACTCGTCACTTCGCTGTCCGAGGGGAACTTTGCAGCGTGTCTTTAGAAGTCGACATCAGCGTGAAGCGAAGCACAAGGGCGCCCTGTTTTTACCAACGCTAAAGGGACGCCATTTCTCACCTCCTTTAAGACAGACGGGCGTAACGAGCCTCACACGTTGTGCCCTAAACAGTAAACAAACAAAAAAGCGTCATTGTAATTAAGTCGTCCGTGTGCAGTCAGCGGCGGCCCCCCGGGCTTTGTCTAAAACGCACCGCTAATTGAAGCCGTTTCCTGCAGAGCGCTCTGCCGGAGGAATGGCAACATAAACAGGCGCCCTGTAACACGCCACAAAGAGGAAACAAAACATTAAGTTGACATGACACGGGGCTTACCTGGTGTTTGGGGATGATTTGGAGATGTAGAAATGTCCAATGACTTGAATGGGATGATACGTGGTTGAGGCAGTTGGTAGTGGTAATGGTCAGGGAGTTGGACCAGAAGGCCAAGTCAAGTACTGGACCGAGCTCATCAGGACTGGATTCAGCTATACAGCTGCACTTAAAGGAGAAGAGAGACTCTGTGGGGGATATACTGTAAATGTTCACATTTTGGATGGTTCTGGTGCATTCAGGTGGTTTGAGAGAGGAGTGAAGGAGGCATCTAACTAGAATGGCCATCGCTCAACATAGTTGGGGTCAAATGGAGTCTATGACACGTTTTATCAGTTAATCCAGTCTTGAGAGCCCTTGTCAGACCATTTGGGGCAATTTGTAGCGGAACGGTTAGAAGGTCATGATCAGAAGGTCGGCGGTTCAAGTCCTGGACCAGTAAAGGAACCACAGAGGTACTCATGAGCAAGCACTGATCCAAGGCGCTGCCAAAAAGATGAAAACTTTCCTTAGAACAAATTTAAGAGAAAATATTGGTGAATGAGGCCCATTGTCCTTATATGTTGTTGAATCATGCACCCTAACTGCATTGGACAAAAACATTTTGTATTTGTCAGTATGATTCAAGACCTTCAACCACATTGAGGTATCTAGTCTGATGTTACATGCAAAAATATTGTCTGTGTAACAAATCTAAATCATTTGGAGTTATCATCTCGAGGTAGACATTTCCCTGAAATATTTTGGGAATGAGTATGCTCTTAAATCCCCATCAATGAGCACGCCAGTCAGGGTGAGAGCTGTTGCATCATGACTCAGGGTTCTGGAGTAACTCTCGTCTTTGGTTACCTGGCGAGTGTCAAGATCCCACTGGGTGCAGGAATCCCCTTCCACAAAAAAGCTAAAGGACAGGAACATGTCTCTCCTGTGCATATTACGCTGCCTGTTCAAAGAGCAGAACCTGATAGTGCAAGTTTCCCACTAAAACAAAAAATGATTCATCTAGGATTCCTTTATTATTACTCCAGTGATGCTGACAGATAAGAACATGCATCTGCCAACGTAGTTTTAAATGGGTTGGTGATAGGGATCTACATCGATACTAAACATGGCACGATACCACTTTATTACGTCCAATACGTTACCTATATTGTTAATGTGGATATCTGGTGATATGATGCAAATCCGATACAGTCTCCGAGTCTTTGTTAAACAGAAAACAGAAAATAATGCTTAAAAAATATCTGAGATTAGACTGTTCTGCTTAAGGAAATACTTGATTAAATACTGTTTTTCTAACTAAAACAATGTAACAATTACACACCCATATGTATATGCTAAATTAATTCAATTATTCATTCATTATCTGAACCGCTTAATCCCAACTGGGATCACGGGAGGACCGGAGCCTATCCTGGGAACTTACCAATTCAAGGCGGGGAACAACACTGGGCAGGCACCAACACACCACAGGACACTCACACATTACGGGGCCAATTTAGAGTCACCAATTTACCTATATTGCATGCTGTTGGACTGTGGGAGGATACTGGAGCACCCGAAGAAAACCCACGCGAACACGGGGAGAGCCTGCAAACTCCACACAGAGGGGCCCTACGGCCGTCCCCGAGGTTCGAACCCAGGACATTCTCGCTGTGAGGTGGCAGCACTAACCACTGTGCCACCGTGCCGCCCCATATGGCAAATTATTTATTATTAAAATAACATGATTCCTTTAAACACAGTTGTGTAACTTTGTGACGATCCCTAATCCTGCAGCGCTAAAACCATCAGGAACACAGAGATTGTGAATGAGAGCTGGTGTTGTTAAGGAAATTAAACACTTAAATTGTTGTAGTGTGTTGTGTTGCTTGTTGTGCTCATTGTCATATCAATATGTAGGAATTAGCGCAAATGTCAAACAATTACCAGCTTCACTGCAGTAACACTTCCCATGCAGAACCAGTCGAGTGTACACGTATCTACAGATCAGCTCCATAGATCGGCGCGATCTGTTTGAGTCATTATCGTACTGCTTTCCCATCCACATATCGGATCGGTGCCATCTTTAATCAACCTAAAATGAAAATTGATCAGAACACATATTGTAATCAATTTATATTGCGTAGGAGGTTCAACAGGAGGGGAAGTTGGTAGCGTAACGGTTAGGAAGTTGGTTCCGCAATCAAAAGGTCACTGGATCAAGTCCCGGACTAAAGAGTAGAGTGGAATAAAACCCAATAAACTAATGTTTTGCACAAACGCCCATGCAACAAAATGTGCAAAAGTACAAGTGCATTGGTGGATTCTGTTCTTACCCAGAAACAAATCTCGAATAATAAAATGTCATAACAGTGGTTGGGAACGGTACCTCAGTGGTACCTTTACCAGTCTGGAATTCGAATCGGGTCTGGGCGACCGTCGGATCACAGGGGAAACATCCTAATGGTTACGCTACCAACTGCTCCATTTTTTCATCAATATAAATGGTATCGTGATAGAATTTGAGATTTCCACCCCAGTTCATGATGGTCACTCACTGATTAAAGTGGTCAAGAGTCACAACTTGGAAGCTGGTAATCTAGATGTGGGTCTGATAACACGGATATTCACTGACGACACCCGAAACTGCTTGTCTTAAATACACCTGAACTCTGCTGTGACAGTTTTAACCCACAGTGAATACAATTGGCATGACTTCATGGAACCGTCAGTCAGAGGCAAAAATCGTTCGGCCTCGCCGTTTGCTGAAGAGGATCTCCTCAGCCTAAGTTGTTTTTCTTTGACAGTTCGGGAATATTTTTACAAGCTCCTTCAGTTTACCCGTGACAAGACTCAACACAGTGAGGCGGTGAGACATGCTTCAGATAGCTGAGCAAAAATGTCATGTGGTTTGCAAACTATGCATGGAAATCATGTCAGCGATACTCTGCCAGATTTAATATTTCACTAGTGTAAGTTAGCGGTGCGATTGGATTGATAAAAGAAGAACAAAGTTTTTTTTTCTCCTCTATGGAAATGTTGGAGCAAGAAAGCAGGCATGCAGACTACCTTTTTGTTGCAATCGACATCACCAACAGGATGTTGTTATCATTTGTCGAAGCCATTGAGGTTCCTGTTGGAGTTCAAACGCCTGGAGGAAACCTGCACGAACACGGGGAGAGCATTTAAACTCCACACAGAAACAACCCTGGTGATCGAACCCAGGACCTTCTCACTATGAGGCGGCAGCGCTAACCACTGCATCATGGTGCACCACTACATGATGTTATAAAACAATGCATGTGACTAATAAAGAATCTTGAACCCTGAAATAAAGACTTCATTCTCAAATGCTGTTGTGGTCTATTTTCTTTTATATCCCTTCTAGGCCTCCTTTACCTGCCTCTGACCCAAAATTGCTTGCTATTAGCCGTTACTCAGCATTCTCTTCCTCCCTCCCTGTCTCTCTCTTTTTCTGTCCCATGGTGGCCAGTGTCTCTAAATTTACCCTGTGCTGCACTGCACAGAGCCTACAGAGCGCTGAAGCCTTGCATTACCTCGGATCTCCCTCCGCTGCTCCCTCCCTTCCTCCCTCCCCATCCCAACCCCTGCAGCCGAGTCTATCAGCACCTCCTATTTTTAGAGGACGTATCTCTTCCTTACGAAATACAGTAAAATGCACTCAGGTCGCAGCGATGCCTCGCCCAATCCACCGCACCCGGCCCTGACCTGCCTCCATTTTACATTACACATCAATCATTCATCCTGAAATAAATATAGCGTCGTCGACAAAGTGGCTCCCTTGGGTTTGGAGCAAATGAGTTTTCTAGATGTTTAGGAGAGATCCCCCAAGCCCTCCCCTTCCACAGGTTCTCATCTCTTTTCCACAGTTAAGGCTAAGTGGCATAAATACTTGATTACTTTGATCAATGCCAGTATGTCAGTATCAGTGTTGGGGGGGAGTGAAAGTGAGTGAGTATTTTTGTCATTGTGAACACACCACAGCACAACATGCAGTGAACCACAAAAAAATGTGACCTCTGCATTTGACCCATCCGTGAAGGAGCAGTGGGCAGTTAACATGGGCAGCGCCTGGGGAGCAGTACTTAGGGACGGTACCTTGCTCATGAGTACCTCAGTGGTAACTTTACCGGTCCTGGATTCGAACCGGTGACCTTCTGATCACAGGGCGAACACCCTACCGTTGCGCCACCAACTGCTCCAAACTAAAATTTTAGCTAACTAAAATTAGCGATGCTGCTAACATGACTACTTTTCTTGGTAGCTGGTCAGTATCTAAGCTACATTTAAAATACGTTGAAAACGCAGTTTTTGCTGTACTCTAGTGACTAGTGGTCAAACTCCACTTTTTATGCTGAACAATGGCTGTAAAAGGCGTCACTTTATATGACGCTCTAGTAAAGTGCCTTTAATGCGAATTGTGGCACCTTTGGTGTTCCACAGATTCAAGCATGAGGGCACAGAATGTTTCGAGCGTGAGTGTAGGCCGTGGTGAGAGCACACAGATACAAGATTTTGCTAGCAAAAGTTATACGGTGCTAAGCATTAAGCTACAAATATAACGTGCCTACATTCACATGGTGCTGCGGTGACTACTGCAAACCCTCATCCAAACCGTGAACAAACATTGCCGTAAATAATGTGCGACACCCAATAAACGATTGAATATGAAATGATAGACGCTATAATTTCATCATCCAATACACAGCCCTTGAACTTCGTTTTTAAGTGATAAAAATGGAAGTTGACTTTTAACATGCATTTGTTCTGCTTCTTACCATCTTGCAATGTGTTTTTTAAATATTCCAAAGTTTGGCCTCAAAACTACTGTCATAAAACTGGAGCCATCTCCATCACTAGTCTTCAGCAGTGACTCTGTGCTAGACGCGGATTCTCTAGATTATTTTCCACAAAGACATTTGCATCTTTACTTTCGCTGTAAGCTTCACGTTCAGGAAACAAGCTGTTAAAACCTCACATGAGAATCTTTCAGAGAAGCTCATAGCCACTTCGTGCCTGCATTCAAGGCTTCTGCATTGCTGGGATTTTTTTGCTTGTGTGTTAATCTGCTTTGCAGTGTTTAGTGGAAGCACAGAGAGAACAACTCTGCTGTAAGCTGTTCAGAAAATTAAACTACAAAAAGCCAAAACTAGCTGCATTTACTTTAAACCTCATCACAATTTGGCATCTGCAGTCTGTCCTTAATAATCACGCCATCTCTGTATAATATTACACTAAATAAATTTAAGAAAAAAATGTAAGAAATGTATGGTGAATATATTTCTGTTATGTAGTTAAAGTTATTTAGCAGCGTTTCTTTTTAGAGTGTTTTTTTCATCTGCCAATGATTATATAATTTGGCAACAAGTTTTACAATAGATTTAATGTGTCATCCTTAATGAGAAATCAAAGACTTTTGAACGCACTACCCCAGATAATAATTATCATGTTTGTTTTCTGCTTTAGTTTAGTGCTTTAAAATAGATCTGAATAAAATGAGGCTAATATAATTTACTTACTCCTGGATTACCCGTGACATCATTTTTTTTATGTATCATTATTGAAATTCAGTAATGCCATTCCCGGGCCTTTTTTGAGATTGTTGCAGCCTAAAATGCCTGATTTTGCAGGAGCTTTTCTAAAAAAAAAAAAAAAAGTGAGGAGTTGTGGTGTGTTTAGGCTTTCCATTGCAATAAAGCTGTGGAAGCGGTCAGAAAAAAGTGGATGGAATAAAAAACAGATAACAATATGTGACTCGGCTTTGCAAACATAATTTTAAAATATTGTTATTGTCAGGATCTTGGTGAAAAGTGTATTTTAAGAACAAATGTCTCTCTGTTTGTTGTGGGGGAAATACTTCTCTGATTTGAAATTAAAGTTCTCAATCCATCAATGGCTTTGCACGAGTATGTGTGAGTATGTGTGTGTGTGTGTGGGTGGGTGGAAGAGGCGGATGCAGGAATTGTGGGTAAGTCCAATTTGGAGTGCCCACTCGAGTCTGTTCATTAGTTTTGCCTTGTTTCTGCTTCCCCCCACTCCAGAGTGTAAATGTGTGTTGAGGCACAATAGCGGAGCTTGCGAAGGCATGGTGAGGGGCAACTGGCCGTCTTCTTGCCCCGTGAAGTGGCCACTTCAGCCCCTCTCGCCCACAAAAGCCCCAAAGATACCCCAATGCCTTCACTTTGTCCCACGGCAGCATTTCACACGCACCCGGGGCAACCCAGCGCCCGGCCCGAGCCCTTAACACACCGTCGATTTATTGAAAAGTGTTTTTTTGGACTCCATACCCTACCCCCCTTGCAGCCCCTCCCCCCCCCCTCCAAATCCCCCCTCCCCATCTCCTCCTTTTTCTTTTTTTTTTCTTAAAGTCTCTTTTTATCCTTCATGCTGTTCAAATAGCAGTGTTGAGCAAATACTGTTTTTCCCTCCCCCAGTACATCCTTTCTTCATGTTATCTTGTTGTAATTATGTGAGTTTGGCAACAATGGCCTGGCCCTCGGAGTTCTAATAAACCACTGTTATTGGGCTACATTCACAAACGTTCTATTTAGAAACGTGGTTCCTTTTGTAAAAGGGGAGGTTTGTGGTGTCTGATGAGAATAACAGTCTACCATCCTGAGCTATCTGCTAAAAATGCAGGGCTGATATTGACTGTAGTTTAAAAAATAAAGGATTAAGTGTTTAAATTCATCAAATGTACAGATCGTTTCAGACATTTTTTTCTATGTCTCAAATACACATGTAACATAAAAAGACAGATTTAAAAAAGGAAATGTTATTAAAGAATTTTTTAGCTTGAATTTTATCTCTGTTTTCAAATTCACCGATTTTTATATTACATTAGGCTGTAGTTGTTTTTTGGCTGGTTATAGGTAAAGCACTTTGCACCAGTGTCCATTGTAAAGAGCGCTACATAAATAAAATTGAATTGAACTGAATTGAATCTTTCTTTGTGGCGTCCTTCATGAACATAAATTATGATTGATCATTTGGTCGGTTTTGAATAACTAATTGGACTTATCAATGAATTAAGAAATTGAAGGCCCACAGAGACAAGATTTTGCATGCGAAAGTTCCACTGAATTTACAGAAAATGTCATATATTGTGATGTATATCATCATTGGGATATTAGACTTTGGTCATATCGCACAGCCCTCCTGAAAATCCAGAAGATATCTAAAGCTGGTTGGAATTTGCTGGTTAATATCAATTTAATGCTGGTGAAGTATAAGGACAAAATGACATCAAATACAGGTACGGTGGTCACTATCAAGAAAATAGGTCTTCGTGGGCTGACAAAAACCTAACCTGATTCAGAATTTTTCCTCCTCGTAGGTTTGTTATCACCACCATTTCCTGGAGAATGGTTTTTAAAAAATTGTGGCTTTACTGAAATCATTACGAACAAAAGAAAGCCGGGAGTTCTCCTCACGCCTGAAAACTCCCCATCTCCCAAGTCAGCTTTTCCACAGCGTCCCATGAAATAATCATGCGTCGGGGTTGGGGCCTGCTGAAAGATTGATGATGGTCAGTGGCACAGTGTGGCTGTAGCCTAAATGTCTGCTCGGAGATGAAGAAGGTGAAGCCTCGCTCTCCTCCAGGGTGGAGATTCCTGGAGGCATCTTTTAGCATTTACTTCAAAAATCTTATGTGACTTTAATTCATGCCAATGCATTGCACAAATAATGCACCAGGTAATATATGTAGAGCAAAGAAGAGCAAGGATTTGATCAAGCTGACATATTTAATCAAACAGCTCTCATAGTGTATTTGCTGAAATCCTTGGACTGTTCTTTGAAGAAGGTGAAGCCCAGCACTCCTCCAGAGTGAAGGTTCCTTGAAGCGTCTTTTATTGTTTTCTCCAAAATCCTTATTTAACCTTAATATATGCCAACACGTTGCAATAATAATAATGCACTATGTGAGATATGAGTGTGACCAAAGAATGATCCATGGATTTGAGTGGATGGACAATCTCAATGCTACAAATCCATCTCCAGAGAGCTGAATGATCACATGTTTGCTCTCAGTAATGAGCCTCATTCTTCAAGTGTTCTTAAGAAGAAATATGCTCTTAAAACCCATGTATACATGTTTAAAGAAGATTCTGACATTGGCCATTTTTTCACATTTTGTATTTTTTTTTTGCTAAGAGCAGAATCAGTGTAGTAAAAATATTTATAATTTAAGTCAAAATAATGACTTAATATCTCGAAATTTCAACTTAGTTATCTCAAAATAATAAGCGACAAAAACAACAGGTGAGAGACCGCTCAGTGTAAACAAATGGATGCCCTATTTGAAGACTACTTTAGATGTGGCTTCACAAAACGTAAAATTTTAGTGGTTCTGAAGGAATCACATTACATCAGACTAACCCTCCACTCTGTACTCCAAATCCATGTTGAATTACAGTACTGTGCAAAAGTTTTAGGCAGGTGTGAAAAAATGCTGTAAACAAAGAATGCTTTCAGAAATATAAATAATGATTGTTTATTTTTATCAATTTACAAAATGCAAAGTGAGCGAACAAAAGAAAAATATAACTCAAATCAATATTTGGTGTTACTACCTTTTGCCTTCAAACCAGCATCAATTCTTATAGGTACACTTGCACAAAGTCAGGGATTTTGTAGGATTATAGTCAGGTGTATGATCAACCAACTATACCAAACAGGTGCTAATGATCATCAATGTCATAGGTTGAAACACAGTCATTAACTGAAACAGAAACAGCTGTGTAGGAGGCTTAAAACTAGGTGAGGAACAGCCAAGCTCTGCTACCAAGATGAGGTTGTGGAAGACAGTTTCATGTCATGGCAAGATTGAGCACAGCAACAAGACACAAGGTAGTTATACTGCATCAGCAAGGTCTCTCCCAGACAAAGATTTCAAAGCAGACTGGGGTTTCTTTGTTTACATCATTTTTTCACACCTGCCTAAAACTTTTGCACAGTACTGTACATCTTTTTGGGGAAAGCTGCTTAATGCATTTCTGATTATTTTGAGATAAGTCGAAATTTTGAGAAACTAAGTCATTATTACAATATTTTTTTACTGCACTGGCGGAAATGGCTTCCATATACAGCTGCTTAAGAGCACTCTTATGTAATGTTTATTGTTTAAACATTTGAGCAAAAGTTATAGGTTTTTCTTCAGTTCTATTAAGAACAATTTTAAGGAAAAGGTTTATAAAATATTAGGGAATGAGGCCCAATGTCATTAAGAAAGTTTACAGCACAGCACACAGTGCACCACAACGAAATTTTGACCCATCCAAGAAGGACCAGTGTTCAGCTTTTTGGGCAGCAGTGCTTGTGGACGGTACCTTACTCATGAGTACCTCAGTGGTAGCTTTACTAGTCCGGTAACTTGAACTGGTGACCTTCCGATCCTGGAGCCAACTCCCTAACCAGTTCCTCCAGGATTTCGTGGGCCTTTTTTGAGATTGTTGCAGCCTAAAATGCCTGATTTTTGAAAAAAAACTTGCAGTGTTTTTAGGCGTTTTGTTGCAATAAATTTTTTAAAATTGAGGATAAATATAGCAATTTTGTCCCCCTTTACAATAATTCTTTAAGAATGAATTAAAATGAAGGAAACAAAACCACCATATTTTTCTTAACCATTAATCATGTAGTTATTTTTGAAGTTAAATGTGAGGCATTTTTATGACACAAGTTTTCCCGCGTCTTCTAATTGTAACAGCGAAGTGTTTTTGCTGACGTATGGCTCAACGTTTTGCTGCATGAAACACATACAATAAATTCCAACACTCATTTTCTCCACAGAATAAAATGTACAAAGACTGGAATTGCCAGGACCAAGGATGCCTACATGTTAAAACTGGCATGTTATTGTCACCTCCTGAATGTAACTGCACATTTTATGAATTGTGGAACTGTGTCCTAATTTGAGAGTACTCTGGAGTGCTTTAACTGCAGGCACAGACCTCTATCTGCGTTCACCTTCTTCGGGAGACAGATGCTGGTTGCTATAGCAATCAAACCTTGGACACAAAGGCAGACGTGACCCTGATCAACAAAGGGAAAAAAAACATTCTGGGTAAAGAATTTCTCCTGTCAGTGAATAGAGCTTTGCTGCTGAAACATCCCTACAGAGTGAGTTTTTATTTCTAATTTGTTATCTAATGCACAAGGAGTAATTGGAATCCAACAAGTAAACATACAGATCATCATATACACTGTAGCCAAATTGTTGTAAATGTAGTTATTTCACTACAGTGTTTTACTGTATTTTCATATCACAGTGAAATGCTGCATTGTTTAAAGAAAGGCTATACAGCTACAGCAAACTTTTATTTTCAAGTAGTTTCTTTGCAAATTCACAGAATGCTTTAACCATGGGTTGCTAGTAGCATAACGGTTAGGGTGTTCGGCAGTTTGAATCCCGGATCGGTAAAGGTACCACTGGGGTACTCATGAGCAAGGTACTGCATGGGTGCTGCCCATGTTAGCTGCCCACTGCTCCTTCATGGATGGGTCCAATGCAGAGTTCACATATTGTTGTGGTGCACTGTGTGCTGTGCTGTGGTGTGTGTCACAATGACGTTGCTACTGTACACTATGTTAGTTGCTAACTTACAGCGTGTTAGTTGGTAACATACACTATGTTAGTTGCTAACATAGTAAGCAACTATGCTTTTGGGAAACACACCGCTGGTCGATAATCGGTTGACCCTTAATCCAAAGATTGCATTCTGAACTGTTTCTAAAGAATTCAATGAATCATGAATCGGTTTTGAATCAAATCATGAGCCCATGAATCAGAATCGAATCGTGTGATTTTCAGAATCATTCATCCCTATTAGAAAGCCACATCAACTATTTAATGCTAGCTGCTCTGACACAACCCACAACTATTTCTTTTTAGAAGTAATAAGTAATAGGTAATAATTTTTTTCCCTTTCAGGTATGCAGAAGTATTTCTTGAGAAAGAAGACAAAATGAAGCTAATACAATATTGCTGTGAATACAGAATACTTTTACAGCATATACCGTATTTTATAATTACAGTATTGGGCTTTAAACATCAAATACAGTAATGCTTGATGTAAAAATACAAAACATGGCTGGAAACTCTGTTGCAAGAAAACTGTACATTTTTTAGGTGTAGACAACAAGCAAAATTGGTTTACTGTAACTGGCAGGCAAATTTGCTCACTGATTGGAGTCCCGACCAGTAGACGGCTCTCATCCCGGACACTTACCGAAATAGACGTGAAGCTTGCCTTTTCTTTGAGCTTAATTTCATATTTCATATGGCACCTGCTGCAGTCTGAAAGCAGTCATTTAAGCAGCTAGCGCAGCCCTGTAACTAGCGCTCGTTTGGCTGCAGAAAAGATGGGACATGAAAAGCTCTTAAACGAGTATTAAAGGGTCCACAACGGTATTTATCGCATCTTCGCTTTGCAACTTAAGGCGCTTAATGATATGCCTGAATCCGACAGGGAAAAAAGTTGGTGTTGTTGCGTGAACCCTTCTCGGTAGAGTGCCACGGTAACGCCATGCCACCGTCTCACACCGTTTTCCATCCACACATTAGCACGTGTTAACATGCTAGCCCAAAGATGGGCCCGTCTGCTTGACTAGCCAGTCTCATCCCAAATTACATCTCTTGAGCCTACCTTCAGATCCAAGCAAATAATTTTTTGATTGTTCAAAAAAACACAGTGAACCTTTATTAAAATGTACCAATTATTTGGGAACAGCACATCTTCTGGCTGGTTGTGGGTTGTGTCAGAGCAGCTAGCATTAAATAGTTGATGTGGCTTTCTAATAGGGATGAATGATTCTGAAAATCACACGATTCGATTCTGATTCTTGGGCTGACTGTGGCAGATCAATAAAAACATTCACAGAACCAAATGAAGTTTAGGGTTAGGGCAGTGTTTCTCAATCCCAGTCCTCGCGGACCACTGCTCTACACGGATCCGTTATTTCCTGTGCCGCCATACGGTGATCCTATGTTGTTAATTAGCTAATCAGTAGCATCAGCTCTGCTGTGGGTTGGGAAACTCCAATCTGTGCAGAGCGGTGGTCTGGACGACTGGGACTGAAAAACGCTGGGTTAGGGTTATGAAGCGATTTTTGAAATGCATGAATCAATTTTGAATCAGCAGAGAAAGAATTGCGATTCAACTGGATTTTTTTGCGCACCTAAAAGCTATTTCGTCTAGTAATACTTGATATTTGTGCAGTAGGATACAAATGCATTAAAATGTGAATAGTTCAGTACAGTTCTGAACAGTTATATCAAAGCAAGTAGGACATATAGCAACAGAATTTATATGCAAATTTTTATCTTACGGTATATATTATTTTCACACAAACACCTATTTATTCCATTTTCAGGCCCCTGCTGCTCTTCACTAGTTCCACGCTGGCATTTGGATTACTTAATTACTTAGTAATAAATAAAGTTTGTTCTCAAGTGCTTAGCATACATCTTGTGAAGTCATGGCGCTACTCGTTGATGTTTAAAAGTTGGAACAATATTATAGTAGAAAAAAGAGTCCTTTCAGCACTGTTGCAATACTGAAAGTTCCTACTTCATAGACTTCATAGCGGACAGTTGGTAGGACAATGGTGATCGGAAAGGGCGCCTGTTCAAATCCTACACCAGTAAAGGAACAATTGAGGTACTCATGAGCAAGGTGGTGTCCCCAAGCACTTATCCTTGGGTGCTGCCCATGTCGACTGCCCACTGCTCCAAAGGTGCCTTGCTCATGAGTACCTTAAGTGAACACTCTACCCCGCTACCAACTGCTCCAATGAATGAATGAATGAATGAATGAATGAATGAATGAATGAATGAATGAAACATTTTAGTCCACAAATTCAATCTTTTTTTGGGACAGTGTATTTTCAAAAACACATGAAGAACCTGTGGACTAAAAGCAGTAAACCTTGTATAACTTACTATAATGGGGATTAACATCCCTCCCATAGTGCATCTCTATATTGCATGAGTACAATCCTCCCCTTTCTCAATGTTCAGTAAGCTCTCCTATTAATCCACCGGAGTTTTGGCAGCCTTGTGCTTTACTCCCTAATAGTGAAAAAAACCCTCAACAACATTCATCAGCATTCACAGCATCTCCCATTCTTTACACATCTGAGCCACAATAATAGTTAGCCTTCTGTTTAAAACCTGGATGCTAAATATGTGCTTTCCAATCAATACTGTAGCTAGCCAATAGCTAATTTTTCTGTTCTTTTTCCTGAATGATGTCCAATGTGAAATATGCTGTTTCCCGCTGGTGGATGTCTAGGTGTAAATGAACATTTTCTTTTAATTGAAATACTTTCTAAATACTGTAATATCTCTACCTCTAATATCTTTCTAATACTGTAGTTCTCAACATACTGTAGTTAAAGTCTCGGAAAAACCATTTCAGACTCCTCATGACACTAAATGAGACAATTGCAGAAAAGGAATTATCGGAACTTTACTGTGCTCTACTGAATGACAGGGTAAGATGCCATGAGAACCTTTTCAGCCCAGAGGCTGATGGGATTGATTCATCTCTGATTGTAGGTCCACCCATGTCTAGAGCTTAGGGAGCCATTCATAAAAGGATTGGCCTTTCCCCAAATAACAATTAACTGCCTTTTGTTCGTGCACAGACGCAAACAGTCATACACGGTATACTAAACAGAGCAGCAGACCACAAAGAGCTGATGAACGCCTTTCTGGAATATTCTGAGCCGGGTTCAAAGTCTTTCGACCCGGGGATCAAGGCTTTACGCCATCACAACCGAGGAGTGTGTCAAGGAATCAAACATCTCACAATGGACAACAAAGGCTGTCTTCCCAAAACACAGCTAACAGCTAGCGTAGTGTTAGGGACTGGGCGATATCACTACAAAATCAGTATCACAATTTATTGAGCACTTTGCCTTGATTACGATTAACAATTATTTTTATTTGACCTCATAGTTCAATGACAAGGTTTGCACTGTAAATATGCTCAACTGCTAAAGCTCAGCCCTACGTAGTACTGTTTATTAATCGCTCTCTGCTCTCTCTCTCGTCTGCAGTTTGAAGGCTGTGATTATAAGTAGGATGTCTGTCACAACCAGCAGGTGGGTTTTTGAGCTTGTCTCTCACTCCTCACCACCTGCTAAAGGTTCCTGTTGCTAATCCCAAACAAAACAAGTCATTTCTGTTACTAGTATTAAAAAAGAAACTAATTCTGACAGCAGTGCATGCAACAGCTTTGTCTATGGGAGTATTGCACCCTGAAAAAAACTATTAGCTTAAACCTACTTCAAGATCTTCAGTAAGTCTTGTGAAATTCTGTCAGGTAATCTGGACAAACACAATGACTAGAAATAAGCATATTGGTCTAGACATTTGTTGTAGAAGTTTATTAAAATTGTAAAACAGTAAATTCATGAAATTCTGAATGCCACATTGAATCTAATATACACACAACTACAATATTTAATAGAAATAATATTTCTTACATTCAAACAAGAAAATAAATTATAGAGGAAAGTGGCATGGAATTATTTCTTCTAGTAATCGCAGCAATCTTTAAAAAAACATTGGGAAAATATGTCAACCATAATGGATCCTAAATGGGAATTTCTAGCTCCATTAGGGCTTAATGGATTTTTACCAACAGGATTCATTAGGAACATTACTAGCGATGCAATATAACATATTGAGGATTTTAGCCTCCAACCGAAGATTCAGACTTAAGATCCAGCTCACAAGACAATGCTCTACTAATGTCTTCAAAAGTCATAAAATATATTTAAATATTAGAGTACCATGAAATGTAAGGGTTTAGGTATTTTAAAATGTAAGGGTTTAGGTATATGCTAGAATATTCACTTTTCATAAAGGGATTTTTGTTGTTTTAATATTTGTAATGACTAATAGCTCTTGAAAATTCAAAATCTAAAATAATGCTTGAATAATTTTCACTTATTATTATTTTCCCTTTAGCTGTAATGAATATATCATCTATGAAGGAAATGAATTATGAAAACAAATAATGTTTTCCACAATATTCTAATTTTGTATGGGACCAAAAATGGACAAACATACACCGAGGGTCAAAATCACAATGTTAATTAAAAACCTATACAGGACCTGCCTGTAACCTAGAAAAAGCTAACAAGTTGAACTTTATCTTACTTTACCATCCAGCTAATGCTGTGCTAGTAACGTTACCTAGCGGACCGACCAAAATAATAAACAGTTATCATGGATTTTGTAAAAGCTCTAATAGTTTTCTCAAATTTACACTCAAAAACAAAAAAATGGGTACATCACTGATGCTAAGAGATCAAATAAAGATGAAATCATGACTATTTAACACATTATTCATCATCATCTATTCAAATCAAAAGAAACTGAAACCGCGAAAATGCATATTGACACTAATTATTGCCAGTGAAGAAATAAACTGATTAATCTCTACAAAAATCCCTCAATCTCCCCAGTAGACTGTAAAGTGGGTAGTACTGTAACCTACAATTGGACTGGGCCATTAATGCAAAAAATTTAACCAACATTCACAAACTTGATGTAATCTCTTTCATTATTTTGATGCTTTATATTCGGTGAGAATACGCAGCGGTGGATTAGCAGGGAGGAGATTTCTGCATGTGAAGTGAAAGCTTTACAGTTGGTGATGGTGGAGGTGACAAGTGGACTTGTGCTGGGAGAAAAGCTCCTGGTCTCGTAATCCCACACTTTTCAACATTGTGAAATGCTTGAAAGGGAATTCCTGGAAAGATCAGGCAATTCGCATGTCTTTTGTGGGCCGGCTGCAGCATCTTTGATTTCATTAGCAGCTGGATTTAGACCCTAATCCCCAGGAGTGGAGATGCTCCAAGTCATTCCCAGTCTCTCTCTCCATCCCCCCCTCTTCTGACAGATCTCACAACTGCTCAGATGGAATCTGTTTAAGATGACATGATTTCCGGTCAGAAAATAGATTTAAAGTACGATACAGTATAGCAGGGTTGGATAATTATCTTAAATTTATCAAAAACTTTCAAGACTTCTAATTGAAGTAACTTTACCCATGACTGAGCATTTATATGGTAAAAATATCTGCAATCCCGATAGGAATTAAGCAGTTCAGAAAATGAAATCTTGTCAGTGAACTGTATCAGTAAAAAAATAAAAATAAATAATTGCTCATTAATTGCTATCGAGATAAAAATTTCAGTTAATCGATATATTGATTTTGAGGTCATATCGCCCAGCTCTTCATTCATTCATTATTTAAAATAATCTTAATCTAAATAAATAAGCTTAATCCCTATCGGAGTCACAGGGACCGGAATCCATTCCGGGAACTACAGGCGCAAGGGAGAGAACAACCCTGAGCGGGCGCCAACTGACCTCAGGGCACACACACACTCACACAATCACACTCTAATTCACATCTTACAGGCTAATTTAGAGTTGCCAAACCTATATTGCATGCTTTTGGACTGTGGGGCAAAACTGGAGCAAATGCAGACATGGGGAGAGCATGCAAACTCCACACAAAAAGTGCCTATGGCCGACCTGGGGATGGAACCCAGAATCTACTCGCTGTGAGGTGGCAGCACTAAACACTGCGCCACCATGCCGCCCTCGGTACATTATATTTTAGTATGCTATATCTGTTAAATGGCAGCTTTTCAAGCTACTTACGATTAAAAGTTTCTAAGTCAGAGTCAAGCTCCTGATTTAATATAGGTATATAGTTGTAGTTAACTAAACTACAAAATACATAGAAAAAGTAGCTAACTATATCCGAGCTGTTTCATCCAGTAATACTTAAAGCAAATGAATTAAAAAAGTAAAATAAATGATGTTAAAATGCTAAAATAAGTGTTTAAAGTAATATTTCTTCTGTAAATTCTATATTTAGGGTGGCGTGGTGGTTAGTGCCATCACCTCACAGCAAGAAGGTCCTTGGTTCGATCCCCAGGTCGGCTGTGGGGTCTGTCTGTGTGGGGTTTGCGTGCTCAATGTGATGCAATGAGGCTGTGCTGAAAGGTCTTTCCTTTTAATAAAAACAGACCTTCTGTTCAATATAAAGTGACATTATAATACTGTATATATAATGTCTGATCGATGTTTTCATTTTTGATTGATGCTCTGGGCTCGTTGATCACTGAATTGATGTAGAACAGAGTATAGTTACATGCCTAGTAGCTAATAATAGCTACATCTAGGGTTGCATGATAATGTCACTATCATATCTGATTTTTTTAAGTCGTCGGCATCGGACCGATGCTAAGATTTGCTGGATATTTTCCGCCATTATTTTATATATCAGAAAGGAGCTTGTGCCAGGCATGTCCAAAGTCAGGGGTGAAATTTTATACAGTGTATGCCTTCTGTCTTAAAAAGTATGGTGTTTACTATTTGATTTGGTACACTATATAAGGTGGGAACATTTTTCTTAAAATGTTGTGCACTATGCTTGAAATGCTCTGCCCGTGCGTTCACGCTCAGATATAAAAATATCAGTTATTGGCATCAATTCCCTTATTGTGGTTCCCTAGCTCTGTCCAAGTACTCCAAAATACTAAGTGTAATACTTAAATACAGAAATGAATTACAATTACTCAAATACTGCACATCACTGGTGGTGGTGCTTATGTTCACCATCTCCACACTCATACACACACTCACAAACCCGTTGCTCATGCCACAGTTCTCTCGTAGTGGGATTAGGGGCCAGCTTAGTCTGATCCCTTGTTGTCCCCTGTGCAGGGTCTAGAGTGTATGCTGTATGTTATCTGGAGAAGTGGGGCCCCTTTAGGCTGTTGTCAGACCCTCAGACTTGCTCCAGGTCTCAGGGCCCTTGTGGTCTTTCTATAGCTTATGAGTGTGTTCTCGTGGCACTGGCAGGTTCATCCTCTCAGGAAAAAAACTGTCTGTAAAAGCGTTTTCCCCAGCATTTCCACCAAGTTGTATCGCCTTAGTTTCCCTTTCTTCCTTTTTAACCAAAACGTGGAATCAAGGCAACCTCTGTTAGCTACACGCAGGACTTTGTGGCCAGGAACTGCATGACTTAATTGCTAATCCTAGTTCCTGATTTGATTAGCTCCTTCTAGAATGGTGGTTACAACCTCAACATGTTGGGCTGTCTGATCCACAAGGTCCCTTGCTAGACTGCTAAAAGGTCAGGATGTGATGGAATGTGGTTGCTAATGGAGGCTCTATGGACACACTTGTGTAGCCAGGCCAGCTAGGCGAGGCTGAGGAGGGTTATCCCTTCTGTTAATGCTAGGACATTTTTGTTGTTTTTAAGGCGTTCTGCACACATGGACTCCGGGCATTTAACAGCTTTTCACTCTCGTTTTACCTCTCAGTCTTTATAGTATCAGTTTATTTATCTTTCATTCTGTCTATCCGTCTATCTACGTATCTATCCATCTATCTGTCCACCCATCCATCCGTCTGTCTCTGTGTAATTATGCCTATCTATCTGTCTATCTACGTATCTATGTATCTATCTGTTCACTCATCCATCCATCCATTCATCTATCTATCTATCTATCTATCTATCTATCTATCTATCTATCTATCTATCTATCTATCTATCTATCTATCTATCCATCCTTCTCAGCTTTTTCTGATTCAAGAGCAAATCTGTGTATGTAAATGTGATTTCCCCACTATTTCCCCACCATTCTCATCGTCTTCGCCACTTTTTCTTTTTTTCTTTCCCATCCATGAGCAGCGCTGCATTGAGACATAACCTTGCTGTCTACACTCAAAAACTTTGTGGTCAGAAGTAGCTTGACTTCCCTGCTAATCCTTGATCTTCTCTCGAGGTCCTCCTCCTGTTAATGCTAGGACCTTTTTTGTTATTGTAGCATTCAGGTCTACACGTCTCAGAGCTGCCTCATGGAATCCGGGCCTTAAACGGCTTTTCACTCCCAGCCGGGCGAACGTTCCCCCTCCTCGGCCCTCCAAGTATGTGTCACAAAGGCTGAAGGAAAGGAACACAAACATGCCACAGTCTTCAAGCATTTAACTAATCTCCAGCCTTGCCTTCTTCGCCGCTTCTTAACCGAGGACCGTCCTGTGTTTGAAGCACAGGAATGATGAGATTGCTCAGTCAGAGTGGAGCAATTATCTGTAGCGAGGCCATCTTCTCAATCAAACTTTGCATTTATTTTAAAATACAGAAGTGTCGAACAAGGGCGTGGTTAGGGCTGGGGGATCAATATCGCGATTAATTGAATATTGCACCTTGGTTACAATAAATCAACAGTTACAAAGCAATACAATTGTTTATTAATCATAATCAATTGTCCTCATAGTTCACTGCCAACGCTTGTACTGTAAATACGCTCTATTTACCTATCTTTAAATATCTTTATTCTTGTGAAAGAGTGCAAGTCATATCAACATTTGTGATTTAAAATTATTGAACTGAGGATGAATAAGAGGATGTCGATTATAGCTTCTAGATAATGATTTCGATTCATTTTCAATTAACTGCTGAGACCTAGGCGTGGACTCAACAGTTGTCATCACTGGAATCAAAACTTTTTCTGTTTGGGCACGCGATCGGGTTAGAAGAACAGATGTTTTTTTGGAAGACAGGGCACCTAAATATGGAAAGCATCGTGTATCGACAAGAGTGGGGTCATTAATTTCGCTGCTGAACAAAAAAACGAGGGTTTGCAGAGAAAAAAATCTGAGGCTGTCGTCCAAAAAAGGCTTTACCGTGAGGCGGCGGCTGAGAGCAAACTGTTAAATTAATTTGCGCTCCCCTTTGTTGGGCTCTACAAAAGCGGCGGCAGCGTTGGGCTCCACTCCGTGGAAGGCGATGACAGAAGAGTTTTTCGGCAGTGTTTGCCCAGGTGTCAGCCCCAGCCTGCGACTGCCCCAGCGAGGCGCTTTCCCCCCCATCCGCCGTCCGCCTTTATACGCCTTGCTGTCTCTCACACACACATACACACACAAACCAAATAAATAAATATATATATATAAAAACACAAAGAGAATAACCATGGAAAAACGTTTTTAAAAAAGTTTCTGAAAACAACATTTTATTTATCTGGAAGCCACGGCTTATCTGTTATCTGCGTTTTTCATTTTTTCCGGGTTAGAGCGGGTGTTGCGCAAGCTCTGCAAACACGGAATCCGTTTCTCAGGCCTGAGAGATTAGAGCTGAATAGATGTGAAATATGTATACATATCAGACCACAAAAGCGCTGTGCAAACGTGGCTCGGCAGCTGCGACCGGCCTCGTTTCCCGCGTATGTAGCGGCTGGCACTGCACAAGCTCTTACTAGCCTGCTCGGGCCTCTCCGTTCACCGCAAAGCCCCCATTAATTATCACGCGCGCGACTTGCTGCGTACAACGGATTTGAGTTTTATTGCCCGAGAATAAAGTGCATAATTGCTCAGACGTCTTTTAAAACAACGCTACCCGAGGCGCTTGGCATGGAAGAGACGGGCGGAAGCTCTGTGTTTTTATTAAAGCAAATCTCCAGAAACACACAACAGACTGTGTCAAACATTAGGTATTTGTTGTTTTTTTGTTTTTAATAATCTGTGTTACTGAGAAATGAGTTTGCTAATTAGTGAGACGGTTTGGCTCAGGGCTCGGAAGAGGGAGGAGCGACGGTTGTCAGATCCCATGTTCTTCTGTGTTCTGTCTAGAGACGGTCCTCGATGAGGCGAAGGAGACTACAGGAAGCCCCAGAGTTATGATGGTTTGATGATTTTTCGATCTTATGATGGAGATAAAGATACAACTAAATTGTAAAAATAATTTAAGTTTCATGCACCAGGTTAATATAGCAGCACATGTGGTACAATATGTCGGGACACTGCCGGGATGTCCACACCTCCCGGCTTGTGAGATGCCTCACTCTCGCCAGCGATCAACATATTTCAGTTGTCTCAGTGTTTCTCGACTACCAAGCTACAGGGCAGTGCCAAGCCAAAGAACCCTGCTTTCCAGAATGGAGGATCGCATTGCTAATTATACAACGATATTATCTGTGAAAGGGTGCTGTTGCTAACAAAAGTTATATTCTTATAACAATGCTGTGTGATTTTTTTTACTTCTGTCTCTACATTTCATCATGGTGTGAGAGCCATGGTTCAGCATTTCATTGGTAGCATGGATGGGTGCAATTATATGAGATCTTAGCTCAACTTTCTGCACATTTTGTATTTCCCGCCCCGGATCACCTAGGGTCCGTTGGTGACGTAACGGGAATCCAAAGGTTGCCGGTTCAAGCCCCGGACTGTTAAAGGTACCACTGAGGTATTCATGAGCAAGGTACAGTCCCCAAGCAGTTCTGCCCAGGCACTGCCTGAAAAAGCTGCCCGGTGCTCCTTCATGAACGGGTCAAATGCAGAAGTCACATTACATTGTGGTGCATTGTGCGCTGTGCTGTGTTCAAAATGACGAATAATCACTCACAATAATCAGTCTTGCTTCACCTTTACAGCTCTTTCTTGAAATATTACCAGTGTCATTCTTCAGAAGGTCAAATTATTTTGGAAGTTTCTTACAAGAAAGTAGGGTGACCACAACAGACGTCCTGCAAGTTCCTTGTACTTAGTTATGGTTCCTTATTTCCAAATACATTTTCTGGTCCTGATGCTGGATTCATCAGTTAAAGGGATGGTCTCTGCTAGAAGATGAAGCCAAGATGAAAAGAGAACGACTGAAGTGGGAAGGTCTCTAAAGTGAAAAGAGACTCAGAAACAGAAACAGAAAGGTATATACTGCCCTACTTTCTTGAGACTATTTCTATCATTCTTTTTTACATCTTTTGCATTGATTGTGAGACCTCAGCTCACTCTGTTCTGTCTCGAACTGTTCCTCTCCCTCTCTCCTGCTGCCTGGATGATTCATTGCCGCGCTCTGTCAAAACCCTTTTTTTCCTGCAACAAGACACGAACAATGGCACTGTGATTGCGCCGCAGAGGAGGTGGCGATTGAGACATAGGAGACTGTCGAGCTGGAGCAGTTTCACCTCCTCCTCCTCCTCCTCCCACAGAGCTTCCTACATCTCTTTCTCAGCCTTCAGCCCTCACTTTACATCCAAGCGCTACAAGAGCTGTTGACGTCATCTATATGGAGAAGTGGGATGTTGCAAATATGACACAGAGATACAGTTTGGCCACAGGACACCTGCTAATCATTACTTTTTTGATACATTTGTTGAATGGATCTTTTGGTCTGTAAAATTTTGCTCTTTTTTCAGCCTTTGTTTCCAAAAACAAAAAAGAAAAAACAATTAAATAACTGATGCACTTGCATTACCTGGAAGTGACCCTTATCCATGGAGATGCCTTCCATTGACCCCATTGTAATTTTTTTAAAAACGTAAGCCGAGATATACTACAGTACAGTCACTACCACTACCAGCAAGATTAGTGTTGTAGCACTCGAGTCCAGTGTTGGTTTCGGATGCAGTTTGTGAAAGTGTCGGTCTTGTTTCGGACATGGCAGTATTTGTACTCTGTCTTGTCATGGACTCGGACTTTATTTCGAGACAAGCCGAGACCACAACTCTGAGAGTATTACTAGTAAAACTCTTTGAGACCGACGGAGGCATTTATATTGTTTTCTCTGTAGGCATTCATCTCTATGTATGAGAAATTACATATGTACAACTCTCATATGGAACGCCATCATGCGCAAAAATGTAGTTCTCTTCTAGAAAGACCAAAGCTCATTTTATAGCCCATATCGACTCAAAATTACCCAAAACTTTAGTATTTATTCATTTTCAATTGATGAGAATTTTTTTTCATTTTATAATATTAGACAGGAATCAATACAGAACTTGTAATTATAGAAAAATACATTGTTTATCAAATAATTTTATTTTGCATCCAGATGGATACCAATTGGATAAATGTTTCCACCTGGCACTAACCTTATTTTTCCTCAGAGTCATGAGCCATAGAACGTCTGCCCTGGTCTCGGTCTCGGCCCTTCAGAGTCTTGGCTTGTCTCGGTCTCGACACACTCTGGTCTTGGTCTTCTTTCAGTCTTGGTTTAGGTGGTCTTGACCCCAACTCTAAGCAAGATTCATACTTGTTTTTTGGGCTTTTTCACTAATATTGGGCTTCAAAACATATACGCTCTAGGGTTAGCTATCGTCATCGTAAGATTGACAAAACATCGCAACTTGTTACCATCTATACATCCTTTTGTTTCCTTTCATTTTTGCTTTAACGCTGTTAATCTGTGACGTCCAACAGCTTCACAGATGAGAGCCACACTGATGCCTTTCTTAATGCTGCCACAGGACAATTACTGGACAATTGTGTCCACATGGAAAAATATTTTTATAGATTAGACACAACTCAAGATATGACACCAAGAACACAAGCACATCCATACAAAATGTATGTATTATACAACATTAATGGTGTAGACCATTAAATGTAACTAACACTAAAGTCCTAAATTAAGACTGCTTTTCATTTGGAGACACCATGTCAGGTTTAGTTAAAATTTCAGTGCAGACTAAGCATTGGGCATGTAATTACAAATCTAGGGTCCTGACACACTGCTCGGGCAAAGGCTGCCGATGTGCCTCGTGCCCTCCCTGCTCCCAAAAACTCATCCCAAGATTACAGCCAGAGCGCAAAAAACCTCGCCTCCGCAGTCGTGCCGCTTAACACATAATGACCCATGATTACTGATATCAGCCTCGTCTCGTCATCCTCTCTTATATTAATTACAGACCCGGCCGGATTGCAGACACCACTATCACTTTCAGCGCTTCTCTCAAACGTCCCGACACCACCAATTGCTATTTTGGTTTGCCACAAGTCGTCATTTTCGCATTAACGCCGCTCTCGCCGCTCTGTTTGTTGCCCTAAAGGCGGTAAATTTGATTTTGCCCTTTCACCTTGCGCTCTCAGGCATGCTTGGGCCTACAGGCCAACTGTAATGAGAGAAAACACTGGCTAACGATATATGAAGAACATTCCATATGGAACTCTTGAAACGGAATTATGTTATTTTTTTAAACAATGAAGGTTTGATGTTATTTTTTGGCACAATTTTGGCAAAATATGCTTTGAGGTGAAAATAGGATGTTATTTTTGACCATATTTTGACTGTAAAGTGACCAGTATGTTCTTACCCTTACAAGATGTTTGCAGCAGGTTTAACGTGGTTAATGTGTGTGGTTAATTTGTTCTGCAATTTTCCAGTAATTACAAACTTGTAGAGAACTTTTGGTGACAAATTTGCCAGTAGTAGCAACCTCTAGTGCTTGCCAGTAATGGTAAACTTCTACTGAACATCTAGTAACAAAACTGCCAGTAGTGCCAAAGAAGAACCAGTCTGCCACTATAACACTGACAGGTTAATAATCTGGAAATCATTTCTGGCAATAACTTATTTTTTATAGTTATAGTTATTGCTATGGTATTTGGCAGACGATGGTAAGCATTCTGATAACCCTAGTAATAAAAACTAGAACCATAGAGTCAATTGTTTGCCTAATGTGGGGGTGGTAAGTTAACCAAAGCCATAAAAGAAGAATAAGAAGGAGACAAGAACCAGTGCCGTGCCTTGCTGTCACAAAAACTGAAGTAATTACGTAAAAACACAAATGATATTTTTCGCGATGTGAACACGTGCTGTTTGTTAGTGCACAAGAGTCTAACAGGGAAGTCCGACATTCACTAAAACATTGCAGTTCAGTCAAATCTTCCCATTTATTACTTATATTTTAGCTGATAAATAACAAAAACAACCAGCCATTCACAGATATTTATTTATTCCCAACACACGTCCACGGCGACTCTCATGTGGAATGCCATCTTGCACAAAAATGCTGTTCTATCCCAGAAATTAGTCCAAAATGAGTTACAGGACAAAATGAGTCCTAATTGCATAAAAAATGACCAAAACTTTTCTTCCTTTTAAATTATTTTTTTTCCATTTTATAATGTTAGAGAGTAAAAAATAAATATAGAAATACTGAAAGACATTTTGGTTTATTAAAAAATGCTAGAAATGAAATTTGTCTTTTCTTTTTTTAAGGAGTAAAAGCAAATTAAAAATCACACACATACACTTCATGACATTTAACAGATTCTCTTATCTAGAGCCAACTTGCATTCCCTTATGTCAGTGACAGTGTTAAGGGTCTTACTCAAGAGCTCAGTGGTGGTAGTTCTGGCAGCAGGACATAGCTGTGATTTGAACCGACAAACTCTTAGTCTTTACGCACACACACATGCACATAGACTTAGATACAAGTCCCAGATTCACAGGTGCCTTCCAAACCTGGAGAGACCTGAGGCTGCATTTCTGTTCAAATCATGTAAATCATTTAGTGCTTTACTTTCACACACATGTAAAAACTGCCAAGATGGTGTGAATATCTGGAGGACACAAACAGTTTTGTCCCCATCCAAACCTGTAGCTATGAGTCATGGCAAGGCCCATCAAGCCGTCCAGACATTTATCAATCATGCACCACGTCTGTCACTCAAATAAAAACATCACTGCAAATAAAAGTCTTAAAGACTGGAGCGGCGATCCCTTTTTGGCTGCTGGGCCTTCATCTCGAACCCGCCGTAACGCCTCTTGATTTAGCGCAGCTCTTCGCACTTCTCTTTTTTCTTTTTCTTTTTTACTGCCGGGAAAGGGGATCAAAGGTAAATAGAAAGCGAGAGAGAGAGAGAGAGAGAGAGATGCAATTTTTCCCTCAGCCAAATTAATTAAACGTTTGGCCCTAGTTTCTGTCCATCAATTTCCATAATGTAATTGACGAAGACAGCAGAGGGACGAGTTTGCGGGAGAGGGAACGGGCTCTCGGAAAACCACTGCAGGGCTCAATGCAACGATAAATGCCGCAGCATCGACCCGTAATTGATCGTTTAGGCAGTTTTTGACTAGAAGACATTGCCAGGATCGGTAGTGGTGTACAGTGCTTGGGTACTTGTACTTAAGTATTATTTAGAGTATTATTGAGTATAATCAGTATTTGCAACTTTCACTCTCTACTAAAGCTGGGTGATAAAACCTCAAATACGAATTTCAAAACAAAAGAAATAACAGACAGAGGCAAGATTACTAAAGTTAGAGCTTTTGATGGTTCTATTGGTCTCAATTATAATACAAATTCCAATTTTTTTCGCTTGGAAACTAATACCTCCCACCTTGACTATGTCCCCCAGGAAAATAAATTAATAAAATAAAAATCCCTGCCCTATCCATGAATCCACAGACATTAAAAGAAGACCACAGCACGATGAGGCCGAATAGCGGCACCTAAACTACCAATCTCAAAGGAACATGTTACAATGTTCACCTGAAATAGGAACAAACATGGAAGTGCCCGATGACGCTTTTCGTAACATAGCAAGAAGAGGTGAGGTGAGGTAACTTTTCATAATTTAAGGGAATTTTGTGTGTATATAGTTTGTGCCATTTGCTGAAAATAAATCTTGTTTAATTATTTTAACTTCTTCATTCCGTTTGTATATGAATACAACAAAACAAACATAATATGACAATATATCGTGATATTGAAATCGATCAATTTGACAAAAAAGTATTGTGATAACATTTTTGTTCATATTGCCCATTTTGCAACTTTACCTCCTGTACATTTCTATAGTCATTACTTGTTACATTTTGCACCCTAATACTATGTTTGGAAACTGAACTGAAAGTGATAGTTACCTGCAGCTTTTTATGCGGCTAATGGAACAAAATCCTGATCATCAACTTTCACATTCTAATTGTTATTTTTGGTTACTTATCGCCTCAGAATTTTATCTGCAGTGAATGAATAAAACACTCACTCAAATATTTCTTGTAATTGCTAAACTTTTTTAACATTTACATTTATTAATACCAGTAAAATACTTTCAATTCTTCTGTAATGTAAAAATACTTTCACTTCTTATGTACTGTATGTATATTTTATCACTTCTACTAAAGTAGTGACCCTATAGCTGACATGCAACTTGTCCTGAAGTTATTTTCTTTGTCCTGGCTCTCAAAATTGGATTTAAAGTCCATTAAACCACATTTTGGACCAGCTTAATGCCAGTATTTTTATGGGGCAAAATTAAGTTAGCGCTACCACACCTGGACCCCTGAGCAAGACCCTTAACCCCTAAAAGGTGCTCCAGAGGGACAGTCTCTCAAAGTAGGAAATGGAAGTGGCTCTGGATAAGAGCGTCTGCTAAATGCTGTAAAGGTAGATGTAAAGCACAGTCAGTCAGGTATACTGTGGGAAAACCTAACCCCCTAAAATCAAGCCCTTTTTAATCTACATCAAAACAGGCAACATAACATTATAACAACTGTAAGATTTGTGATTTCCATGACAATGTTCTCTCATTACCTGACCACATCCATTTCCAATCTGACCCCACTTTCTCCTCTCGACTATCATTAACATTAAACACAACATTTGCTCGCTTTCCCCCTCACAGAGCCATGTCTGTAGAACAAAAACACTACATCATCGTCATCATCATCCAACCCAAGGCGCAATTAATCGTCTGATTTCAGATTGTGTGAAATGCTTCCTGCGTTCAAAGCCTAGTTAAAAAAGAAAAAGAAGGTGAAAGCGTCTACGCTGAACTTCACAGCCCCAACGTGCCCAGTCTCACTGTGCTGAGAAAGCCACAAGAAAGCAAGCCTGGCTCGCCCTCTTCAGTCGTCCTGTAATTCCAGGGCTGCTACCTGGGCATTAGACCTGCTTGGAAATCGCATCAAAAACAGATGAAAGCGTGGTGTAGGAAGAGCACCAACCTGGGGCTGACGAGGGGCTCGGGCTCTAAAAATGCCCCAGTGTGAATGTTAAGCGCCAAAGGAAGCACTGTGTAGCTTATAAGTAAGAAAGCTACTTTTAAAATGCTGTATCTTTAAAAGTAAATGACCACTACTACAAAGTACGAACTACTTTGTATTGAGGCACAACGTGTGTGGGTGAGCGGGTCAGTGTTGAGGAGGATGAATGTACGACGTTTGTCTAGTGGTAATAAGATAATTCTCTGGACCTAGAAGTTGTGGGTTCAAATCCAATTCTATCACGCTACACCTCATTAACATGGCAAACATAGCCTGTAAACTACATGTTTTCTGGGGGATCACATAATCACTCCTCACACAGGAGTCGCATTGTGCATGTTAATGAAAGGCACTGTCCATTTTAAGTTGAAGTGAAAGTGAGTGATTGTCATAGTGAACACACCACAGCACAGCATATAGTCCACCACAAATAAATGTGACCTCTACATTTGACACATTCATTAAGGAGCAGTGGGCAGCTGACATGGGAAGCAGTGCTTGCGGACGAGTACCTCAGAAGTACGTTTACCGGTCCTGGATTCGAACCGACGACCTCCTGAACCTTTACGCTCAAGGTAGATAGGTTATAAATCACAAGTTTCATCACGATATGATATTATATTGATTCAATGCACAACGATTTGTCTGCCGATATCACAAAGACTGATAGGGGTGCACCGTGCAGGGCGGAGTTCCGTCCCGATGAGCGCATGCACACACACATACACACACATACACACATCTTCTATTAATATAAAACCTCAAAAAGCAATACAAGTAACATATGACATATTTAATCCTGAGCTCAACTAGACATTTAAATGAAAAGCAGTCTTCTCTTCAAATAAAATTAGAGCTTTGTTCCATCTGAAGTGACATTACAATGTATATGATGTCATCAGTGTTTTCATTTTGTATTGATGGCTAAATTGATATATCAATGTAAATCAAAGTATTAAAACACCCCTTGACTGGGTTCTCGGTGAAGGACAATAACTAGAGGGTCTTCTATGGTGAAAGTAAAAGTAAACGTTATTGTCATCTCTGATATATATACTGCACAAGTACATAGAGAGACGTGGCTCCAGCTTTAACAGTACAAAGAACAAATAAGGCACATAGAATAAGCAATATATAGATACAATATAAAATATACACTTTAAACTAGAGGTATAAGTAGGCGGAACACTGTATTTGTTACAAGGTGAAAATCGGACAAAAATCAAAGCACGGGGCTGTAACACTTTAATAAGACAAATGAGATCAGATCATGAGTTCACTGGAACCTTGGAGGAAATCCGCGATGTTCTAAAGGTACTTTTTTCTGCTGACCTGCAGCCAGATGCAGTAGTTAAAAATGGTTAACACTCCAGAGTAAGGACAGGTTGAAATCAACTCTTGTGCATCATTTGTTTATCCATTTTTCAAATTATAACCATAATTTGATTTCTTCAAAACCAAAATGAAGAAACATGTCATTTTCCCATTTCCAGAGCTCAAATAAAAAACAAACAATACATATTTTTGGCATTTCTGAGCATGTGGGAAAAAATCTTGGCATGAATTTTATCCAGTGTCAAGAAGGGCTCTCACCACGTGTATGCAGTTGTCTAAATCCCTTTTCCGTGAGTTTTGTGCTATTTATTATTCTTCTGCATGTAACAGTCATGTCCAGGTCATGACAGGGCAGGGCAGGGCAATTTGATCTCAGATCAATAGCATATTTATTTGAACACTTATACATGATTACCACTAATGAACAATTATTTTGTTTAGGGTTTTTTGTGTTTTATTTCCCTTCATATTTCATTGAGAAGTTTGATTTTTTTAAATTAATTGCCTGGCTCTAGGCCCTAGTCTCACCATTTCTATTATATTTTGTTTTTTGAGTTGAATGTGAGTGTGTGTTATCCATTTATTGTTATTTTATATTTGAGTGCAAAATGGGAAATTGGAGAACCTCTCCCTAGTTGTTCTTTTCATTCATTTTGGAAACAAATACTGAAACACATAGGTTTTTGCATTTGCTTTTTAAGTTGAAAAACAAATGACATACGGGTTGAATCCAAAAAGTTGGCAGTGAGCCTCATCCCATTTTGAGGGTTGGCTTCTGTTTATAAAACAGGAAAACTGAGCGACTACAAGAGTGTGGGATATTTTTTCTTTTTTGGTCCTTTCCTTCGCACTTCCTTGCTCTTCCGTTTACTCCCGTCTTCTGCAGGACAACGGAGGCTTACCTGCCCCAGCGCCGCGTCCGTCCTCACGTCTTTCTCCGTCTGCTGTCGAGCGCAACAGCGCAGAAGCTTCCCCAACGTCTTTGTCGCCTCGACCCCGGCTGACCCGGTGTGAGCAGAAGACGACGTGTTACTCCGAGGCTCGGCTTTCAGGAGGTCACTCGTGTGGCTACTGCGAGGCCAAAGGAGCAGGGAGACGTCCGTACAATAGACAGTTGTCAACAGTGACTTTTTTTTTTCTTTTGGAAAATGTTGTGAACGCGAGAGGGGGGGTTTGCCATGTTCTGTGTTTGTGTATTTGCATGAGTGAGCTTGTGAGACCAGGAAAATGGGCCTCAGAAGGTAATGTTATTTTGTGTGTGTGTGTTTGCATTTTGGACCAGGATTAGAGAAAGAGAGAGAGAGGTGTGTAAAGGCCTACATGTCGGGGAATGTGGAGTGTGGTATTTGGGAGAACGCTAACACCTGCGTCACTCTTGCCCTCTTCCCCGAACTTGTCAGCTTCACATCCCTGAAACCATCGCCCCGTCACATGTCGCTCACACCCTCAGCGGCACCTGAGAGGTAGGGCTGGGCAATTCATTGAAAATGAATCAAAACTGACATTCAGAACCTCTAACAGATGTGATCTTGCTCTTGACCTTTGGATTATTTTTTTAAATTCCATTAAAATGTTTAATAAATAAGTGCACAGTCTTGAACTTGAGAGTTGCTTGTTGTGATTAGATAATGGATATGATTGTGTTAAATCTGCATATGATCTCATACCTCAGTACCATTTCATATCTCCATATCTTGAAATTTGAATCATAGCAGGCTTCCTGATCTATCTATGAGGTTTGAAACAACCATGGATTTGGAGAACATTACACTTCTAGTTTCCAAGCCACTTCTTTTGTCTCACTTTGAAGGACTTCTGGAAGACCAATCCTAATCAGTCATTTCCAAAATCCAACCCCACCCTCCGTCCTCTGGCTCGAACCTTCTGGCCTAAGCTTGGATCTCGAGAAAGCTCTTGTGTGCCATTGTGTCACCACCAAACCTTGCTTATGGCATATTGTAGGACCGGAAGGCTACAAATTTACAAACAACTATCAACCACAAAAGACTAGACTTTTTAATAAAGTTGCAATTATATTTTTCCTATATTTTATTTTTACACTTTAGTTTTTGGTTTTTTTAACTTAATCTGCTGATTATTTTTCATTTCTTGTTTTAAAAAATTTCCAATGTGTACAGTCTTAGAAATGATCAGGGTACATTTCACTACATGTTGTACTTGTATATCTATATATGTTACAAAGAATCTTGAATCTCTTGAATCTCTTGAAATGTGCATTCAAACCTCAAACTCTGTGTTGCTGGACCGACACTGATATACATTACATCTAAAATAAATTACTCCTCTCTCACTCGCTCAGGTGAAGGGCAAGGGTGCCTTCTCTATATTTAGAGCCCGGTTTATTTACCTGATGTCCTTGCTCTATGCGTCCTTGCAGTGCAAAACCGAGTGACTACCCATAACACAAACACCGGCGTGGGTGTCCGTGTCGAGCTACGTGTCCAATTTGCATTTTAATCAGGAACACGCAGATCGTTAAGAACTAAATTTCTCCTTCATCAAGGGTTTTTTCTCCTAATTGGCTGTGATATTCTGATGTTCTGATACAGCCTGAAGCTGTTATTCTTACTGGCCTCCACACTGATAACTGAACTTCATTTACCTTGTTAGTTACTGTATGTACATAAGTTTCTTTTTCTGAGGACCTGACTACGCCCCAAATGATAGGGAAGCATGAGATGTGTTAGGTTTTTTTTTGCGTGCTGACGATGTTTTATGCATATGACAAACCTGGCCTCATAAGGAAAAAGAGTTAGATGTAGCTGTAGCATTACTTATTCAGCAAAAGATAATAAGATGTGTATGTGTGTCCTTTCTTGGTTAATGCAGGTCTGACTGTGGACTGACACACGTCCGCTTCTCTCCTGCCTCTGATCGTTTTGTTGATGAGTGTTGTAGGGCAGCTTTCCGAGTCTCATTTATCTCTGTCTCTTTCTTTTTCTCCCCCACTCTCACTCTCCCTACCTCTCTCTCTGTGTCTGTCTTTCCCCATCTCCCTCCCCACCATTCTCTCGCACACTTCATTTTTCCTCTCATTGTCTGTAGCTTCTTTGGAAACTCATGGTAATACCATAACAGCTTCAAGCATGTCCTCATGACTGAAGAATAAGGATGAATGTACGCTTCACACAACACACCACCTAGGTAAATATTTGCTCTTTTGTGTGGTTATTAGTAACAGGTACAGCTGGGGGAAATGAAAAGATTATTAGGCTCTCTTTCTCTACACACACAAGCTTTTAGCTATATCCATAAGATATACTGTATATTTGTGCGTGTGTGTGTGTGTGTGTGTGTATAAACCTCTATCACAGTGCTTTATTGGTGTGTGTACATACATATATATATATGACCGCTCTGGGAAATTAGAACTAGTTAGTAGCCTGGCGACATAAGCTTGTTCTTAACCAGTGTAGATGATATGTTTTACCATCTATAGCTAGCTATAAGATAAATATTGTGGTGTAATTAAAAAACAATACCAAAGATAAACAAATGTAATCATGACTTCCTTATCTGGAACACGCTAATGTAACATCCCTACTGAAGTTGTCTATTCTGAATATGTAATGCAGTTATATGTACTCGGTTACCATGTAGCGTTGATAGACACAAAATCTTATTGGAGGACAGAACAATATCCAAACAAATGCTATCTGATTGACTTTACCGTTCGTAAACATATATATTTAATATGTTTACGTTTATCAGACATCCAAGTAAGATTGCATTAGCTAGCAAGCTTGATTATCACCACCATGCAGCCAGTTCTCACCTCAGTCATCCCCAGCTCTTCTTCACTGTTCCTTTGTCTCTTTCTTTGTCCAAAGAATGTCCTTATATTCATCGATAATGTTTCAGTTAGCACAAAACTGTCGGTTTCATTAAAAACAAGCTGTATTTTTGTAGCGTCATGCCTCCATAACTCAATTGTAAAACGTTACTCAGTATCGGGCGCCGACATGTGTCCAGCTGCATGTGTGTGTGTTATAGATGACCTGTTACGCAGACACACAAATGAACGTGTGATGACAAAAGCCATAACAAGAATAAAAAAGTCCAAAAAGTGAGGGAGTTACAGTTCTGTCGAACAGGCATATTGAGAGTTTTTGAAGATGTTCGAGATTTTTTAATTTTTAGAAAATCGTGTTTAGTGTTGCTATGTTTGTCCAAAAACCAAAACCAAAAATTAGGGGCTGCTCACTTCCGTTGTGACTTTCGCATTCTGTTGAATGTCTGGCCACTTTATTTTGTGGTGAAAACTATGTTAGTACACACTGGAGTTGGTTTTATCAATCTAAATAACAGCGCTGTCAAATAAATAATTTTGTTGTTGAAAGTTAAATATGAGATTTTAGAAAGGAAACAGCATATAAATGTGTGTGATAAAACGTCCCTGTTGCCATCCATTGGCTCTATGTAGAGTTAAAACAGACCTCTGCACTAAGTAATAGCTATTTTAAACGGTGTTGTGTACAACAAATAATTTTTCAAACCAGTGATTTTTCAAACTCAAAAGTAGTCATGAAACAAACTATAATTTCCACTTCCACTGCTGTTCACTTCCACTCATTCAAAAACGAGTCAAGCGGAATAGCAAGTTTTCTTTTGGGTTTCACAAGGTTTAATCTGCAACCTGTTGCTTCTTATTAGATCGGTTTAAAACACTCAATCAAGTAAACCTTTCAACGTCACAACTCCATCTCGAAATCATATCCCTGATCCCTACCTTCACGCTAATCTAAACTGTAATCCTCAAACTAGCCCCAAAACGGTATCTAATACTATAAAACACCAGTCTAGCTCTGTTAGTCGATTTTGAAACAAGATCATTTGTTCCTTGTGAACATGCACTTAAAGTGCTGATGTACTTGAGAACAGTAAAAAAAAATGTTACTACCATAAGGTTCAACCAAATCCTTTTGTTTTGCCTGCAGTTGCACTCAGAAATGCCCTGGGCTTTGCCTTCGTTTCAGAGTGTAAAGCTCCAAATGTCGTTGCCCGTTGCCCTCCGATAAGACTCTTAAAATAGTTTCAGGATCAGGGACCCGCTCAGGAACTTTCTAACCCTTATAATCCAAGCCGAGCAGCACCAGACCGGATGTTAGAGGCTTTAAGAGACGGCAGTTTGCGAGATGGTCACAGTGACTAGGACTATAGCTTTATACTAGTCTTTATTCAATACTACGATACAAGGCCACAAGGATACAAGGTTTGCCATAGCTGGTACAAAGTGCAAAGCCTGTGGTGAGGGAGTTGTCCAGTTTATGCTTTTTTGACCTCAACTTCACAATGAATAAAGGTGCAGGTGCTATGAAGAATATGTAACAGAGGACAAAAATGCTCAAACCAGTTTGATCGTTTTTTGTTGGGGTTTTTTGTGGAAGTTTTGTCTGCTCCTTAGGATGACAGAGTGACACTCCAATAAATAATGAATTAGTAATTAGTAATAGTCTAGTTTACAACGTTCATAGGACAGATTTGTTGACAATGCCTTTAACAAAAACTATATAAAATTGTATTAATCACATATTTTACATTTACAGCATTTAGCATTAGCTCTTATGCAA
The DNA here is from genome assembly GCA_032718565.1 of Distichodus sexfasciatus. Classification (NCBI taxonomy): domain Eukaryota; kingdom Metazoa; phylum Chordata; class Actinopteri; order Characiformes; family Distichodontidae; genus Distichodus; species Distichodus sexfasciatus. Next base: position 1,294,195 of record JAVGVS010000031.1, read on the forward strand.
AGCAACTTCCACTTCCTAATTGCCAGTCTCACTGGAGCACCTTGGGGTTAAGGGGCTTTCTAAGGGGTCTGAAGCTGGTAGTTCTGTTGGTCAAACTGTATCCTACCACTAGGTCACCAACTCATGTTTCCTTCAATTGTCAATCCTGCCTGCCCCTAGTAAACAACATTTCCCCAGGGCAAGTTCATTCTTTAAAAATGTGCAGGGGTATCTGAGTAGAACCATGTTTTCCCTGAAAACTCGTTTATTGGGTTGGCTGTTACCCAATCAACAGCTTGTATATAAACCCTAATATATTTCAAACCATTACTGACTCTTCTAAAAGGTGGTGGAGGTCTAGTGTTAGTATACTAATCTGCGAACCAAGAGGTTGAAGGTTAAAGTCTGACTCTTTCCTACTGCAAGAACTACTACCACTGAGCCCCTGGCTAAAATAATTAACCCCAAGTTGCTTCAGTGAGACAATGATCAGCAAGCACATAGCATTAATACAAAATGAAAACATCAATCAAACATCATACATATTAGTTTGATGCTATGTGTTTGTTGATAATGAAATCAATCTATTGATACAGATCAATTCCATGATCAACAGGTCGCAATATTGATCTAAAATGAAAACATTGATCGGACATATTGTACAGTCACTTTGTTTTGAGCAAAATGTCTGTTTATATTGAAATAAATGACAGATTTTCATTAAAATATTTCAGGAAAAAAAGTAATGATGTTCAATTTTTTAATTATATAAATGGAAGGGTTTGTGTTAAATGTCATATTGAACACAGGCTCCTGAATTAAATCAAAATTGTAAAAATCGTATCTACTGATATCTTTGTGATATGGGCAGATATTGATCGTTATACATTCAATCTATAATATAATATATCACGATGAAACTTGTATGTCTGGTTTTCAACAATCACTCTTTAACTCATTTTTTGTCAAAGCAAATTGTTAATTATTTATACTATTAGCATGTATTTAAACCCATTCTAAATGGCATTCCAGATTCCATAACTACAAAAAGCCCAGAAAAAGGGGTGACCTCAACTGCTGTCGTTGCAAGGTGTTCAACACAATTGTTTTTGTTGAAATAATCACCTGTGTCATGGCTGATGCCAGCCCTGCTGAAGTTGTTTCTACGCTGGTCATTTCCGCTAATTGTTGCTGTCCACAAAATATGTTGTTTATTCCTCCCTAAAGCCTTTGTGCTCTTGATTTTGGCAATAATTTACGGCCACTTTTGAGGCTGGAGCTGCTTCTGCCTAGTGTTTTGCCCCACATCAGGGTTTGAGTGGCAGCGAGGAGATGATGTCGGGTCGCACCGGACGCGGGAGGTGCTTGATTTTAATTGGCTCGTCCGTCGGATATCGCTTCCTGCCGCTCTGTGCTGCGTCACCAAACAGCCTGTTTTACCCTGACCTCCGGGGAGCTGGAGCTGACCCCTCTGATCCGCACAGATGGGAGAAAGAACAAATGACATACAAAAGACAAACAGGTACACATGGAAAATGGACACGGTGGACCATCCCAGTGCTGGGCTTTTATATATTTATTATTGAAATTTTTGCTTCTTTTAATCATTTCTTTTTTTATGTTCTTATGTTTAATATATTAATGATACAGCAGGCATGGTGGAGTGTCCCAGGTACTAGGATTTTATGTTTCATTTTACGTTAAACTCATGTTTACCATCAAAATTGGTGTTTGTATTCAGAAATTCCGTCTGTGTCAGTAATGGCAAATCAACTGCAATGTATGTGTGTTGCGGGGTGGGAGTGGGGACGGAGGGGGTGGTTTACATACTCTGACAAAAATCCACACCCTGCTCTTCACAGTAGAAGGTTATTTATAGTCAAAGTGGCGGAGACAAGGGAAAAATTCAACAGGTTTGTGCCTTGAGTGGGGGAAGTCTGAGCCGGGCCTGGCCTTCTTATGTGGCGACTGGGTGAGTTTTTCTGCACCAACTTGTCATTTCTGCTGTGAGGACGACGACCCCGGCAGAGAGACTCACCTCAGGAATCACCAACTTTTGATAGTTTTTCCCATTTAGTAGGCTACTTAGGAATGGTCATTTTCTGAGCTTTATTTATTTATAAAATAAATAAAGGTGAAACTTGATGTGGGGCAGCATGGTGGCACAGTGGTTAGCGGTGGCCCTGGGATAGGCTCCAGTCCCCACCGCGATCCCAGTTGGGAGTCAGTGGTTCAGATAATGAATGGATGAATGAATGAATGAATGAATAAATATGGATACGGTTTGATTTTTTTGCTTCCATAAGTTTTATTCAATTTTTTAAGTTCTGCATATTTCACCCTTAAGAGTCATACACTTTGGTAAATACGACCACAGAATCTTGCTTACATTTTGACCATGGTGGACTCCATTCTCCAACTCCATCTTGTAGCTGCCAAGACCATACTGTGATGCAATGAATGTGTGCTGCGTGGTCACAGTGGCCTATCAGATGCTGATTCTGACAATTCAACACCAAGTTTCAGTCACGCAACCTCAGTGCAAGCACTTCCATTTAAATCAAATCCACTGTCAACTTGACATTTGTTTATTTTCTTTTCTCGTTCCCCTGGGTCTGTTATCTCTACCATAGAATCTATCCCACATGTGACGATGCGTGATTAAAAACAGTCATGCATCTTAGCTGCCGTCACTTTTTTCCCCATATAATCTTCACTATGACTGGTCACGTTTATACAATCAGAACAGGAACTAAAAAACGGGCTTAATGGTCTTTTCAACTGCAATCAGCTGTGCCTGAAACTGGAACCACTAGAAGAATTCTCAAATAATGTTCTTTCGCAACAATTTGGTGCATACTGTTCAATTTCCCGAGAAGGAACAGCAGCTAACATAACCGAGCGATCACAGCATTTGACATTTTGAAATGCAGAAATGATCCGTCTCCGAGTGTGCACACGTGTAGGACCACAATCATCATGGGTCTTCAAGGTCACCCAGCGTGAAGTGTGAAGTTCTGCGCTGAATGCGAGGTGGACGTGAAGGAGAACGCTATGACAGATAAGATGGGAGATAAGACAAGATCAAAGCAGGAGAGGAGCATGCATGAACACCAGTAAGTGTCTTTTCATAGCAAAATTCTTTAACTTCTACCATTATTAAGGGGGGGCTATGCTTCCAAAGCAGTGATTACCAAACCTAGTTCTAGAGCTAGTTCTGTCTATATTCCGTGTTGGAGAATTTACTTTTACGTGTCTTTATTATAGCGCTTTAATAATTCAGAATCCCTTTAACTTACAGAACCACAAACACATTCCGTCAGAATCACAAGACTTTGAACTGTATGTGACATTATAATTCCGTTCACAAAAACTCAAGTAACTGCATAAAAAGGCATTAATGACATTATTTGCTATGTAAACACTTGTGTTAGCGCTGGCGACTCTAATATGTAATGCCATCATGCACAAAAATGTAGTTCTCTTTCAGAAAGGCCAAAACCAGCTCATTTTATAGCCCAAAATGAGTCCAAATCAGCTCAAAATTACCCAAAACTTAAGCATTTTCAATTGACCAGGAAATATTTTTTTCCCATTTTATAATATTAGTGAGTAGTCAATAGGAAAAAAATATAGAAAATGTATTATTTGTTATCAAATAATTGTATTCTGTATCCAGAGGGGTTACCAAATGGATAAAGAAGTGTTTCCGTCTGGCACTAACCATATTTTTCTTCACAGTACTAAGCCATAGAATGTCTCTGCATAATAAAAACTCTGCAATCCAATAATGTGAGTTTGGTCTTGAGGAATGTTCTGCCACCGTGGTTTGTTAAGTTTAACATATGATGTAATCAGCTTGGATAACTGCTTCCAGTGAAGTGATTTACTCATTATAGGTATGTAAAAGAGAAATATTGAATTAACACGTTTAATGTTGCTTAGGCTTTGCATCTTCCACTTATTTCCCATGTGGTGTAAAAGTGTGGTTTCGTTTCAGTCTCAGCCCTTCAGAGTCTTGGTCTTGTCTTGGTCTTGACACACTCTGGTCTTGGTCTGGTCTCGGTCTCGGTGTAGGTGGTCTTGACCCCAACTCTACATAATACTTATGTGAAAAAGAAGCTAACTACAACCAAGCTATTATACTCTTACAGCAAATATTTTAAAAGTGACATTTTTTAAAGGAGCTATACCGTATGCAAGATTGTGGCTAAAACTGGTACTGCAGTCAAATTAAAAATCTGTAGCACATTGTTTCCCCTGCCCCTCCTCCCCAGACTTGACATTGCTAGATAGGTTGGTGAATCCTGCAAGAACTAATCTACAAAGACCTACAAAGAAGAAAATTAGCCACTTCGGCATCTGTCTTTAAATTCGTCTCCACATTCAGCCATCTCAATCTTTCAAACGCATCTCCTATGCTGATCCTCATTTTGATTCTGCTTTGGTCAAGACATTTTTGAGAGTCATAGATGGGCCTCTTAGTTTTAGTAACATCAGACATTTGTAATCCAGAGTGCTTTTAGCTGCAGCTCAATTGTAACTGGCAACCTAGATGCCGAAATACTATGTGAATACTACGACTTCGTGCTTGGCCGATAGCGGCGGGTGGTGCTACTGGCCAAAACGCAAAAGCAAAATATAAACATGATTTGTGTGCTGTAAATTAAATTTTAAAATGTGAATATTCTGGCTGTGGTAATTTTGTCAGTGAGATCGGTATTTCAAATTAACATGATTTCTTTATCTCTGATGACATATAAGTTTCTTTTCTGATTTCTTGCCAAAAATTTCTTACATGTAACTCCTTTAATATTGTAATGCCAAACCACAAAACGATTTCAGTGCTGTTTTGGAGGTTTGGATTTTCGGCTTGCTGAAGTTACACTTAAATGTTTAAGTTCTGTTTCTTTTGCCTTTCTGTGTTGTACATTTTTGACAAATATGGCCACATCCTCAGACTCCATCTCGCAGCTTACAAGAGTGAATGATGCCACTTCAGCCATTTTTACTGCATTAAAACATTGTGTGAGACTTGGACATTCTATGAAAGTTCCTTGGACACATGTTGGATGCTACTTGGATGAAAAATAGCTCAGAAACTTAGTTAGTACACTATATTGCTTCCATGTCACAAGACACAGACACAGACTGAAATTAAATGTTTAGCGATTTAATGAGAGCTTTCCATCAAATGAAGGATTCTTGAGATTTGTGCTGGTTAATTAGTATAATAATGCGTGTTGGAAAAGCCTAAAAAGCCTGGTGCAGTGCTGCTGTAATGGCAAGGCTGGAAATCGCAGTGCTAAAGAGCTCTGAAATGGTGCATAGACTTTGAGCACAGGAATGGATCTAGATTAAATTATCTAAATTAAGAAGAAGAAATGATGCAGAGGGAGAGGAACGGAGTGGGGGGGTGAGCAACGGGTTACTGTCGGGTATGAACCCAATGGTCCGAGCATGACGTCAGTGCTCGAGGGAGCTGGAGCCTCGGCTGGGTCTACAAGACAGCTGAGACAGAGAATGGGAAAAAATAAAACAGGAGGAGAGGAATTACATCACTGGCAAGGGCTGGATCAATACAAGCAATCGATCAGTTGGCTGGCTGTGTGTGTGGTTTGTTGGCCGAGCCTTAGCTTCAAAAAAATTAATCCAACAAAGCCTCCCCGCCTCCGACATCTGCCTGCTGAAAGAAGCACGGACGAGATTGCAAAGGCGAAGGAAAGGAAGGATGTGGTTTAAACACAGGCATGGGAAAAGATAAAGATGGAGCGAATAACAAAGGTAACCCAGGTGCGACGTCCAAGCATGCTAGCTCTGAAAGTGCAGTGGTAAACAAATGTCCAGGCAGGGTGGGGTTGTGGCTTTTTGTGCAGCGAACTTCGCAAGAAACATCGCACCTGAGCACGGGCCGAAACCAGGCCATCTGTGTGTGCATACGATAATCCCCGCTTCTGCATCGGGCACAATGACGCATCCGGCACGTCCTGCGCAATTCCTTCAATGACTGCTTGGAGCTGTGACCCTTTTTTTAATGTTTAACAAGATTTCACATGATTGCAGCCTGGAAATAACGTTTCCTCCCTGCACTCATTTTCCAGGAGTCTGAAGCCTCCACAAACATTAATAAAAAATCATAGACACATCCACAGAGTCATAAACAACTTTAACATCTTTGTCTGGGGGTCAGCATTTTGTTAGAAAGGGATCACCATAAAGGGATGTTGATTGTTGCTTTTGAAGTGCATCAAAGCCTAAAAGCTCATAAAAAGGATATTATGATTTTAAACACGTTTCAAAATGGCAGAGAATAGACTGCAATATTTTATTGTTCGTCTTTGTTTTCCCATTTGAAATAATCACATTTCTATCTTAAAGGGACAAGCAGCAAAAATGCAAATGGAAAACTGGGATGTATTAGCAAAACCTAGACCTTGATCTTAAGTTTTTGGGTTCTAATCTCTTTAGATTTAAGGAGTCTAAATTTAAATTTAAACCTAAACCTGAAAAGAATGGGTAATTCTAATCCAGCATTAGAATGGAGATAGATTTGAACCTACAGCCTACAGCCTCTTTAATTTTAGGTTTAAATCCAGAGCTACCACCATCGGGCCCCTGAGCAAGGTTCTTAACCTTAGCAAGGCTCCAGAGAAATGGAAATGGCTTTGGATAAGAGCATCTGCTCAATGCTGTAAACGTAAATATTTAGGGCCTGTGTCCACCAAACATGTTTTTTCTGCTGAGAGCACTCAAAACCTCGCTTCCAGAGCGCTTTCTCAGCATTTTCTCTCAGCGCTCGTTGTTGCTAAGTTACGAAAAGTACCATCAGCACTTCTGTGGTAGTTCCAACGTGTTTCTTTGAGGTTGCTAGTTTAGCTTACAAGATGGAGAGAAACTGAGATAAATCTTAGCATTAGTGGCAGCGTTTGAAATAGATTCTCACATGTCTTCGAGATGAGATTGGGTGCATGAAATCTTCTCCAGCTGCTCCTGATACACTGGCATTTGTAGTGAGTTCTTGACTGTGTAAGCCCTGCCCCATCCTCGATTATGATTGGCTAGCAAGAGACAAGTGACACTGACGAGCGCAGCCCTGTTCTAAAAGTTAAATGGATTTCAACTTGGAGTGGTCTCCACCAGCATTTTTTTTAGCGCTCTGAATGCTGAAGCTCATAGGATTTGTATTAAAAATAGGTGCTGCCAGTGGAAAAAATGCATTTGGTGGACACATGCCCTTAAAGATGTTTATGATGGTCATTTGCTGATTATAGTGGTCAAGAGTTGAAATGGCTTGCCCTCTAAAGATGTTGAGCAAACCATCTCTCTTGAAAGGTGCTGCTTGTTTTGTAAAGAAAGTGAGTGATTATTTGTCATTGTGAACACACCACAGCACAGCAGACAGTCCACCACAACCAAATGTGATTTCTGCATTTGACCCATCTGTGATAAATAAGTGGGCAGCTAACATGGGCAGCACCCTGGGAGCAGTGCTTGGGAACGGTACCTTGCTCATGAGTACCTCAGCACTCACTTTACGTAAATGTAACATGTCAATGAGAGCTCAAGCAGTTACATTTTGGAACTTGCTCGATGTTGGATGAACATGCTGAGACTTGGTGGTGGTGTGTTTTGGAAAAGCCTCTTTTTTCCACTAGTTTTGATGCTAATGTATGGCAAAGAAGCTGAAGCTTCACGTTGAACTTTAAGCCTGCATTAAACCAATTTCCCCTACGAACAATCATTGCTAAAAACCTGACCTAGAGTTGTCAACCCTGACCAAGGGTTGTTCTAAGCTCAACAGACTCTACTAAGCTTGTTCTAAAGCCATTAAGCTCTACTTTAGCTTTTGTTTATCTATACTGTGTCAGGAATAAATGCTGCCCATCAACTGCAGCACTAAAGATTCAACAATGTATTATTCAGAGACTGTCAATTTGCTGCGTGTAGCTGGTTCAGCATCGGTTATGCTGGTCACATAGTCAAAGCAAAGCTTCAAATGTTTCCTGTTTTGGTTTGCCAATAATATAGCCTGATGGGTTCTCACCCAACTGACATGGGTATTTATGGATCTGCTTAAGTTGGTAACTAGCTACCAACTTGCCATGGCAATTCCTTGTCTAAGTGAGATTCCTTTAAGAGGATTACTCCATTAATCATGTTGAGTTGACTGTTTGGCATTTCCTCACAATCATCTAAAGCTCACATTTCCATTTATGACATTTAGCAGACATTTTATGGTGTATTCAATTTGCTGATGACATGCACGCCCCCGTTTCTCGGACATCCAAGCAAATATCTCGGAGCAGCAAGGAGGACCCCGACTTCAGAATCCAAGATGGCTACTCAGTGTAAAGACTGTAATAAGTGCTTCATTTTTTTTACATTTTTAGCACATTAGTGTTTGTGTCTAACTTGGTCAGCTGTGTACATAATACAGGGTTGTTGTAGTCGATGCGTTGCTATGTTCATGTTACAGTGTTATGTGTCAATCAAGTGCCAATGTTAACTTGACTGGCTGATGTGGCTAAAAACAAATGACTAGCCTAGTTAGCCGAACAGAAAAACGAACTTGAGACAGAAAATTCAGATAAAAAGGTATAAAAAGTTTTAAAATCTTCTACCCGAGTTCAACTCTCCTGTGGCAAATGGAATGCATCCAATTCGGTTTTTACTGTATTTTTTTCAATTCCTGAATTTTGTACAGGGACTGTCTGCAGAGCTACCCCTGAGCAAACCCCTTGGAGCAACTTGGGATTTTGGAGCTTGTTCACTGGAGGTGGGAAACGTGAGCAAGACTCTTAATCCCAAGTTCATTCAAGAGTTTTGCCCAGGAGTAGCTCTGCAGCTAAGAGACAGTACCTGAAGATAGGAATTAGGGGTGTAAATAACAAGTTTCATCACAATACAATGTTATGTCAACTCAATGGACAGCGATTCATTGTCTGCCTATATCACAAAGTCTGATTCGATATGGTTTCAATTTGATTCAGGAGTCAGTGATAAATATGAGACTGTCCGTCACTGTCAGGTGGAAACCTTTTATGTCCAAAATGGTTTTTCTTCAGGAAATTGAAAAAGAAAATGAACTGTATATTCTAACTATATGAACATTAGTTAAATATTTCTAAAACTGTCAGGCCAATATGAAAACTGACCAATAGAATTGCTTCATGACAAAAATAAAAATGACCAAAAATGGACTTTCTGCCTAACAACGACAATATGCTGAGTGAACACCATAACTTCCTTCTTCTTCTTTTTCGGAACCACTTAATCCCTATTGGCGTCGCAGGGATCGAGTGGGCGTCAACACACCACAAGGCACACACTCACAAACACACTCTCAGTCACCCCTACCAGGGCTAATTTAGACTCACCAGTCAACCTATAGTGCATGCTTTTGGACTGTGTGAGGAAACTGGAGCACCTGGAGGAAACCCAGCAGATACAGGGAGAGCGCACAGATTCCACACAGGGAGGTCCTACAGTCAACCTGGGGATCAAACCCAGGACCTTCTCGCTGTGAGGTGGCAGCGCTAACCACTGTGCCACCGTGCTGCTCACAATCGTGAGCTCAATCAGACATCTAAATGAAGAACTTCTCTTTTAATAAACATAGGCCTTCTGTCTAATATAAAGTGATGTTACAATATGTATGATGTATAAAGTTTTCATCTGGGATCAACGCAGGAAGGAAACTCACATGAGACGATAATATCAGCAACAATCCCGACTACCCTTGTAAGATCATTTCTCAATGTAAGTTACATTCTTGTCCAAGTCACAGCTATGTGAGACAGCTCCAAATACTCTTTCTCCCCTGGCTATTGGGAACTTCATCGCCTCCCTCTAGATGACCTTACGATTGGGCACCCAATGCAGTTCAGTCAAAGGTGTCACTCATTAGTGGTTGGTGTGGTCAGCGCTGTTTTTCACCTTGGCACCATCTCATGGCATAATTAAGCCTGTTTTGCTGTTTGTTATGTGATGCTTTTTCAGTCAAGAGGGGAATTAACGTGGCTTGGGGCGATACAGCGTAACGCCCCGAAAATTTCAATTAAACAGATACTATCTGTGTCCTCGGGTCAAAATGGCAGTGGAACAAAGCAGCTGGTTCACCATAAGAACTTAACCGTGGTCTCCCATCCCGATTTTGCATGTCGAGTTTTCTCATGCCACCGCAATTATGTTTTCAACTGCTCATAAAATGTCCGTGGCCATTTCACAACAGTGGCTTTGGCTTTGAAGTCTCTCTCTCTCTCTCTCTCTCTCTCTCTTTCTGTCTGTCTCTCGTTCTCCGTCTGTCTCTTGCTCAGGTGAGTCACAGTGTTTGGTTGGTTTTTTGTGTGGCAGCCGAGACGCGAGGGTGCGTGACTAGGTAGACAAAGCTCGCGTGGCACAGTAAATCAACCTCAGCTCTTAGCAGGACAAATATCCAAATAAATGACTCATCAACTTCTCTGATAAAGGCCTGTGTACAACAAGGCGACTTTGCTCTGACATGAGATTTGGCACTGATTTTTGAGCGAAATCTCAGCTGAATAAACGCACTCAGGCCGGGTCGGCTTCGCACAATACGCTGCAGGAAGTTGTTTTGTGTTTGATATTCAATAAATCAGATGACCAGCCAAACTCATGTTCTCTTGTTGTTCTGCCAGAAGTGGATATGTGCGACAAGCCTACTGAAAACAAAAACCTTGGATTTAGTCTTTCACCAGCTTAAGCCAGACTATACAAAATCATTTTACCAGACTATATTTGTATCCATGTTTTGGACAGTTATTGACATTGTTCTCTGAGATGTTTCTAGAAATCCAACTCTTCTTGAACTCAGGTCCAGAAACAACGTTTTTGCTGCCAACCCCCTCCACATGACTTTTGTGTCATTTTGGTGTCATTCAGACAAACCCAAAAAAAAGCTAGCTGTTCACCAATCAAGAGTATTTACAGACAGGCTTTATCATTCCAAAGGATGGAATGTCATATGTCAATAACAGAATGCCATTGATAAAACACATCCTTCTCGGGTTTATGAATTACTTTCGCAGCTCCCGCCTTCCTCCCCACTGCCTTAAATCCCTGTGAGAATGGAAAACAGAATTAAGGTTATATTCCCTAGAAAATCCCCTCCCTCTCCTCCTTTTAAAAAAAAATCCTCCCCCCTCAGCTCTGCCAACGTCGCCCCCACCCCATTATAGCTCAGGGTTTTGACCCAGGGCTGGGCGCCCTCCCTACGGCCTTGCGAGGACTGAGAGTGTGTTTACACAGAGGGAGCGGCTGAGAGGAGTAAATAAAACGCCTTTAGACACTCCGAAGCCCAAGACGAGCTAGAACCTCAGGTACGCTGTTGTGAAATTCCCCATGTTTCACTCCCTTGCGGTCTCATAACAACACAGTCTGGCTTAGAGGGTTGTCCTTGACACTGCAGCCGTACAGTTTGGGTTGGACTATGGCTGTTTTGGGGGTGCAGATCTTCATATTGAGTTACAAAATCTCATTCCCGAGGGTGCTCGTTTGATAGTTAGGAATAGGAAAGCCAGAGTCTTCTCAACTTGTAGACCTGGATGAGTACGTGGCTGCATGTTTTCATGCAGTGCAGCTAATCCACTGCCATAATTGTTTGGAAAAAGACTTCAGACGATCTAGACAGTAGCATAACATTAGGTGTTCAGGAAGAGACCAAAACCACAAGTTCTTCATGCTGCTGTGCTTCTGTTCATTTTCAGCAACACCCCCTCTTATGCTGTTAAGTTATGGAAGTGTTGAGAGCAGCAAACTAAAATTAACTAACAAAATTATTTTAACTGCTTTTTTCACTAGCTTATCAGTAGTTTTACTATCAGTAGTGGCTTTACCACTAACTACTTTTTTAAAATAATCAGTCCCTCCAGGATTTCGCAGGCCTTTTTTGAGATTGTTGTGGCCTAAAATGCCTGATTTTGCAGCTGCTTTTCTAAAAAAAAAAAGTGATAAAAATTGTGTTGTTTTTAGGTGTTTTGTTGCAATAAAGTTGTGGGAGCAAATAAAGTTGCGGAAAAAGTTGTGGTTATTTTTGTAGGTTAATGTGAGGCGTTCTTATCACACCTTTCCTGCATCTTCCAAACACAACAAGGAAGTGAGTTCAATGTTTGGAGAAAAGTTGCAGTAATCGGTCAAAATTGCAAGGTCGGGAGGAATTCTTGGGGACTGGCTGAATTTGAGTTAACAGTTGCGATTGCAACATCGTGTAATCCTGAAGGGTCTGAATAATATAAATGTAGCATTACAAAATGCTACATTATTACAAAAATATGATTATTATTGTTTTTATATTACTATAATTTTACTGTTATTTTTTATCTTTACAATGACGGGTATTTTCAATTAGCAGGTGTGGATTGGTGTTGAAGTGGCGTTTGATAGACTACCACAGTATGCTCTTGGCAGCTGCAAGATGGAGTCGGAGGATGGAATTTACCTTGAATGACTCCAAAAGCCTAAAGGAAACAGAAACGGAGAGGAACTTCTGCAGAACATCAAAACACTCTGTAACTTGTAGTGTAGCTAAGAACAGCACTATATTAAAACAGTAACTTGGCTGTAGCTTAGCTACTTTTAATCATAAGTAGCGTGTAGCAGCTTCTCCAACATGGAATGTGTTGTAACATGTCATGTGAAATACATCAGAGCAGCAAATCTCTGTAAATAAACAGCAGCAGATAAAATTACCACTCAGACCCACTTTTTAGGTAAATATCCCAAGTCATCTGACATTTCCCCAACTTCTTTCTTTTCCTGTCTCTTTAAAACTGCTCTTAACAAGTTCTCAATGGGGTTGTTGAGCTGCAGCGGTGGGTATTAAGATGTGCAGAACCTTGTTTTCTTACCTGAACGACTCCTCAGGGTTTTCTTTGTGGTATTACATGCAGTGCAGACGATGCATTTCCACAGATGAAACATTAGTTGTTTCCGGAAACTGAAAGGAGCTGAGGTCGGGAATGAAATGACTCACAACCACAGGGATGCAGATGGTGGTTCTCAATCTTCTGTGTGACATTAATGAAATAAGATGAACTCGGTGACATCTGATATCTAACCAGCCACTAATAACCCCACTTCTCCATGTGATTTGATTAACTGATTCTGGGGTTTTATTTAGAGAACTTGAGACATTGACAAATTCAGAATTTTAAATTATGTACCTCATTTCTAAAGATCAGTAAAATTTGCTTAAATTGTGCAGTTTGGAAAACATTTTCTGGTGTTGCAATTCCATTGCCGTCCTCAATAAACTGCACAGTTAATTTAAACATGAATGTATTTGGGCAACACCACCATTTTCTTATCAGAATTTTCTCAAAAACAGGCAAGAAAGTTTTCAATGCTAATTTTAAACCAACAAATGTCATCCAAAACATTGGGTAAGTTCCATCTAATTGCCATAATGATCTTTAAAAATCAACCCTATTGATCACTGTCAGGGGCGTCGGCAGCCTATTTTACCATGGCTTCAGTACAGGGTATTTTGAGTCTAGTCTGGGTAGCGAAAATAATTGTAGAGTTGTTTAGCTTATATGTTTCATGCATCCATCTGGAAATTAAATGATAATTTAGGCGGTCCACCATAGTCTGTAGTCTACTATAACACCTTTTATATACTGTATACAAATTATAAATATACTTGAATTTACATTCGGTCCAGGGTGTCCTTAAAGGCTGGAAATCCCTCTGACCACTGTTCAGTTTCTGACCCATCTATTATCCTATGTATTTATCTCAGTCTCACCATCAGCAGTAATATCGACATGGCAGCGTGTTGTGTGTATGAGTGCATATGACACAGCAGCAAAAATTACAAAACCTCAAGTAAAATAAGCTCTTATAGAGCAACTTGAACTAGTGAAAGACTAAGTCAAATTTGTTGTATTTCTTGCCAGAATCACTGCTAGGTTGAGAGGATCAGCAAGTCTATTAATGTTCAGCATAGAAGATTTTGGGTCAAAACTGACCCTTGATAAAGGACTAGTGGAGCAATTTGCTGACTGTGGTTTTTAAAAGAAGATTTCACACTAAAAAAATGTATTTAGGTTAATTTTTCCAACTTCTATACATTTCACAACTGACTGAACTATGTAATTATAAAGCAATTTGCATATTAGGATTTACACAATTTAAATGATTCAGGAACTGGAGTTTAATAAATTGATTAATTGATAAATAAATGTCAAACCATCTGTCTTCATAAATCTGAAAAATTTAAAGCATATCACTTATATGCTTACATCTTTCAAATAATTCCATTTGTTGATTAACTTTTTGATTTTATTAACGTTAGAAAGAAATATCTGAATTTATTTCATATTGAATAGTGTATAATTGTGTAAATGCTAAAATGTATTGCTATGTAAGTTCATTAGAATTTATTTTATATGCAGTATTATGAGCACCATATTAAGTGCACCAGCGGAACTGTACCTCGGGAGAACAAAACCCGCTTCGGTGGAGGTCTGGGTCCTTCATACGTCTGGTGAAGGATGCCTCGTTTGAAGGAGCCGTCTGGAATACGCATAAACACAAGGGAGAGTAAAACAATGAGATGCATAGCTGGGGCAGGGAGCTGCTGGTTACCATGGCTTAATCTGTGGCTGAAGTGGACTTTTGTGGATCGAGCAGCTTGTCGAGGGGCTGGCTGATCTCTCGCCCAAACAACACAGCCCCATGTCTGTGTGCACAGGAAGAGTTCTTTCTGAAATCTTGAACGGACAGCTTCGGGGAAGACACCCTGCAGAACATACACTAACTCACACACACACACACACACATACAGTAGCGTATATTGAACGGTAAGAGAAAATAACATGCAGAATCTCTACTCAACATAATCTTGCCCATGATAATTATTTCAATTATTTTAAATTTAATATATAATTTCATATTAAAATCTGTTATTACTCCCTATAAACATAAAGCTGTGTGTGTTGTCACATCCAGTCTGCCAATACAGATGTTCTGCTTGCTTGCTTATTAAGTTAATTAAGTCACACAGATATACACTGTTTTACATTTTTAATAGTGGAAAAAGACTTTAATAGTTGTGCATATATACAGTGCAAAACCTTGACAGTGAACTATGACGGCAAAAACTAACAAATAAAACCAAAAATTAATTCATTAATCGTAATTGAGGTAAAATGTTAAATAAATCATGATACTGATTTGAGATCATATCGCCTCCAGCCGTACATACATATATATATTATATATATATATATATATATATATATATATATATATATATATATATATATATATATATATATATATATGTACAGCTCTGGGGAGAGCTCATCACCTTTCTGTTCGCAGGCTTTGTAACATGTGACTGTGGAGTGTAAAATGTACAGGCTGCTATTCTTTTATGAGTTGCAGGTCTGTGAAGAATAAGAAAGCAGTCCATATTTTATATATAACTGCAATTCTGTTCTTATAGCAGCTATTCAATGTGTTATATTCCAACTCCTATACACCTGATTCAGTTTGCTGATTAGAGGAAACAGACCTCAGCAAATGAGGCACACTGTGGACTTGTGGACCATATTCTTTTAATGACATAATTATAAAACTAATATATACTCTATGTGTAGTTGCAACTTCCAGGTTTGACTAAAATCATTTACTCCATAAGATGATAAAAAAATAGATAAGACCATTTAGATAGATAGATAGATAGATAGATAGATAGATAGATAGATAGATAGATAGATAGATAGATAGATAGATAGATAGATAGATAGATAGATAGATAGATTAGCTACCATTTTCATTACATAAAGAATGTGTGTAGATAACCCTCTGGTACAGCCAATGAAATACAAAGCATCCACCTAAAAAGCATCTTCACAAACATAACTTCACAATAAACTTTTGAGGTTTTTTCTTTCCCTCCACATTATTTAATTCATTGTAAATAATACTACAGCCACACTTAACCCCAGCCCTAACTGCAGAACTCTTGCTGACCAGAAGCATAGATTTTAGCCGTTTTTTAGTTTTAAAATCTGCAACCTTTTCATAAAAGTATTTGCTTCATGAGGGTCAGTCTTCAGACACACAAAAATGTTGTCAGAAACATACAAAATCAGCAAATCTCAGATTTTCCTATCAACTTTAAAAGACTTTAAGGCAAACAGGTCATCATAACTATCTACAATTGCACATAATCAATACTAACGCTAATCGGCGAAAATGTCTACAAAATCGTGAGTTCAAATCGAAGTTGTCCTGTCATGTTAAAAGAACTAAAGTAGTTTGCTGATGAACCTTAAGATTTATTAATCTTTGAATTTTTATATACTGAGTACATAAAAATGTCCACAAAATGCTGAAACGAGGTTTCCAGTGTTTATGCAGACAATCAGGTTCCGCTTCTAAAATCCTTCTTCACATATTAACATGACAATTCTATTGGTGTCACATTTTGATCTCCCCACCAAAAAACAAAAAAATACACACCTGCAAACTCTGCAAACTCCTATTTTTCTGTGCATTTTCTATAAATGCAGAGATTCTCACACCCGCCCTTTACTCAAGTATTAACTTCACACTGAGTGTTTTTATCCCTACAAAATCACAAACATAAACGGAATGAATGGTCCAAAAGTTTTATTTTAATTTTGGAAGGTTTTTCAAAAAGTACTTGAAAAAACATTGAACCCGTTTCACCCAGATAAGAACCCCTCCAGGGGCACGGCCACATTGCCCATGCAGGATCTGAGTTAAGTCACAGTCGCATAAAACTGAAATTTATTGAGTTTAGTCATTTCATTTCCACACTGGAGCTGCTTCCACTGGCTTCCTTTATCTGTATTCACCGATGCTGCTCTTATTAGGCCTGGGTCATCAGCAAATTATGAGGGCCAATGCAAACCAGACGATGGAATCGCTTTCCATAAACTGTCGAGGAGAACTAATTAACTTTTACAGTGTGCCGCTGGATTATTAAAAGTTATTACTGTGATTAAAGGATAGGCAAACAAATGTGCTGCGGGAGGTCATGGTGCTCAAACCCAGGAGCCTGGACAGTGGCTGTGGTCTTTTTAATCTGTGAATGTCCATATTTTATTGGTGGCCTTTCCAGAAGAATTCGAATCTAATTGAGCATGCATCCGGCATCTTGCGGGACATGACTTTTTACTCTGACTGGCTTTGATGCACCAATTGTAAATGTTTGCACTTTTATCTATAAACTGAAAGGTAATTAACAACAGAGTACACACACTCCTAAACCTTTAAACCCTGCTTTTAAGACTTGCTGCTTTACTGAGCTATATAAAATTAGTAATACATCTGCAATAGCACTGTAATAAATAGATCATGACGATGTATTATGCTTTGTTTAATTCACCATAATCAGATGTGAAGAGTCAAGAATAAGGTTTTTACTACAATTTGCATAATTTGGTAAATTTTTTGTAGCGGCTTTTCCCCTCTATTTGCTATAACAGGTTAAGTAAGGGTATGTAATTATTTATAATTATTCATTAATTCATTCATTCATTATCTGAACCGCTTAATCCCAACTGGGGTCACAGCGGGGACCAGGACCTATTCCGGGAACTATGGGCACAAGGTGAGGAATAACCCTGGACAGGTGCCAACACAATCAGGGCATTACCACACTCGCCACAATCACACGCGGCATTGTGGAGAGGATTCAGGAGGAAACCCACGCCAACATGGGAAGAGCACAGAAAGGCCCCACTTGCTGACTCCTGGGGCTCGAACTCAGAACCTTCTGCCAGAGGGGCGGCAGAAAATAAACTTCCTTTTACAGAGTTATTTCGTCTAGAAATTAACCCCAAACCCCAAAAGATTTTTTAAAGTTTTATTTGGAACTCACACAATAGAGCAATTTCTAACGTCTGCAATGCATTGCACATGACAAAACTAAAACTACAATTTTCCTTAAGAAATATTTGTTTTTGTGTACTATCTAGGCTCCATATGTGAAAGTTCAAGTTCAAAAGTGCCTTTAATTTCCATTTAGCATAAACCTCTCAATTATAAAAACGTTTTAAATAATAGGAAAGGATCTTCTGACCTTTTTAGTGATTATTTTTAATCCAGGAAAGTTGCTTTAGGAGGAAAAAAAATTAGAAGAGTATGTGGCATCACTTCAAAGAAAAACTGATGCCACTGGTATTATGAAGGGTGTCCAAACTCAAATGAAAGGTTGGAGTGTTTGTGATCACGGCATTATCTCCTGAGTCCCTGACACAGGTTGGAGCATTGAGAAGCAGAGGATTAGGGAAGAAAATGTGTTGTCTGTCGGCTGCACTTTGTGTATCCAAGCCAACGCCACAGGTGGAGGCAGACTTGGTGGAGGTGGGAGAGAAAACTTAAAATATTAGTTTGTCTGTTTTGGGAGGCTAACATCAGGAGCTTTTTTGCTTCTTGTCCAAACTCTCTGCAAATGTGGTGGGAGGTGGGAGATGTTGGAGTTGTAGGTGAAAAAATAAAAACATTAACAGATATTTGTGTGTCTTTTTGAGGGATAACATCATAAATATTTGTCTGATCATCCCTACTGTTGGTAGTGAAGGTGGTGAAGATGGAGAAAGTGTAGTTGTGGTATAAAAGTTATTTGAGTATTAAAGGCATTAAAATAACATATTTGTGTCTCCTTTTGAGCTATCAGTCTGGCCATTCTTCCAGGTAGGTGCTGGTGCTGAATAGTTGGAGGTAAAATGGTTGATGTAGGGTGTGAAACCCCAAAAAATGTGTAAGGAAATTTATGAACTAATATCAGAGGTATTTGTCTGGATGGTGCCGGAGGTGTCTGGTCTATGGTGAAGGTGAATATGGTTAAGGTTGATGAAGTTAGAGGGCTTTTAAACCTTTAAAGATATTTTAAGGTAACATAAGATAATTGTGTGGTCTAATATCAAAAACAGGTCCTCCAACAAAGTGGTAGTACTAGAGGTGGTGGAGGGCGGACACAATAATAATAATAATAATAGCCATCATCATAATCGTTCATTCATTATCTCAACCACTTAATCCCTATTGGGGTCGCAGAGACCGGAGCCTATCCTGGGAGCTACGGGCGCAAGGCAGGTGCCAACACCCGGCAGGGCACACACACTCACATTCACACCGTACAGGGCCAGTTTCGAGTTGGCAATTAACCTATAGTGCATGCCTTTGGAGTGTGGGAGGAAACCGAGTGCCTAAGAACAAAACCACACTCGAACACGGGGAAAGATGCAAACTCCACACAGAAAGGCCTCTGGGTTCAAAACCCAATACCTTCTCGCTGTGAGGCGGCAGCACTAACCACTGACTGCGCAGCAGCCCAATAATAATGACAATATCTGTTTTTCCTCATTGTTATTAGGTTTATCTGGTCACCCCTCCAGGTGGTGGAGGTGAAGATGTTGAAGGTGGAGATAGTTGGGGAAATCATTCTGGTTGAGAAATTATTCTGTGGGACGCTAGGGTAACATCAACAGGGTTTGACTGTTGCACACAAAAGCCATTCACAATTCTGACATCAGAAAGGTTGTTTGTCTTGTCACCAGAGGTGGAAGTGATGTAGAAATATAAAAAGAATAATTACTTATTTTAGAACTGTGATGATGTGGCATAGAAAAACTTAATATATTATTATTATTATTATTATTATTATTATTATTATTATTATTATTATTATTGTCACATAAGAAAGGTTTGTAGGTAGGATGACAGTGTTGAATTAGAGAAGTAGTGATGCTGAAACATTTTTTGTAAATATATTGTGTATGACTTTTGAGAAGGTTAGTCTTGTCAGAGAGGTGGAGGTGAAGGTGGTGTAGTTGTTGCTGGTGTAGGTGCTGTGGTGGTGGGGGTTTAGTTTGAGAGAAACCTTACAAGATATTTATGCGTGTCTCTTTTTGTGGACCAAAATCAGAAAGGTTTGTTTGACCACCCCTGCAGGTGGTGGTGTAGATGTTGGTAGTGTAGTTGGTGTAGGTGGAGAAGTCTTAAAAGATATTTGTGTGTCTTTTTTAGAACCAAATATCAGAAGGGTTTGTCTGTCCGAGCTAATCAGGTCCCTCTCCCTAGCGTTAGCTATATATGACTTAAGAGCGCGACTCGATTTACTTGAAGCGCCCGCGCTTTTCCAGTCCAGTTTCCAGCCGTCGGTTTGGTGCGAAGCGACGTTTCTCAACATTTACCTCGTCTTCCTCCGCCACACCTTCCCTCCGTGAGGCTCGTCCCCAAAAAAGCGCGCATTTATTTTTATTTCCGCACCTGCCACGGCGCTCGGTAAAAGGGGGAATCGCAGGTGTGGGGCGGTTGAAGAAGCTTTGCCGCAGAACGCTGGGAACGACCGGCGCTGAGGGAAGTGAGTCGAAAAGGTTGGAGGGGGGGTGAAAGGGAAAAACCGGGGACCGGGGACCTGCGAACCGGGAGCCGGCTACAATATATACATATATATAAATATATAAATAAAATAATAATAAAAGCAGGAGCACGCCGGGACGAAAAGTGTCAAACGGAGAGAGTGAGAGAGTGAGTCCCACGCCGGGGGCCCCGACATGCGGCTGCTAATAACGAGGTCGGTGCTGGTCGCCGCTGACCGCGTCCTTGGCGTCGCGTCGGCGCTTGCTTGGTGACCGCAGAGGCCAGGAGGCGGAAACATCCCAAGAAGCTGACGCCGCTCGCCCATAAGCAGTTCATATTCAACGTGGCGGAAAAGACGCTGGGAGCCAGCGGCAGATACGAGGGCAAGATTACACGCAACTCGGAGAAATTTAGCGAGCTGATTCCTAATTACAATCCTGACATTATCTTTAAGGACGAGGAGAACACCGGCGCCGACCGGCTCATGACGTGAGCGTCTTCGCTTCTCTCTTTTTCTTCATCTTATTCTCCCCAACCGTCTCCCGGCAGCAACGTTGTTTCATTCACATTTCTGAACGCTTCTCCCACATTCCGGTACGACTTTGACTGGAGGTGAACCTGGTATATAATGGTTCCGGGTTTTTGAGTCCCGGTTTTCTTTCCCGATGGCAGGTGCTTTTTAAAATATTAACGCGCTTGAAGCCTTTTTGCTCAGACGCGTTTACCGTCGCAACGTTATGCACGAGGTGTTCGTTCCATTTACAGTCTATACCGGTCTCTTTTTTTGAGGGAAAAATTAGAAGAAAATCAATACAACGCGACTGTCTAGTCGTTTTTACCGACCGGTTTCTTACTCATGTCGGCTAAATATAGAACATCGTCCAAGTTGATGCATGCATGCGGCGCACCGCGCCTGGCGCCAAACCGAGGCGCGCTTATCAGGGCATGAAAACATTGACATTTTTATAGAAACCGTTTGAAACCGAGACTCTGCGGCTTGTTGCATTTTGTGGGATTTTATTTTTGGCATGTATCAGTGCATTCCCTTTCTCGCACAAAAAGGTGTCGTCTGCACGTCTCGAGACAGATCGATTAGGTCTGATTCGGTGGTGCGCGTGCACCGAGACAGGTATTAATTATCTTCTCCGTCTTCAGTTCAGTAACTTACGGCATGCGCCATTTACCGGCTTGATTTGGGGCGTGGTTTACACGCTGCAGTGTTGCAGTGCGGACTGAATAGGGACCGGGCAGCGCGCGCGGTCGGTGCGCAATAGCGCTGATTATGTATGCAGCCCGCGCGCCACCGGGCAAAACGTCTGTCTTTATTCCGTCTGTCCGAACGAGACTTGCAGAGAGCCGGCGAAGAGTTGGGATTTAATCCAACACGAACCATCACTGTGTCTAGTGCTCAATCGTAATTAACCCGTTAAAACGCGTTTTTATTTGCCATCACACCATTTTACCGGCTCATTAACACATGTTTAGTCCACTGAACATCAGCACGTAGGCATATGGAATCAAACAGAAGCTAAACCCTATAGCTGGGGCGTTTGAATGTGAGGATGAAGAGTTTGGTGAGGAAGATGGACAGCTTCTTGGGAATTGGCGGCCGTCTACACGTATTTCCACTCTCGTCGCATTAGCAACGATTATTTGAACTCGTGACCCTTTGCCGGTGAAAGAGGAGAAACTTCTGAACTCAATTTGTTCCCAACGTCTGTTGAGACTTATTTTGGAGGCAAAAAGGGCTGAATAGACTAAATTTATCTATACACAGCCACAGATGTATAGAATATAAATGTATAGTAAAATTTACACACACACATATATAAATATATATATATATATATATATATATATATATATATATATATATATATATATATTATATATATATATATATATATATATATATATTAGCCTTGATACCGCAGGTGCACCAGGTTTCCTTTTTTCTTTATGTGGTGCAGTAAGGGAACTTTTTTGGCCTTTCCAAAAGAGTATGAGTATGATGCTTCTTTTACTTTCTTTAAAAGCCTGGTGTGTCTGGTGTGGTTTTCTCAGATGTTATATCAAAAAAACACCAACTCCTAGTGGTTCTAAGTCACGACAGCTCGAGGCAGTGACGGTCAGCTGGAAGAGAGGAGCTGCGCATTTCCAGCGTCACATCAAACGCACCTGAGCCTTTACGAGCCTTTTCGCGCACCGGCCCGCTTAAAAAGAGGCAAATTGCGAATGAAACGGCGGCGGAGTGTAACGGAAGCGCGGCATGTTTGCTCTGACAGGTAGCCGAGAAGTGTTTATTTGGGCGAAAAGGGAGCAGATGACCGAGACGAGGTGCCGAATAAACCAACCACCCCCCTCCCCTGCCCCATCCCGCTGCGCTTCATGGTGACTGCGCAGAATCGGGCTCGATTTGCGGCACACGACCTGATGAATTAATAACCACTTTAAGCCTTCACGGCTCTTTGACTCCCGGCGGTTCTGCTCAGAACAACCCCGGATACAAGGGGGGCAGGGTCGCCCCCCCCCGCAAATGTCTCGCCATGTCCCCCTAAGACCTCCATCAGCAGAGCTAGATGCATGTTTAAGCTTCTCCTGTTAAAAAATCGAAACGTTAAAGATGTCACATTCCCTGGATGAGGGGTAGAAAAGGGAAAAATCAAGAGAATGTTAAAATGATGAACAACTATGTCCACAAATGAAGAAAACGAACATATAAGATGTTATATTTTGTTTATGTGTGTTCTTAGAAGTTGACAGGACATGATGTTTTTTTGCCAAAAAAATGATGCAGTGACCTGAAAGCAAAAATCTAGCTGAATCTCATGAGTTGGAGTATTTTTTTTTTTAAAGTTTGGTATATCAATATAAAATCAGAAATGGAAAAGGAAAGGTGGAGTGAATGAATATATTCCTTCTAAGATGAAAATATGAATATGGCATAGAAATGGCATAGAAATATAAAAATCACGAAAGTGATGAAGTGAAAAAATGAAATGAATTTTGTAAAAACTATAGAGTCTAAAGAAGTGCAATAAAGTTAATAAATTTGTCCTGCAAACACTGCATATTCCCTCCCTCACTTCTTCCATCCTTCTCTCTCTACTGAGCTGCTTTGGACTGGAGCAAATAGCAAAAGTTTAGTCAAACATTTTAAACATTTAAAACAATTACCAAATTCATTCTTTGGATTAATTTCTCAGAAAGTTTTAAAATAGATTTTTAAGAGACATGAGTGTTCTCTTTCAAGAGCTGATTTTTGTTAGGTGCTACAACATCTAAGGTGTTTTTTTCTACAATCTTTAAATAAGAAACTTCAAGATAACACAGGTGTGTTTTAACCAAGGTTCTTGTAGTGAACAGAGACATGCAAATGATTATTAAACTTATTATTTAAAAAAAGATCTGTTAATGCTGTATAAGAGCAACTTTTTTCTGTGTCAGTTAAACTGAACCAAAAAATCAAAGTCTGTGCAGCTGTTAAAGGTTCTTTATACAACTACCTGCCTTATCAAGGTGCCTATAGTTTTAAATGTGTTTCTGCGTCTGTGCAAGATGCTGCAAAACAACTGACCGTTATCAGATGTTTGAAGCTCTATCATTTTACGTGACTCAAGACATTTGTACCTTTTTGGCGCTACAGTTTGTGAGCATGTTTGGAGGTTTTTTGTGCAACCTTTCAAAGGGCTGCGCTTGAGCAAGAGCCTCTGTCGAGCAAAGCCCCACCTTTACGAGTAATTAGCACTGACTCCTCTGCTAGGAAGTGGTGCGTGAGTTGTTGGTGATGGTTTATTTGACGTCTTGCTTAAGTGTTCAAAATAGGTGATGTTCCAGAGAAAGCTAGGCAGGTGTGAATCTTGTCGCGGCTATGTAAGTGCAACCTCTTACACTGGTCAACTATTTTCTCGCTCTTACCTGCTGCAACTATTCTGGACCTTTTTGTGTTCAAACAAGAAAGAATAATTCTGAGAAAAACTGGAATATTCTTAAGAAGATTGTTCATGTTTCAATCCCCCCACCTTAAATCCTTTGGCCGACACATGAAGGCTGAACCCATTACAAAATGCTCTAATTCACGTCTGGCTTCAAATGAGGCCGGGATGCCGCCTGTTTATGGCTGGATCTATATGTTTTAGACCAGTGAAGCGAATACAGTAACATCAATTTTTAATTGCGAACATCAGAGAGAGGTATGTCCCTCTTTTTCCAAGATGAAATAGCCCCAATCCTTGCCTGCCCAACCAAAATGAAAACATATCCTTGAGAGATGTAGGGAATTTGCTAAGTGCTTTGCATGGATGTAGCTAAATTTATCTCATTCGCACTTCCAAATGAGAAGATTCCAGAATGTTCACTTATTCCGGTTGCTAATTGAAGTTTATCTCTCCAGGTCTATAACCAAAGTAAATTGCAACATGTTTTAAACCTCAAATCTGTAAGACTAAATAAATAAGGAAAAACTACTTTGAGCATCCACAGCAAACCACTCTTTCTCTTCTTTCTTACTCTCACAGAGATGCAAAGACAAGCTCAACTCTCTGGCCATTTCCGTGATGAACCAGTGGCCAGGGGTTAAACTGCGGGTGACGGAAGGATGGGACGAGGACGGCCACCATTTCGAGGAATCCCTCCATTATGAGGGCCGGGCCGTAGACATCACAACATCCGACAGGGACAAAAGCAAGTACGGAACTCTCTCACGGCTAGCGGTGGAGGCGGGATTCGACTGGGTTTATTATGAGTCCAAGGCCCACATCCACTGCTCTGTCAAAGCAGGTAAGAGAGAATGGGGAAAAAGGCAAGAAAAAAAGGACTAAATCAAGAAAAAGAATCCATGTGTCAGTGAATGAATGAGAGAAGTAGAATATCTCAGATTGATTTGAAGTTTGCATATTTATAAATTACAGCTATTATATGCAGTATATTATATTTTTTCAATGTATTTTTTAAAGGGCTAATCCTACATCTTAAGTAAGTCTTTAGAAACAGACAGATCCTTATCAAAATATTCCTAAGGTGCCATGACTAAACTTGAACTGATGGAGAATGATGTTAACTGATCTTATATCGCCACACTCTGTTTCTGAAGAGAAAACACTTTTTGTGGAAAACCACTTCAATCATCATACTAAATCAAGAGTTCATAATCATCAAGATGTTCTGAAATTTCATTTAACTTTGTAATGATTTTTGGGCGGTTTGTATCTAGTGTTAATATTGTGCTATTAACAGGTGATTTCAAATTTCAAAACCACAGTCTTTATGTGATGAACTACCAGCCCAATACTACTTATTATTATTTTATTTATTTATTTTTATTGACCGCGACAAATAAAATTAATGCCATTCACTACACGACTTCTCTTGAGTATGTTAGCAAACATCACCTCGTTCCCAGCTCGCAGCTCTTTCTAAAAAAAAAAAAAAAACCCTCCAGATTGCAATTCAACACACATTTTGACATATATTGAAAATCCGTGTCATTCGGGGTCACATGTCTTTACCAAAAGGATTTTCAAGGAGCAAGGCTGAACTCGTTCGCCCAAATCTGTTTCCCAATTGTCACCACCTTATTTCATGGCCCAAGATCCTCCGAGAGGATTAGACTTTTTTAACCAAAAACCCCGCGTAGGGACGACTCCATTCTTTGGCCATGTTTACCGAACGTGTGTGATCCAAGAGATCGGAATGTAAAGAGTTTTCCCTTCTTTTTCTTCATCTTCTTCTTCTTCTTCTTCTCCTTCTTCTTCTTCTTCTCCTTCTTCTTCTTGTTCTTCTTCTCCAGAGCCCCGAATTATTGTCAGCGGGTATTGATAATGGAGAGGTGCAGGCTGGTTAAAAAACAAAACACACAAAAAAGGGGAAGAATGGAAATAAAAAAGGGTGCTATTGATGTTAGGCTACCGCTGCCATTTCCAACCTCGAATCCCATTTACATTCAAATTCTACATCATGAGAGGCTTTGGAAAAGTGTCTGGGGCTGTGTAAATACTATTTGGGGCGCCGGGGGGTTTTCTTTCCTTCGGGAAGAGTGGGCAAATGCGTGTGAATTGTCACACACACTCACACACAGAGAGACACACACACACACTCGTTGCTGCACCTGAGCAAATATGATAGATGAGCTGGGAAAGGCATAAGTGTCCTTTTCCAAGAGTGCTCCGTACACAAGCTGCATTAGAATGACAATGTCCGCCTTTTATTGGTTTTTAATTAGAGCAGACCAAGCTCTTCCCGTCCCTCACGTCAAACAAAGAGGCTGCTTTCTTTCCCTTTTCTTTCTTCCTTTTTTGGAGGGCCTCGGATTTACAACCCAATTCACATTCGCGCTTTCTTTAGTTTATTTAAAAACCTTTCAAACAGCGCGTCGATCGAGCGCCATTTCGCCTCGCGTCCGTTTCTTAATCATTAAGAATAAAATAGAGGTGTGAAAATCTCCAGAAAGTCTTTTTCATGTCACACGTGTCACGTTTTCACATCACCTGCTCCACTCAACAGGTGACCCAGTTACACGTTACGTTTACAGCATTTATCGGACGCCATTTCATTTCATAATTACATTAACAGTCTGTGATTGGCTTCAAGGTCTGTGAGCAAACCTTTGGTCACAACTAAAGGGGTTCAGTCACTAAAACGACTGGAACAAAACCCCGAGACGTGGATTTTAAATGAAGAGAACAAAACTCTGACCATTAGCTTAGCTTGAGGAACCTGGATGTCTCCCTGTTTTTTAAACGATATTTTACAGATGTTTTATTCTCACCTTTTTAAAATCCACTAGACTCAAAATTCATAAAATCTAGAGTGAAAAGATATTATTTTATTCACTTTTTCTGTCTAAGATAATAGATGATTGAGGCAGTGTCTTAAAGCAACCACAGTAAGCCTCGTTGCTGTTTTTTAAAATGCACGTGCACGTGGGTTCTAATCCCACCTCCAGCATTATCCCCATTGGGTCCATGAGCAAGACCCTTATGACCTAAAGTTGCTCCAGAGAGACTGTCACTGTAATAACACCTGATGAGTTGATCTTAAACTCTTTGAAAACATTGATTGCCATAAATCATTACATTTTATAAACTTAAACAATTTAAACATAAATGTATTTGAATATAAGTAACTCATGTATTTCTTGATTAAGTAATATCCATTGTTAAGACAACTAATACATTCCTTCATTTCCGTCAAAAAATAAGTATTTTGCCCTTATATATATAATTTTTTCTGAACATGTACTACATCGACTGATTTGTACATCAGGTTCACTTCAAAATGAGCCAAAAATCTCATCTGACAAAGAAGCTTTTCAGAATAGAGGTACAGTGTCTTTAAGAACCTAAAGGAAATCCAGTTGCCTTTGAATCACGCTCGAAATAGTGATGTTCCATATAGTGATGGAAACAGTAGAAAGAGTGTCTGCTAAATGCCCTACATGAAGATGTACATGTAAATGTGTTTTAGTTAAGTCACCAGTATTCAAGATGGCGGCCTAAAAATTGCTCTTTATCCCAACAGAGAACTCCGTGGCTGCAAAGTCAGGAGGCTGTTTTCCGGGCTCGGCCCTGGTCACGCTGAAAGGTGGAGGGAGGAAAGCCATGATGGAGCTTCAACCAGGAGACGAGGTGCTGGCGGCGGACGACAAGGGCCGACTGGTGTACAGTGAATTCCTCATGTTCTCGGACCGGGACTTGGCCACAAGACGGGTGTTTTACGTGCTAGAAACTGAAGATCCAGTGGTGAAACTCAGCCTGACTGCGGCTCATTTGGTGTTCGTCCTCGACAACATGACGGACAACGTGAGCCACATGGCCGCCATCTTTGCTAGCAACGTCAAAGTCGGACACAAGGTGCTTGTGGCTGGCAATGACAAAGACAATGGTGGTGAGCTAAAGGCCTTGGTCGTGAAACGGATATACACAGAAGAGCGAGGGGGCTCGTTTGCACCTGTTACTATGCACGGGACCATTGTGGTCGACCACGTATTGGCCTCGTGTTATGCCGTTATCCAGAACCATCAGCTGGCCCACTGGGCCTTTGCTCCGGTCCGGTTTGTCCACCATTTGTCATCATCCCTTCTTCTCCTTGCGCCTCGTTCCAACCAGGCAAATTTTACCACCATGCAACTAGAACCAGAACCTGAGGGGATTCATTGGTACCCCAGGCTTCTATATCAGATTGGAACTTGGCTCCTGGACAAGCACCAACTCCATCCACTGGGCATGTCTTTAAAGTCGAGCTGAAAAAACATACAACCTCATCATGGAAAGAAAACAGGACATATACAACTAATGTAGGATATAAGACAATATTAGTATATGAAAAGAGAGAGAAACAGAAAGTGAGAGAGTGAGAAAGAAAGAGAAAAGAGGCAAAGGCCCCGGGAGGAGGTGGGATATTTATTTCACTGACTTTTCCATTTGTCATTTCAAAGAGTAAATAAATGGAGCCTTAATAGTTTTCTTTGAATAATTTATTCTCGTGTGAAGGCTGGCGTTACGCAAAACGGATTCAAATTGAGTGTAACCAGCCAGATTTGCAGAATCTATTTTTGTATATTTCAAGTAAGCCGAAAAAAGATGATGTAAAAAATGATAGAAAAAAAATGAAAAACTTCTTGACAGGTTGTAATGTTCTGTGCATATGTGCAACTGACTGTTATATTTTACGCAAAACTTTGTGGGGGTCCATAAATTATATTTTTATACACAGAATTGTAAATTAGATTTTGACCGATCATTACCGAATCACTTTTCATTATTTGAAATAGTGTAAATTACGGAAATATATTTTAATTTAAATAGTTGGAAAGTCTTGGCAATCTTGTGCTGTTATGCTCGCTAGGATTCCTTTATTATTATTGTTGTTATTTTTTGCCAACTGTTTTATCAAGAGTGGAACAGGCATTTTGCTTCATGTCCAATGTTCTCTCCTTGTCACATGTTACTTTTCTATTTTTTCTTTTTGCGAAAATAGAAATGCACATTTTGACAACTCAGTAGCCTAACAACATAGACCAGAGCAAACGGTTTCGTTTAATAAATTAAATAAGTAACTCATGTAAATGTACTAAAATGTATTTTTTCTTTTCATATTTTGTAATAGCTAAATAGTTTTATAGAAATAAAATGTAGCACATGCACAGTTTGAATAGGCGAGTGAAGCCACCGGTTCCGTGACAGGTGTAAGAATTTCATAACTAATGTGTCAGGAAATGTATAGAGAGTGTTATTTATATGTTTATTATAAAAACAAATGTGACAAAGAAACTACTGAAACTTGCTACTTGGATGATTTTTGGTTTTCAAAATACGTTCCCGGGGGATGAGGACCATAAAAAGAAAAACTGAAGCGCGGTTTAATCTGATTTAGCAAAAATATACATATTATAAAATATTAAAACTGTGAATTGCAATTGGATCATAATGAAAGGAGCTATCTGGGCGACGGTCAAGACCTTCAACACCAAATTGTAAATGAACAAAAAAGGTGAGAATGCAAATCGCAGTCGATTAATTCTTTAAAAATTCAGTAGCTACGAAATAAAATGTCACTGTAGGTGAAGACGGTCGCACAGACTCAAAAGAGTCTGGGTTTGTGTGGCTTCTGGCTTTGTGTGTGCGTGTGAAAAGTGTTGGTCCGATGTTACATTTGAGAACGATTGACTTTCGCAAATAAGCCCAAAATCTCACCAGACGGATTCAACAAGATAGTGTTTGCCAACGCGCTGGCAAAGAAAAAAAGAATTAGCAGGAAATTACACCTGAGTGATTAATACAAACTTTATTGCTCAACAAGCGAGTAATAAATAACAGCAAAATCTGCGCACGCTAGAGCTACGTAAAAATGGAAACGAAATTCGCAGAAAAAACCCTTTAAAATCACATAAACTTTTTTTTCATAAACCAATAAAAACGGAGAAATGACAAAGCCAGTTTGCAAAACTTGAAAGCAGAGTAAGAAAAAGAATGTGTTCATTTATATATTTTAAACTTAAAACGAAGAAAATCCTCGTTAGGCCCTTTGAGATTAATTATGTGGCTTTTGTAAGCTATTTTTGTCCAAGATTAGTAATTTTTGTCATGAGAAAGTGACTCACTAAACCACAATTATGTAAGACTGCGCTGCGTTGCACAACGTTCAAAACAATCCCCCCGTTAAAGGTGAAAATACACTACATCAAATTAACGTCACGCAGGCTTTATATCAGTCACTTAGCGAGACTGCAGCCTGCCTGTGATCCGGAAAGTCATTTACGAGCTCATCCGAGATCCAGATGCGTTCAAAACATGTCTGACAGTAAAACAACGTCGTTGTGGGGAAACGTGCAGCGCGCCGGCGCTCTCTAGCGGCACAGAGAGGAACTGCAGCTCGGACAAACGCGTCAACTTTCACTTTGATGAACAATTTAAAGGCCTATTCGACTTGGGCCGGCGGAGAGTGGACAGAAGCTCGAACCACCTTATTATTCAAAGTAAAAATATGGCTTTTTAAAGATTCAAGAATCTTCACTTGTCAACCAAAGTTATATAACACATAGTGAAAGGGACCCTGATTCATTCCTAAAACCATGCCAATCAAACCAAAAATCATTCTTCTCTTTTGTTGAGGGATCTTAGGGGAATTTGAGGATTAGTTCGGATTCAAATAATTTTTCTAATGATGAAAAAGAATGGATACATTTGAAAACAAATCTTTTGACCTAATGAGAATGAAACAGGAAATAATGAGAATTCAAAGCCAATTACACTTGACTACCAACAGTCTACTTTCACTAGATCCATGATGTGTGCTAATATTATTTATCTTGGCTTCATTACAAATTTTTTGATAAACTGTCAAACAATTTTCTGATTTGTATTCTCACCGTAACAGCTTCAGCAACCGATCCAGGCCTGGAGGGAAGGCTAAAGCTGACTATAATCTAATTTCCCCATTAAATGCCGTCTCGCATCTTATTAGCAGCAGCTCTGATGCCGGAGAGCGACTAAGCCCTGAGTTTTTAACATTGATAGGCAGACTCATTAGTAGCCTCTTTGTTCACGTGTGTTTGTGTGTGTGTGTAAGTTGGGGAGGAGACGTGGAAAGAATGAGGCAGGCTTTTTTGAACTGTGTCGCAACACGAAGAGGAATTCCTCGGCCACCTCTCCAGAAGGCCTCATTGTGCATCCCGGGGCCCTCGCTCGCAGCCCTGACCCCAGGGCCTCGATACAAAAGCACCCAGGCGAAGGCATTCCTCCCGGCAGGTAAATAAAGCGCCTAATCCCCCCGGCTGAAGAAGGGAAAGGGGATAAAAAAGAGAGCAAAAGAAGAGAGGAACATTTCTTCAAACCCTTGTTGAAGGTTGCATAATGGCATATTTCAATCAGTCATCTCGAATAAATATTGACCCAAAAAGCAAATCGCCTCAAACGAGTGCAGTTTCCCAGCAAAAAGGACACAAAAAGTGGAGAGTAGAGAGAGTACTTCCAAGTGATGCATGAAAACTGAAACTTGTTCACTTTGTCTATATGTTTACATCTTCGTTCTTTGGGGTTTAACTAACCAAAATTAGCAATGCCACTTATTTTCCTTACTTCAGTATCTTATCAGTAGCAGAGTCGCTGTAGCTTTTACAGTAACTGATAGCAATGTGGCAGGGCAAAAAGTTGCATCATTACAATTGGATTTTTCACTCTTTAAGCAGATGGGTAAACAAGCAGGTGTTTCTGATTGGTGTTGAATTATGACAAGTTGCATCTAATAGGCTACTGTGCACACACAGTGGACACTTCCTGCATCACAGCTCACCAGATGCAGTCAGATGGCGGAGTCTACCTTGGCTAAGATGGAAGCAAAAACCTGTGCCTGTTTATCAAATTAGTAAACCAGACAACTTCAAAATGAAAATACTCTCAAACCTCCAAAACTTCAATACGATTACATTTTGTGAGCAGTGCCCAATTACAATTACCATTACATTTAGTGGAAGGTGACTGATTACATTTAAAATTACGATTAGTGGGGATTGACCAATTACAGTTACCATTACAATTAGTGGAGAAGGACCAATTACAATTACCATTAGTGGAGAATGACCAATAACATTTAACATTACAGTCAGTGGGGCATGACCAATTACCATTACATTGAGTAGGAAGTGACCAATTACAATTATATATCAAAAGTAACTTGTAGCTTAAAAAGTACTGTTTACAACAAGCTTCACAACACTACTAGAAGTCCAGTGGTACCTACAAACCAAGAAGGTTCAAATCCCAGCTCTATCCTACCTAACTACCACCATTGGGCCCTTGAGCAAGACCCTTAACTTCAAGTTGCCGAGGTAGACTGGCCCCCTAACTAGGAAACAGAAGTCACTGAGGATTAGAGCGTCTTACAGATGCTGTAAATGTAACTGCAATGCTATTTCCAGCCTGAAAACGTTCAAAGACAAAAACAGACACTATAAGTTAAAAATGTTGAGATTTATTGGAACTGTTCAAGTATGACATCGCATTTACAATATACCGTTTTGTTGAAAAGGATGTGAACAAATCATTTGACAGCATTTTAAGAACATTAACAGTTGTCAACTAGAGACAACTAGAGAGTCTGCACAAAGTCAAGTTGGAAGCATACAACCCATTTCTCTCGTACAGTCACATTTCTCAGGTTAAGGCTGTATTCTTTGTGTTTTCTTTTTCTCCTTTAAGTTTGAAAACAACTTGTGTGGTACAACGGACAAGACAGTACAGATTCACTCGGGGCTTTTGGAACCGAGTTTCGGAACTCTGGACCCTGGCTGGGTGCGGTCTCGGTGATGCAAAAACCTCCACCGATTTGGGCAAACAAACAAAGGTGATATCCGGCCAGCGTCCTTCCTGCTAATATAAAAGAGTTGCGTTCAAAGAAAAACTGATAAACGACTGGCCGGGAGTCCGGCACTGTGTCAACAGCTGGTAGAGAGAGGGGAAAGAGTGAAAGAGAGAATGAGGGAGGGGGAGAGAAAGAGAGAGCGAGTGAGAAGTCGTTGATTCGGCCACATAACGGGAAAAGCACCTGTTGAAAAATGGAGACGTGTTAGAGGCAGAGCTGTCGGTCTGCGAGTGGCAATGCTGTGGACAGATGGGCGTTAGCTGGTTTCAAAATCAAACTCAAGGAAGGTTATTCATAACAGATGGAGGAACACTACCAGTGCATGTAGCATAGACCAATTTAGTGGGGAGTGTACATTCGATATTTAGCAGGGAGTTACCACCCATTTACTTGACAGTGGCCAATTACACTTAACATTACATTTAGTGGGGAGTGACCAATTACAATTACAGTTAGTGGGAAGTGACCAATTACACTTAACATTACATTTAGTGGGAGGTGACCAATTACATTTAGTGGGGAGTGACCAATTACAATTACATTTAGTTGGAAGTGGCCAGTTACAATACAGTTAGTGGGAAGTGACCAATTACATTTGACATTACATTTACTGGGAAGTGACCAATTACATTTAGTGGGGAGTGACCAATTACAATTACATTAAGATGGAAGAGACTAATTAATTTAACATTATGGCTAGTGGTGATTGTCCAGTTACCTCTAACATCACATTTAGTGGGGAAAGACCAATTACAATGACCATTCATGTAGTGGGGAGTGACCAAATACAAATATCATTATATTTAGACAACTGAGAGGAATCTAATTTGAGATCAGGTGTATTCCATGCCCTCCACAATCAGATTTGCTTTTGTTTTGCTAATTAATCATGAATGTCCTTGACAGCTTGAATCAAAGGCCATTGGATTTATTTTAGGTTCTTGGAGACATTTCAACCCTCATACGAGAGGCCTCTTTGAACTAGAAAAGTTTAATTTCAGTTGAGAAACGTCTTTATAAACCTAAAAGAAGTCCAGCTGCCTTCGATTCAAGCTTGTAAGACTACTGCCATGTCCTGGACAGCTGAGAATGTACACAGACAATTATGAATAACCCTCCTTCATGTGTGTCTGGAAGCTCAACTCTGAAAGAGAGAAAGAAAAGTTTAAAACAGTCCAAAAACACTGCTTCCTGTCGTAACTACATTTCCTTATAATAGAACTCTCAGGTCTCACTGATAAAAATGGAGATGTTTTTGTATAAACACACAAATGTATAACTGATATAACCAGCGATAAAAGCTCTAAAATGCTGAGTTCCAAACGGCTATCCTCTTTCAAAAAAGCTCTTAAAGCCTTAAAATTCACCCAAAGGAAATTAAGTGGTTCGGACGTACGCTTGCAACAAAAGCTTTTCCCTGATTTACTGGCAAATGCTCCAATGACAAGTCTCTGTTCTCTTTGGACAACAGACCTTCATGCCAATATGGCTGCACCCGAACAATACTCATTTCCTATCACAGTTCAAAGGTCAAAAAGCACTTTACATTGTGTAAAGAAATCAGCAAAAGACTAAAAAATGCCCCTCATTTTAAGTACTTAGTCAACTTCTAACAAAGTTACTCTTAAGGTTCAATATGAACCTGTTCTCAATCTTATGAGACTAAAACACTCATAATATTAATCTCTGACCATTTACCCAAAAAAAACCCCACCCCAAAATAACGTGCCTCATGTGACACGTCAGCGTCGCTGATACACTTTAAATCCGTGGGATTTACGCTTTTCAAATCCTCGAAACAAATCTCCGATTCAGAAAGAACTAAGTCTGGGAGGGGGGAAAAACCTCCATGACCTCCCCATATAATCCGCTTTTTAAAAATGTGCAAAATGGAAAATAAACAAACAAAAAGAAAGAACGAAGCCCAACATAAAAAAGGAAAACAGTACAAACGGACAAGCAGCATGCAAAGGGTTGTCAGCTACAAAACAATACCATTACGTCACCTTACCAACTTGTTAAGTGCAAGTTTTGGGGCACCTGTGGACAAGACAAACAGAACTGGCATATTAAGTGACGGATTTGCTCTGTTTCGAGAGTGGAATATGTTAGTTACCATGGCACCAATAGATTGTCATTTTCATTTAAAGTTTCTCCAGTTTCTAAACCAACTAATAAATAATGAATTCCAATTTCCTGACACAACCATATCTCTAGATGCTAAAATTAATGTAAACCCGAACGACTTGCAGCACATTCAACACAGTTTGGAGAAAAACACAACGGCCAACCGTCGCCATAGAGTGCCAATTTTTTTAAACAAGCAGCATCTTCCATCACACATACACAAGATGAGACAGTTACAGTTACCTGGCCTCACGTACCCCATTATTACATGGTTTACACATGACCATATTTTATTTCTTTTTGTTTGTTGTGGTGGTGTGTGCATGTGTCTGGCTTTTTTAAAACGTCTTCAAAGAATCGGCTCGCCAATAGCGGCCCATCTTAACAACGTGTAAAAGAATCAAGTGTTTCTCATAGCCAAAAAAAAAAGGCAGAACAAAACAAACAAAAATCTATTAAAAAAGCAAAAGAGATGTCACTAAATCCTGAAAGAGGCTAAATTTCAGTTTCAGGAGAGACGTGCACTCAGTTTGGGGAAACAAACGGGCGGTAACGGTTGCTCCCGACGCGCCGCCACTCCCGGGTCAGAGAGGATACGGAAATAGAAGGATATGGAAGGAAAGGTAAATGACAACTGACACTATAGACGACAATGAGGGGTCACAGTGTGCAATGTGATGTCACGGCCAGGAAAAAGCAGCAAAGTCACATACTCTTACTAAGGTAAGGAAACGGGGGAAAAAGAATGAATAAGGTTGAAGGGGGAGAGAAAAAAACGAGAGCGGGACCTGACCGGGCCATTAGGTGCAAAAAGGCAAAGTCTATCCTCTTACCAAAAAAAAAAAAAAAAGAAAAACGAGAAAAAAAGGAGGGGTGAGAAATCTGTCTCTCCAGCTGTAGGTACTGGAGAGTTCATCTAAAAGGTGCTGAAAGGTTACTAAAATATTAGTAAATGAGAGCACAAATAGATCTACGTTCGACATCATGACCTGCTGCTTTTCCAAAAGTTCTCAACCTTCCAAAAAATGAGCTGATTTAGTCTTCACACTAGCCACAAAACTGTCCAGATACTACAGCTGATGAAACAGAGGTGGAAACACACACACACGCAACAAAAACACTGAGATAACAAACTGCAACTAAGATCCACAAGCGAACAATGAAAAGATCTGACCATAAGCATTTGGAATAAAATGACCACACCACACCACACCTCTCTGGCCGGTGTCGTTCAAAACGAATGAAGAATGCCCTCCAACTGAATTTTAGAGTCCAATTCTGCAAAGAACAGTAACGACTATAAAACAAATACTACTTGCGCCCAAAAATTAAAACACACTAAAAACTGTACATCAAAACGTACAGTTAAACGTTTGGTAGACGTCGCTAAAGGCTTCACCAAACTTCTACAAGCAAACTTACTCCTCTCAAACCCCAAGTAACTGGCTTCCAGAGACCTGACAAGACTACGCCAAAATGAGGCTGATATCTGAGAAAAAATGAACTAAAGAACTCAACTTTCAGTCCAGAATGCACCCACAAACCACTCAAGAGAAACAAACCCGGCAAGAACACAACCAAACACGTTTAACACTCAAAATTTATGGTGCTTTAGTTACCTTCGCCTGTAACCTTGAACAGAAACCTATGAAGTCTGATCTGCAACTGAATCCCAAAATGTTTCATGTGCATCTGCTGCCCCCTGCTGGTGGGGAGAAGAAGTAGCGCTGCACAAGCCCCTAGTTTCAGTCCACTGGATCAGTATCAATCTATAAACCAGATTTAAAAAACAAATAGAAAAAGAAAGAACTCAATTAAACTGGGTCTACAAATCTTTTCTGTGAACCTCAAGAAGCAGTGGGAAGGGAGCAACCATTATCAACCATTTTACCATCACCTACATCATTTTCATATTTTAAAATGTCCGATAAATGGACTGTCATCTGTTTTGTAACGGTCAGGATGAATCCCTTTGAGTAGAAAGGATTTCCCAAAGTTTAATTGAGTTTGGGAATGAAACACTGTAGTGCATGATTGCTATCAACAAAAAAAAAACAGAAGGAACAGTTTGTCGCATCGAAAAGTCATTTTTCACTGATTCGTTAGGAGGCGTCGATCCCCGTTGAGTGAAGTTTGGCTTTCAGGGCTTAGTCCTGTTTCGAGATCCTCTCGTCCAGCATGTGACATCCGGAGTGCTTTTCAGAGCGCCTTAGGACGAGTCCTATGAGCCTGGTCGCACCCTTCCGCCTTTACAGACATGTTCCTCAGCGTCCCGGCGTCGCTCTTCAGTCGTCAATAAGACTCACGTCGATATTGGATAAATCGATCATGTGCCTATATGATCACAACAACACACAATTGACAAGGGACTCTCCTCGTAATTTTGTGCAGACATCGAGGAAGGTACAAAACTAGCGATGCACCGATCCGACACGTGGATGGGATACCGGTCTGACTCAAACAGCGGGATTGGGTATCGATGGCAGTAGGCCGATCTAAGGAGCCGATCTGTAAATTGTAGGTTTTACCATGTCTGTGTATGTGCGCGCACACAATTCGTTATGCATTAGCAGCTGGACTGTGGTAAAGCTGGTTTATTGTTCCTACATATTGATATGACAATGAGCAGAACAAGCAACACAACACACTACAACCCAAAAGCAAATCACACCATTATACTGTTTAATTTCCTCAAGTGTTTTAGCGCTGCAGGATTAGGGACCGTCAGAATATTACAGAACTGTGTTTATACAAAACAATTTTAAGTGTTATTTTCATAATAAATAATTTAGCATCTACATATGGGTGTGTAATTATTATACTGTTTTAGTTAGGTCAAGTATCTCCTTAAGCAGAACACAATAATTAGTTTCCTCCTCACAGAGAAATACACGACTGATTCATTAAAAACCGGTATCGGATCGGTACTCGCGAGTGGCTGATACCCAAAGCCCAAGTGTCAACATCGCTATCGGAACTGATAAAGATGGATCGGTGCATCCCTATACAAGACAGTGGCAAACATCTACTGGATGCAGTGCGACGGCTAAGAACGAGTGCAGTTGAAAAAGTAATACAGAAGTGAAGCACAGCTAAAGAGCAGGAGTGAGAATTCAGCTGCTTACCTGTGAAAACTGTGCTGAAAACTCAGAGCATGCTGGTGGTTGGTGAACTTTGCAATCGCCTTCCTCTGCTGTGGAATCATCTTTAACATCTGGAAAGAGGGGAGCAACACATGAAGGAATCTGAAACTTCAGGTTGAGTGGCTGGGTGCTTAAGGAGTTGGTCTTGTGATATGTATAGCCCTAGATTTGTGGGTTTTGTGGTAGTGTAATGTGACCGGAAGGTCATCGGTTTGAGTCCCAGGAACGGTAAAGGCTCATGAGAAGAATCCCAGGAGAGCCTAAATCAACCACTGTACCCCTGATGAAGGCCCTTAACCCTCAAGTTACTCCAGGGCACCTGTGCCTGAAATGAGGAACCGGAAGTCACTGAATAAGAGTCTATGCTAACTGCCATTAATATAAATAATGTCAATAATTACATATGTTAGGGTCCATTTAAAAAAAGAAAATCAATCGGATGAAGTGAATCTAACAATGACAGGTGTTTTGTCAAGCAAATTACTTTCCTATTTAGGTTCACTCTGCCTGAAAACAAGGATGTTAGTCGTGGAAATCTTACAGAACTGCAGCTTAAGAAGATGCTTGTTTTTCCACCACGCTACAACTAGATGGCACCACTGCGCCATATGGACTAACATTATCAAGAGTGAAAAGTGAAAGTGAGTGATTGTCATTGTGAACACACCACAGCACAGCACACAGTGCACCACAACGAAATGTGACCTCTGCATTTAACCTATCCATGAAGGAGCAGCGGGCAGCTAACAAGCACCCAGGGAGCAGTGCTTAGGGACGGTACCTTGCTTATGAGTACCTCAGTGATAACTTTACTGGCCCTGGATTCGACCTGCGACCTTCTGATCATGGGGCGAACACCCTACCCTAACGTTATGTCACCAACTGCCCATTAAGATGTGAACAGAAACTTTATCACACCACACCACACTTCAACTGAGGGGCTGAAGGAGCCGGGAAAGAATTCACAAATTAGAAATTGGGGATGATAAGGGGAGCAAAGGGGATGATAAGGGGGATAGTGGACGATTTTTATCAGGGTCCCAACCCCTACTCCTTGAGAAAGATGCCCAGGGATCTGTTAAGAATCTCTTTTACACTTCGTGAGAAGGATGCTGTCGTTTTTTACAACACCATCACTACAAATTGTACAGGTACAACATGCAGTGAAATGTATCCTGATCCGCTCTTTGACCACGCAATTAAGGCAAAAAATGTAAAAATGAAATACAGGGCATTGCCTCCTTTTGGACCCACCATCAACTCCTTCTATATACATCTCACTCAAAATGACCTAATAACGCAACCCCACCATGCCGTGCTCCTGTCCTACCTGTATGGGGCCGATGGAGTTGAGCAAGTTCTTGATCTGCTTCTCCGTGGTGTTGGAGGACAAGCCGCCGATACAGACGGTGCAGGGCTGCAACTCGGGTGTTTTAGGATTCTGTCTGGCCTGTTGCGTCATAATCCGGTTCCCGCCTCGACCTGCTGGCCCGCCACGGCCTCGCCCTCGAACTGGAACCACAACCTGTAACAAACGGACGTTGGAGCAAATGAGTAATGACAAATAATCACTCCACTTCAAGAGTATGACAAAGCTGGCACCAATGGTTTCTGGGGTTCTTTAGACTCTGGGGTTTTCAACATTTCTGTAGAGATCCCACAAAAATAGGAGCATTACGTTAGACTGAAATCCAAGCGACTAATCACATCTGCACTTACAGATAGAACATTTAGCAGATGATCTGGCTTAAATTTCCTATTTACAAGGACAGTCCTCCTGGAGCAACTAGAGGGGTTAAGGATCTTACTAAGGGACCCAACAGCAGTAGTTCTTAAGGTAGGATATGAACCCACAACCTTGAGGTCCAGAGGTGAGAATTCTACCACTAGTCCACCACAACACTGTGTTATTGTGTGTATTGTGTTCTATTCTAGCGTTCGCCCCATGATTAGAAGGTTGCTGTTTCGAATCGCAGACTGGTAAAGGTACCCCTGAGGCACTCATGAGCAAGATACCATCCCCAAGCTCTCCACTGCCCATGTCAGCTGCCCACTGCTCCTTCACAGATAAGTCAAATGCAGACGTCACATTTTGCTGTGGTGCCTGAGATGTGTTCACAATGGCAAATAATCACTCACTTTCACTACAAAGGATGTCATGAGGGAAACTCACAGCTGTCCTCCAACCTTTTTAAACATGAGACGCAGTCGGTAGCGTAATGGTTAGGGAGTTCCTCCTGTGATCAGAAGGTCGCCGGTTTGAATCCCAGACCGGTAAAGGTACCACTGAGATACTCAGGAACAAGGTACGTTCCAAAGCACTGCTCCCTCGGCACTGGCCATGTTAACTGCCCACTTCTCCTTCATGAATGCATCAAGTGCAGAGGGCACATTTCGTTGTGGCGCAGTGTGTGCTGTGTTCACAATGACAAATAATCACTCACTTTCACTTTCACATAGAGCAATGCACACAATCGCAAAGCCAACACCTTCTGACCTACTACTTTAGAGGCTCTCACTTTCTCTTGTGCCTCCTAAACGGCTTGTCTTCCCAAAAATCTAAAACCTACAAGACTTCGGAAGTCTACTAGAATACAATTTCCCTGAGCAAGGTCCTAAGTTGATCCAGGGAGACTGAGAGAACGGTAATGTGTAACGCCATCAGTAATCACAGCTGCATTGCGTATGATTAGATGTGTGTAAATGCTGCAAGGAGAGCTGCTCAAACTTCACTAAACCCTGTCCCATGAGATCGAACCGTCGCTTAGACCAGGGAGATAAATCCTTGACCATGCGGATCATGCATGTCAATACTAAGCGCTGTTATATCCCACATCATTACTGCTGCTGTCACTTCCTGGAGAAGCCCCGGTGCTGCCAGACGAGAGCAGGGCTGGCATGGCACTAGATGAAGAAAATCGAATCTGTCGTCTTATTTCAGTAGCTCTGCGCACCCCTAGGGGTTTGTGAACTCAATCTCAAGAAACGTTCCGGCGATCAGCCCCAACGTGCACTCGATCGTGGAGGGAATGTGGTTGTTTTTTTAAGGAAGCAAAGGTTTACATTTTGGACAGAGAAGAACAATGGTTTGACGGAGGAGTGAAAAAGGCCAGTTGGAACGACCATCACTGAACATGTCCTGGACGACCTACACAGACACGTCTTTAATCGTTTCTCAAACAGGTTGTTGAGAAGTGTTTTTTACATTCATTCATTTATTTATTTTCTGAACCGCTTAATCCCAACTGGGGTCGCAGGGGGACCGGGAACTACGGGCACAAGTTGGGGAACAAGCCTGGGCAGGCGCCAACATACTACAGAGCACACACTCACATTCACACCTTACGGGGCCAATTCACCTATATTGCATGCTTTTGGGCTGTGGGAGGAAACCGGGGCACCCGGAGAAAGCCCACGTGAACACTGGGAGAGCATGCAAACTCCACACAGAAAGACCCTACGGCCGACCCGGGTTCAAATCCAGGACCTTCTTGTTGTGAGGCGGCAGCACTAACCACCGTGCCGCCCCCCCTTTGTTTTATGTCTCTTCATTTGTGAGTGAAGTCAGCGATGACACCGCTTAATATAATTTCAATTCAACCAAATTTTATTTGTATAGAGCTCTTACAACAGTGTCACAAAGTGCTTTACATATAACTGGCCCTAGTCAGCAACAAGCAAGCCCGAGGAGAAAGTGTCAATGAAAAACTCTCTGTGTAGTACTCAGGAATGAACCTTGAAAGGAACCAAGACTCGGTAGGGGACACCACCCTCCTCGGGGGACCGTACTGAGCTGGAATGTGTATGCACAGTTGTGTGTAAGTGCATAAAATACGAAACAGTTATTTCCCATATGTCTAATAGATACAAACTACTAATGAATTAAATTAACAGAAAACGCCCTGCTGTTATCGGGATAAGAGATGATTTTAGTCATGTGGCACAGCTCTAAGTTACTGTGTGTATGTGCAGGATGTCTGAGGGCGAGACCCCGTACCCGGTTGACCTGGTTGGTTGGTCCAGAGCTGGCGTCCAGCTGCTGGCGTGTGCCGTCTGATGCCACCGTAATTTTCCTCACGTTACCAAGTCTCTGCTGAGGGACAGGACGGCCGGGCAGGTGCTGCTGATGTTGCTGGAGCTGTTGGAGCTGGGGTTGATGCTGCTGCTGCTGCTGCTGTTGGGACGGGGTGTTGAGGTTGGGGCCTGGTTCTCCCTGTGCAGAGCAGAGGCGTTATTTGGTGGATCTGGATCAGACCCAAAGTACGTCACAAATCATCAACAATGCAGATAAGGCTGGGCAATGTGACTTAGAACAAATTATTCAGTTTGATCCATTTAATGATTGTTTTATGTAACATTATCTTTTGACAATTAGATGTAGCAATTTTACCGAATGAGTTATGTGCTGGAATAAAAGATGACTGCATCTGATTGAATCTTTTGACTTCCTGACTTTTTGTGATATGTTTAAGTACTAAGATTGTAACAAAAGCAATTCTGATTATTCTCAACTCATTATTCTACATGTCTGGGGCAACAGGGAATCATTTTCAGAATTAAATGTATGTTCTGAAGCAGGATAAATGTTAAAATACAGTTTTCTGTAAATGATTTTTAGTTGTGTTTGAATTACAACGAATGATATTCCACTTCCTGTCATTCCAATTCAACATCCTGTGGGGCGGAGCCAATTCAAGTGAAATTCAAACTCGTGAGATAAATGGAGATCAATTCTAAAATTCTGAATTTTGCACATCTCTGCTGAGGATATCGCTATATTCCAGGTTAGCATCAGGAACAAGCAGAAGATGGTATAAGGGAGGGCTGTGTGACATGACCAAAGTTCCCTGAGATTTCATATCCTGATAATGA
This sequence comes from Distichodus sexfasciatus, assembly GCA_032718565.1. Classification (NCBI taxonomy): domain Eukaryota; kingdom Metazoa; phylum Chordata; class Actinopteri; order Characiformes; family Distichodontidae; genus Distichodus; species Distichodus sexfasciatus. The sequence continues at coordinate 1,337,538 of JAVGVS010000031.1, forward strand.
TATATATATTATATATATATAGATATTTTCTGTTGTTTTATTAGTTAAAAACAGTTTTTTGCACTGGTGAAAACACCACTTTTTGTGGCACTCTAGTGATTTGTGGTCAAGAGCTCATATTTACACCATAAAATAGTTGTAAACGGCAACACTTTTGAGCACGCACAGACATGAGATTTGCTTGTGAAAGTTGCACTGCACGCTCAAAATTAAGGCACAAACATAACTCCAAAGCATTCTCTGTGTTTATATCCACATGGTCACCACGTGGTGACTACTGCAAACCCTTATCCATACCATAAAGAAATACTGACGTAAACAGTGTATTTTGCGACACCACCAAATAAACAATAGAGTATAATATGAACTCATGGACATGTTAATTTCATCATCTGATATATATTGATAATTTGTCATATCGCAGAGCTCTAGTATAATGCAGCTGTAATTATACGTTTGGGTTTGTTCTTGGTGTCTCCCAAAAAAAAAAAAAGGCTTTGTACCACAATGAACGACATGCTAAACCGACCAGGCCTCTGTTATCAGATTCTTCTACATCGACCCATCCATACCTCTCTTCCTGGCTCTCCCGCTCTTGAAAAGCAGGTACGCAATCTCTATCTTTCTCCAGCTTTTCTCTTAACTGGGGGTTTGTGGAGGGCGTGGGGGCGGGTGGGGGTGAGAGATTAATGCATCTGAATGGAAAATCCCCATCTCCTTATTACCCCCGGATGGATGCTAAGCTGCATTATTCTGGGGCGGGGTGGTGGAGGTGTGTGTGTGTGAGTGAGTGAGAGAGACCGCGCTCGACGCGTGCCGCCCCTCCCCCACCTCCGGCTTTTGTGTGACGTGCGGCCTTTGGATCTGTCCTGATGAAAATTTAATTTGCTCTTATCGGTGCGGCTAAGCTCAGGCATGAAGAAGGATGAGGGGGAGGAAGAACTAAATCCGTTCAAACTGCCATCTCCCTTTTCTTCTGCACTCTCGCAGGTATTATTACACTGATGCCCCGTGCTAGACGAAGAAGATTAATTGTGCCTGTGCCGAGATTGACACCTATTCTGAAAACGCAACCTCAATGACAGGCGGCCGGGTGGAGAAAGGGAGAGGAGGAAAGCAACGAGAGGGAGGGCAAGAGAGGGAGAGATAACGCTGTCATGCTGTAGAGCGTGACAGCGGCATAACGTCCTCGCGTCTCCGAGCTGGGGCGTTTCACGTATCTCGGTGCAGCTTTCCATTACGGCGTCTGACACAGTTATCTTCATCGTCGTCGGCCCTCGTCCCCGAAAATGAGATATTTTCCCCCTGCTTCGAGGGCGGAGAAAGGAGGGGGAGGACGAGGACGACAGCGGCCCGTTTCCTATCGGGAAGCATCTAAATCGCTGTTTGCGCCCTCCTTTACAACAGCTAAGAAATCTATTAAGGCAGACGCGATCTTTGTCACACTCAGCAAACGGCTTTTCCATCAGGTTCTCGTCCCGACGGAGCGCCGCGACTTAAGGAAGACGCAAAAAACCTTTAGAGCCGGAAAGGGAAATGCCAAACGGCTGGCTTTAATGGCTTAAGAGGCGTTCGCCATTTGTTCACTCGCTGGGTAAAGAGTAGTCTGTCATCCTCGCAGCCCGTCATAACGCAGGCGTTTACGGATCAATTGGCTCTTAGAGGGGAAAAAATGACGTTTGCTTCAGTCTCACTCAACGCGGCCTCGACTTTTCTAAAGCTTTCGTGACTTTTAGTATAATTTGACACCCATTGGCTTTTCCCGCTTCCACCTCTTAGACGTATGCCACTAAGAAGCCTCCCTTCAGGACTGTGAACTTTTAACTACGCGTTTGACTGCTGAAGTTTAGGAGTCTTTTCTCTTGAAGGCCTCTTTACAGCGATACGTCACATGCTTTTGTCATGTGACATGCTTTTGTTGAGGGCCGACAACTATGAAGATAAATCCAGGAGCAAATACAGTAAACTTCAATTTAAACTTGATGCTAAAAACTTTAAGTCTGATAAATATGCTAGAACAAATTAGTTAAATGTTAAAGTTAACTGGTGTTTTCACCAGTGCACTTTAACCTAGGGCTGTGCAAAAAAAAAATCAATACATCAATATATCACGCTATTTCCTTTCACAATATATTATGTCGATTTCTAGCTCCAAAAATTGATATTTCCGAGGGAGAGAATCATGCACCCAAAGCAGCCTCAGACAACTGACTGGACACTTTGTGGCGCTTTCTCAGACAGGGATTAAGACTAGTTCTGAACTATATTTCTTTTTCAATGGAAAATCTCCATTCAAAACACTGTAATCCAGGACTAGTCTTAATCTCTTTCTGGGAAACTGCCCCTTTAAGTTCTTATTTTAAATTTTAACGTTTTTGGTGTACAAAATGCAGTGTCAAAATGCAAAAACAATAAAGTTAAATTCAGTTCTGAGTGATGTTGTTTTGGCTGAATTATTAATGTAATGTGATTCATTAAGATCGTACACAGCAACTTGCATTTCAGCTCTGTTTTTACATTTTCAGTGAACTGTATAATGTCACACACAATATATGGTGATATAATCATATTGTGACCCATGTATCGTGACGCGTATTGCATCGTGAGGTCCTTGCCAATACCCACCCCTACTTAAACTCTTGTTTTCTGATAGTTTATGATGAAATACAATGGTTAAGATGGAAATGCTTTCTTTCCGAGAATTTTAGCTTTTTGCAGCAGCTCCCCGCCACCTACACAATGGCATACGTAAAACGCATTACACTTTCGTTTGCAAAAACGTGAAACTCACCCGAGTGGTCAGTGGTGTTCGCTGATACGCTGACACGCTGACACAAAAATCGATGCAAAGTGTGACTTCCATCAGGTTTTATTGTCATGTTTGTCCTGACTTGGATGCCTTGCGAGGTGTTGGTATAACTCCGGCGGAAACGGAACAGGGGCTGTTTACAACATGTTTGTAGTCTTAGGCTACTGTCGGGATTGAGGATGAGGAGTTTGAGGTTGATTTTGACGGCTGGGCTTAAAACGTTTGGAGTGCGTACGACAAGAGATTGCGCGTATGCACCTTATCAGCCATTGTGTAGGTCAGTGGTCCCCAATTATCTTTCCCCGAGGTCCGAATTATGTAAAGCAAGTCAGACTGGAGGCCAACAAATCCACGTCACATAAATATTTAGGAGCCAAATGCTTTTTTTGGGAGCCATAATCTCCATCACATGCCAAATGTGAAACGAATAAACAATAATTACATGTATTGTTTATTTCTTTTTTCTGTCTACGTCACCCTGCCTTTTCTTTCTCCTATCTGAGCTGTTTGACCTGCCTACTATTGTCTTCTGCACTGCCTTATAGATAACAGAAGAATAAATGACAAAAGTGAATACTTATTAATACGTTTTTTAGATGAATATTTTTAATAAATGATATTATTTATTTATTATTTGTTTTAGCTTTATGTTGTACAAAAGTGCTGAAACTGTAGACATAACTACTGGAAATAGTAAGAACAGTGTCTTATTAAATCAAACGAGCTGCTTTTGGTCTTTCTGGAAGAGAAGTACATTTTTGCGCATGATGGCGTTCCATATGAGAGTCGCCAGCGGTTTCGCCTGTTTACATCGCGAATGTATTGTAATGTAATGTAATTAAGGAGTTTTTAATGCAGTTACTTCAGTTTTTGTGCACGGAATTACTCAGAAATAATACAGAGAAATGAATATAATGTCCGGTTAATTCAATGTCTCCTATCACAAGTGTCACTGTTAAGATTTCACTCACTCTTAATGACTAGCGGAGATGTCACCCCACTGATGTGTAGGTCGCTAATCACAGCTGGCCACAGGGAGCGCACGTCTGTTTAGGTTTGTTGCCAATGTGACGTGAGGGGCCAGATATATCGCTTGTTCGGGCCACTATTGGGGGACCACTGGTGAAGGTGGTGGGGAGCTACCGCAAAAAAAATCAAATTTCTGGCAAATTCTCGTCCTTTTAATTGAAAGTATTTGTATATTTGATTATTTGAGAAATGTCAGTTATGACGTGATTTTTGAGTGTGTAGTGGAACTTTGGCGAGCAAAAAAATATTGTCTTTTTGCTCGACTCTAACTTCCTCATTTATCAGCATCAGCAGATATACGCACGAAAAACATCGGACATCAGAATCGGCCAATAATTCAAATATCGTGCAAACCTAATAATCAACATTGTTGCACCATCACACACTTTATTCAATTAGACCTGCTTTCTTTAAACAACCGTAAGCACACACTCACCAGACGTTTGACCACTCTGACTTTCTGTGGAACTTGAGGTGAGCCGGCACTGTTGGAACGCTGCATGACTGTCCTCTTCCCCCCGGGCCTGAGGGCCTGCATTTGGGCTTCCGAGGGCCCGCCAGGCCCGGACTGGGGGTTGTTGTGGAAGGGAGGCGTCGGTCTCTGAGGACTTGGCGCGCTTATGCTCTTTCTCTGCTGCTGTTGTTGCTGTTGCTGTTGCTGCTGCCACTGCGCTGGCTGGCCAGGAACTTGGAGCTCGGGGCGAGGTTTGGCGTTAGGGTGCGGAAGGCAGGGCCCCGGGGTCGGAGTTTGGGGCGCCCCGTTTGAGGCCAGAGAGGGGACTTGCTGTGAGGGCGGCTGGAGCTGAGGGCCGGGCTGAGAGCTCTGGACCTGGTTTTGGGTTTGGTTCTGAGACTGGCCCTGGCGTTCCATCAATTCTTTTTTACGAGCTCCAGCCTGCATCTGGCGCCGCAGCTCCTTGCGTTTGAGGATTTCTTCCCGCAAACGTTTCTGCTCTTCGATTTTTAAACGGTACTGCCGTGTCTCCTCGTCCTCATCCGGATCCTGTAGTGTAAGAGCGAGAGCTACGGTCACAGACAGTTTCGCCAACTTGGGTTACAAAAGAAACACTGGTGTACGTCACTCTTGATAAAAGGGTCTGTTAAATGCTGTACAAGTAAATCTCGGCAGTAACTTGGTCTGAGTGACTGGTGGGACCGAAGCCTAGGAGAAGATGAAGAGAGGACAGTGACTCCTGATACCCACCGGTGTTGCTGTGCTCGGCTGTGCTGCAGGCTCTTCTTCCTTCTTGGCCCGCACTGCGGCTGGTGGAGGCTGCTGAGTTTTAGCTGCACCCCTTCCGCGTCCTACTCCACCGCCTCCTGCAGCACCGAGGCCGGCCCTGGCGTCCTGTGGGGACCTCAGAACAGGCCTGGACAGTCCTGCGTGCTGCGAGGGTCGCTCTGCATTGCCGGTGGCTATAGGCAGCTCTCGGAGGTTGCTGTTGCGATGAGGTGGGGTGTGAAGCTGCTGCAGTGCTGGGGGAGACGACTGCACGGGTGGAGCCAAAAAAAAAAGGGGAGGAAACAAATTAGTATCGGCTTTGTCGAGGGAGAGGGTAGCTTAACTTTTGGGTGACATCAAGGTTCATCATGATACAATATCAATGTCGATAGCAGGTCAGTGCCACTTCCCCAAGCATTTAAACCCTTTTTGGTGTTTAGCTCACCATTCTCATGCGGCCGAGGTTATTGCGCTGCTGCTGCTGCTGCTGTTGGCTGTTCTGGGGACGGGGCTGCTGCATCTGCCTGGGTCCGCCCTGAAGGGGCTGGCGGAACTGGGAGTGGGAGAGGTGCATGATGGGATGCTGATCGGCCGGTTGCCGCTGGTGGTGTTGGTGGTGGGGAGGCAAAGGATGACCCTGCATTGGGAGATCCTGTCTGTGCTGCTGGTGATGCAGGGGATGATGGGAAGGCGGAGGGTCATGGTGCTGGGGTTGAGAGTGAGGCTGCATTATACCCTTTATACCAAACACACACACATACACACACACGTCTAAATAGAAACTCAACGTAAAGAGATTCAGGGACATTTCACAAAAAGATTCCGTTCAGAAGGTTAACCCAGACGACATCATAAACAAAAGCTGGGTATAAGAATGAGTTGACCAGCAGGGGGCAGCAGTGGATGTGGTTTCCCTTTTTTTGTTTTAGATAGGCGTTCACACGCCAGGACCCCAGGTCACTGAACATGGTCTGAAAACCTGCAACTGAGCACAGACTGAGGGTCTGCTGCTTCTTAAAGTCACAATTCAGACTGGCCATAACCACTGACCACTGACATCCTTTTTCAAGCAATAAACGCAGTTGCACAACAGCTAACCAGCAGAGCGTAAGTAACTGTCAGTAAATGGGTGCACTTTTTGGGACATGACTCGTTACACCCCTACTCAACCTAGCAGGGAAATTCAATTCATTACAAGAAACAATTATTGTGTCTTCCTGTCATATATTACCAACAAGATGTGCACGGCAAATATGCCCAACTTTCAAACTTTAAATCTGCAACATTTTCTCTAATGACAGTGCAATTAATTGAAGGACACACACAGGTGTAGCAGCACAGCTAGGCAGTTGGCATCGTAACGGAAGGCAGTTTGCCCCGTGATCTAAAGGTCGCCGGATCTAATCCCAGACCGGTAAAGTTACTACCAAGGTACTTATGAGCAAGGTAACATCCCCAAGCACTGCTCCTCGGGTGCTGCCCTTATTAGCTGCCCACTGCTACCTGCAACTTAAATGACCACTGTTGAACAGAGGTGGGGGCTTGTGAACCCAAATATCAGCCAACGACAATGCAATCTTGAGGCAATTTAAACATGAAGGGGAGCCGCCCACAAATGGTCAACCTCTTTCACATGGGCTCTGGTGAAACCAATGACATGTACCTTGATCCGCACATTGCATTATGTGCCCTTAACCACTTACTGGATGGAAGGGTGTATCAACGACCACGTCCCCCAACCACCAGGCTGCGGACCAGTACCAACCAATGGATCATTTTGTGTCGGGCTGCACAGCAAAAAAAAAATCCATTGCAGTCTGTGTCACCAAAAAGGTTGGGGACCACTACCAGGAACTCAAGATTTTTAGAACTGTCTTTTGGATGGGAGCCGAAACGTCTTCCAGAAACCTTAAAGAAAGTTCCCTTTGCCTCAAGGCTACACAACGCTCAGAGCGTAATGATTACCGGCCAAAGAGTCACACAAACAAACCACCACGGCATGCGAGTTTTGTGGGAAGCAACTTACTCTCTGGCGTACCTGCATTCCAAAAGGCATGTGCTGGGGGCTAAAAGGTGGACCACCCTGCGGCTGCTGTTGCTGCTGCTGGGGAGGGAAGGGCTGCTGCCTGTGTCCCATGAAGCCGCGAGGTCCCGGGGAAGACGGCCCGTGTTGCGGGGGCAAATTTTGGAACAATCCTCCTCCTCCTCCACCTCCTGGCGGCGGTCCCTGACCCTGCCCAATGCCCAGGGGCCCGAAGCCTGGTCCGCCGGGACCTGAGGGGCCACTCAGACCTCCCAGCTGAGGGAAGGGCATGGGTCCCTGATTGGCCAGGGGGAGAATGTTGTTTATGAGTGGGGGTGGGCCAGGCAGGTCGAAAACATGCTGGCCAGGAAACCGTGGCTCTGAGGGAGAGAGAGGAGAAGAAGAGAAAACGTTATGATGATAAAAATTAGCCTGACTATGATAGTATCGCTTGCTTTTAGGACCACAAGTGCCAGTTTGCTGGTACTAGGGGTGTGAATCACAAGTTTTGTCACAATATGATACTTCGATGGACAGTGAGACAATGCCTGCCGACAACACGCCGTCTGCTGTGATACGTGTTTGATTTTATTCGACTAAGGAAGCAGCGATCAATATGAGACAATATCATATGTTGATTTTTCACTTCCATTCTTATCAAATCACAAGGCAGCGAAAATATCATTACATTTTTTTATTCCTAAGCTCAAGCAAACATTTATATAAATGTTTAGATCTTTCGTAGATCAATAAATAGTTAATTAATTGGCGTTAGCAGTGTAATGATTAGAGACGCACAATGATATCGCAATCAACTTTTTTTTAGTTATCGTCATTGTACCGATGCTTAGATTTGCCAGATATTTTCAGCTGATATTTGATGACGCATTTATTGCACAAAAGGTAGCACTTATGCCAGGCATAAAGTCTGAGCTTGGATTTTATACATCCCACACCTTTGTCTTAAAATTCTGAGCACACAGTAGAACGTTCACAATCAGAATCTTGTCTTTTCACACTAAAGTCTGCCTCTACGCACAACATTTTTTACTAACTAAACTGCATGTTTAGCTGACTTAGCGAATGTGAGCTTGCACATGGGCTGTGTCCTGAGCCGCATGCTGCCACGCTTAATAGTATGGTAGGTAAGGCGCCTTTATTGTCCTTTTCTACGCGGCAGTATGCATCTCAGGAAATAGCTGGGGCTGTAGCTTGACTAGCCCCACTTGACTCGGTACACCACATAGGGAAGGAAATGACTCGACACTCAAAATGCTCCGCCCTTGCTCTACTCTTCTTTCACGCTGGCTTATGGCGTTACTTTTGTGCCAAAATTCTGAGCGCGCAGTGGAACTTGTGTCCTCACATGCTCAACTCTGCCTTCTTCGTTTATCAGGATCGTTATCGGCAAATTTATTTTAGCATAACATTATCCCATATTCATCCCTGCCTCCTGAACTGAATCTAACTGGAATGGTGTGATGGCAGTCTTTTGTGATATCAGCAGACCTTGATCCCTCTCACTGAATCGATATTGTGATGAAACTGATTTACACCACTGTTGGTACCCAGTAAACCAGTCGTACCGCCAAAGAAGGGCTCTCTCTCCTGGTGGTGGTGGGGTGGTGGTCCTCTCCACGGCTCTGGTGGTGGGGGCCTCTGCGGCTGGCCAAAGTTCCCCTGGAGATGTGGCTGAAACTCCGCTGGACCCTTCAGAGAAAGGAGATTAAAGAAAACGCTAAGTTTACATCGATTAGAGCTTCGGAATGTTTCGATAAGCTTTCTGAGCCCTAATAGAGGGGTCCAGTGGAATTTGGGAACTGATTTCCAGCACGATGAACAGACAGGCGAGCACAGTCGCACGTTCCGGACAACAGGCAGCAAATTTGCGTACCGAGAGCCTCGCTTGCAGGAAACGAGAGACCGGGAAACCGGCAGCTGCCGTGTCGGATTATCGAGTGGGATTTTTTTTTTGCGTTGCGGCTCCGACCTTGCCCTGTGGGCACCTAAGACTCGAAATCCGTCCCGAGGACAAAAAAGAAATAAATAAATAAATAAAACAGATAACGATCCACTAATCCTCCCACTGAATACCGATCCCCCCTCCACCATCGCCATCTCTTTTATTCTTTTAAAGAATCCCCGCTTCACCTTCCGCTCTTAAGAAATTAACCTTCGTTGGGAAGGGGCCACGCCACTCTTAAAGCTGCCTCTCCTACCTTTTCTCTCCACTCATTAGAAACGATTTAAGATGGAATCGAAGTTTTTTTTTAATCCGCTGAGAAACGGCTGTGCCTGGCCTTCGGCAGACGTGGCGACGAGTTGCTTAACGGAAAGTCAATCGGGGTTGGGAGGGGGGGGATTAGGTAAGTGTCGGACGAAGCTACGAAAAGACGTCGGAGAAGGGATCGCATTGTTACACCGCATGCTCCCGTCGCTCGTTCTGAGAAGGTCGGCTCTCTGGACACAATGGGGGCTTAAGGGATGTCGGGCGGTGCCTCTGCCAGTTTGCGGAAGCTCGATAATAATAAAAAAAGGAGTGTGTCCTTTCGCGAGGCTAATCCCTCGGCAAACGGTCAATACCGAAGCGCTTACGATTGGAAAGATATGGGGAAGAAGAGCCTGCGAGGCAAATGCCAGAAGCGGGACGATGGAAAGAGAGTCTTGGGTGCCTTGTTTGACTGAAATTTTGCAGATGAGATCATACACGCTTTTCTTAAAAGCCCTTTTTTTGGTCATAAATGATCCTCCAAAAATACAACAAAATTTCGAAAACGTTCATTATTCTACAACCAAATTCTGCTTTTCAGAGTTGAATTCTGCTTCGATATTTAAAACAAAGCGTAATTTAGGTCTTAATGAGTTTGAGTCTGGATTAGGGGTGAGCGATATATGGAATATACTCAATGTATCTCAGCTAGTTCCATATGCGATGTAGTAAATGACTATCGTGAACATCGAGTACAAACCCTCATGTTAAACAGACAGCATATAATGCACTTTTAAGTTTTGTTTCTCTGCCTCTCAAAGCAGGCAGCTCACTCCCCCGCCCATCCAGAACACTCTCCTAGCGCATGTGTGTTAGGTTCTGGAAGCGAGTGTGCGGAGAGTGAAGTGAATATCCACACGATTTCAGAGACATTAATTGGAGATAGAAGCAGACGCCTTGGTTCCGAAGAAAAACAGCACTGCTTCTGTTATTCTGAGCAGAAAAACGTAAGTAAAAGCGTAAACACATATAAATGACATTCTTCGCAATGTAAACGGCATGTGGGTAAGTGCTTGTGACTTGGGGTGGGAGTTGATAAGATTTAATCAGTATCAATATCAGTGTCAATTCTGTCTATCAATCCAATTCCTTATCAATTCTCATCAATTCCTGAGTAGTTTGTGGAGGAGGGTAGAAACAAAATATAGCATAAATAAAATAATAGACTGCCTCGGGAACACTTCTTTATCTATTTGGACTCCATCTGGACATAGAATAAAATTATTTGATAAATCATGCATTTTTCTATATTTATTTTTTACTCTAAAATTATAGAGTGGGAAAAATATTTTCTGATTAATGGAGAGAAGTGCATTTTTGCCGAGAAGGCGTTCCATATGAGAGCACAACAGCGCTGTGGACATGTGTTGGGAATAAATAAACATCAGGTAAACACCTGTACTGTGAGTAGAACGCTGGTTGTTTTTGTTATTTATCAGCTAAAAAGTTTTGTCTGTAATAAATGGGAAGATTCAACTGAACTGCAATATTTTAGTAACGCTGGACTTCCCTGTGAGTCATGCGCGCTAACAAACGCAGTGCGTGTTTACATCATGATGAGAAACGAGAGTCGTTAAAAAGAATCGATAACGTTGGAGATGTACAATTTCAATGGAATCGATCAATTGGAACCGGTTGTAAGTCGGAACCGGTTTTCGATTCCCAACCCTACTCGTGACTCCCAAAAAAACGCTCCAGTTCAGTCAAATCTTCCCCTTTATTACAGACAAAACTCATATTTTAGCTGATAAATAATAACAACCAGCATTCTACTCACAATACAACTGTTTACTGGATATTTCCAGTGTTTATTCCAGATGCACATCCATTGCATTATAGTGATGCAACTCTGAGTCATGCAGGGGAGATTGTGGGAAACATAGTTCTCTCACAGACAAAGAGAATATATCCAGATATATATCGCGTATCGCTTTAAAAAAATATTGCAATATTATTTTTAATAATTATTTTTTATCGGCCCAGCCCTAGTCTGGATGAAAAGATAAATTAGAATTGTGGATCGTGATATGATTTTTTGGAAAGATCGCCCACCTCTAGTTGTAAGTATAAATGTCCAAAAAATATCTACACTGTGGGTCAAAAGGGGGGGCCGTTGTACCTTTACCCATAACTTGTAAACTGGCAAATGTTGGAAGTCATTGTGACTTTTGAAAACTGACCAATATTGAATTTATGGGCAAACTTACAGAGGTCTCTTTTTGACTGACAGTGTAGATGCTAGAGAAGCTTTTGTTCCAGATTACAGAGACTCTTGTTCCTCGGATCCCAGCAAATGATGCTGATGAAAACTAAGTAGATTTTGCAGCGTTAGCGCTGCACCTCACAGTCCACGTCAAAACATTTACCAGATATCCAACCTTCCTCACCCAACCTCCTAGAACATCCTGTGAATGTTTTCATGGCCAGCTTCATTTCCCAAAAGCAAGCCGGTCGCACATTCTAGTGCTGTTTTTTCCTTTCTTTCCCTGCTCCGGTTGCAAATCTGACACAGTCCCAGTCAAATGTGATTAATATTCAAAAACGAGTAGTAAATATTCAACAGAGGGAGGGAGGGAGGGAGTTAGTGGGCCAAGCCTGCAGTAAGGTTAGATGTCCCTGTATGATAATGTATGCTAATTGGGCACCCGGAGGGCTAATAGAAGTTGCCGGCTGTCTAGTCATTGGCATTTTAAATGACGCCCTGTTTTGTGCCAGACTGGGTATGGGAGACAGACAGCTGGGGGAATTCATCAGTCTGTCTGTGTGTGTGTATGTATGTGGGGGTGCGTGAAGGGTGTGTGTGTGCCACCTTGGTCAGATTAGGGCAGGAGAATTTTGGGAGTGGAAGCAAAGTCTCATGAAAGGCAAAAAAAGAAGAGCAGCACAGCAAGGCCACAGGGCTGCTGGGACCAGCATGGGATTTAAGCCCCTAGTTGTGTTTGAGTAACAGTGCTGCTCTGCTCCACACCAGCTTCAAGTAGAGCTGTGCGATATGACAACAATCTCATATCCCGATAACGATCAAAATATGGATTAAAATTTGCAGAATTTATGCTGTGTTATGCTTTTTGCTGCGCTCTAGTAACTTGTGGTCAAACGCTGCATTTTACGTCATGAAGTGGCTGTAAAGGGCGGCGCTTTTTACGGCACTCTAGGAAGGTGAACTGTGGCATCTTTGGCGTTCCATACATTTGAGCGTGAGGGTGCGGAGTGTTTCTAGTGCGCATGTAGGCAGAGTTGAAGACTCACAGAATTAAGACACAAATATAACGCCATAATATTCTGTGTGCCTACATCCAAGCGGTGCCGTGGCAACTACTGCAAACCCTCATCCAAACCATGAACAAATATTGCTGTAACTAGTGTATTATGCGACACCATAAAATAATACGATAGATTTACTTATAAATGTTTTCATTTTGTCATCCGATATATTTCATCATATCGCACAGCCCTTGATTTATGATATTTTCAAGTGATGATGGGGTCATCGCGCTCTTACTTACTGGGAACCTCTGAGGACTGACGTTTGGCCGAGGCTGGTTCTGAGCTGGGGGCATTAGTGGAACTGGAAGTAGAAAAGAGAGAAAGAGAGAGAGATTTAAACCAATAACATTACACACCATAAAACGCTGGTCTCTGTTAGTCACAGCTGGTCGCAGTCGGCGAGGGACCGTGTGGCCCGGAATGGGTTTTGTGAGGCGGAGTCCTTCGCTCAAAAGGCTTCATTTCACTGCAAATCAGTCCACTTTCATAGATGCTGAAAATCATTTGGGAGGATAATATGCTGGCAACGGGGGTGTGTGTGGCACTAAAGAAACCATCAAGCCAAGGAAATAACGTGATTTCCCCCAAGTCAAACACAGGGGTCAGCGCTGTTGCACACAAAACTTGCATCTGCATATGTTGTGTTGCTGTTTTATGGCGATGATCAGTTACACACAAGTGTTGCATGTATGTGTGTCAATCATTCACGGCAAAATTGTGCCTTTTCCAGCCCATTTCTCTTTCCACTCTGAAAAGGAGCAAGTAAACGTCACCGTTTGTGAGGGCTGTTGGTAGTGTTACGGCTAGGCAGTTCGCTCTGTGATTGAATCCCGGACCGTTAAAGGTACCACTGAGCTACTCATGAGCAAGGTACGGCCCCCCGAAGTACTGCTCCCCAGGCACTGCCAGTCAGCGGCCCACTGGTCAAATGTAGAGGTGACATTTGGTTGTGGTGCACTGTTTGCTGTGCTGTGTTCATAAAGACAAATAAACGCTCACTTTCAGATAGATGTAGATTTGGTACATGTGACAATTTCCCTTTAAGAAGTCACTCGTACAAATAACTAGGGGTGCACGATTCAGAAAATCTCACAATTCGATTCGATTCTGATTCTTGAACCAGAATTGAAAATCGATTCACGATTCATAAAGGATTCACAATTCAGTACATAGATGAATATGTTTCTAGACTGCTGTTTTGAGTTACTTTTCCCATTTGACTGTGGCAGATCAGCAAAAATCATCATTATGTAGATTAGGGTTAGGGTTATGAATCGATTTTTTAGAATGCACGAATCAATTTTGAATCGACAGATTTTTTTTGCACACTACTACAAAGTACTTCCATCATTTGGAACACCAATTTTAAGTAAATTTAAAGTAAATCTTTAAAGCCTTGTTCATAGTAGACAATTATGAAATGTTCTGTAACAAGGAGTGTTAAGTGTTTACACATAACAACTCTTGATTGTCAAAGTGGTGGAAGACCAGTTTTACCCAAACCAGTGGGGTTTCCTTAGGGCTGGGCAATTAACCAAAAACTAATCAAAAGCGACATTCAGGACCTCTAATCATCATAATCTTGCCCATGGAAATTATTTCAATTATTTAAAAAATTCTGTAAATACTTAAAAAGGAACAATCTCTTAACATTTTCCCCAGTGTGCCCCTGCACGGGTTGTCATGTGACTCCGCCCTGTCAAGTCCGTTACTACATCCTTGTGATTGCTTCAGTAATTTTAATATCACAAAGATAGGCAACCTTTAATAATTAAAAAATGAGCATTTTTACAGTACAAAACATGTCTATGAGCGCATTGTTCATTAAACATAATGTAGATAAAATGTGCAATTCAGCGAGTGATTATTTGTCATTGTGAACACACTACAACACACAGTGCACCACAACAAAATGCAACCTCTGCATTTGACCCATCCGTGAAGCAGCAGTGGGCAGCTAACAAGAGCAGCGCCCGGGGACCAGCACTACCATCACTGAGCCCCTGAGGAAGACCCTAAACCCTAAAACTGCTCCAGTCAAACTGTATCTGAATTAGGAAAGTCGCTGTGGATAAGACTGTCTCCTAAATGCTATACGTGAGAATGTTTACTTTGTGAGGCGTGTGCTACCTTGTCCTGCCGAGGAGGCCGGCCCTCTGAAGTGTGGGTTGATGTGGATGTTTTTGGGCTGGTGCTGTGGGCCCGAGTGGCTGTGTGCAGGGAGTGGGGGCGTGTTCAGACCCCGGGGTCCGTGGAGTTCCTGCTGCTGTTGCTGCTGCTGTTTGGGTGGGGGTCCAGGTGAGCGGTTGTGCATCAGCATCTGAAGGGGCTGCTGGGAGAGCGGGCCAAGCGGAGCAGGGAAGAGACCCGGGCCTCCTCGGGGTCCGGCCGGGCGGGACGAGTGGTGCGTTTGGATCAGTCTGGGCTGTATTTAAATGGGGGAGAGAGGGACAGACATTATAGACAAGGATGGAGAGACAAATAATCACTAAGTTATTACTAAGTGAGAAAGAAAGATGGGAAGCCCACACCTCAATTATATGTTTCTACTGCTCGCTTTAATTTGGGGGGAATTTATAATAATACTGTATGTTTAACATGGTCTAAAAAGCAATTGTCACTGAGAATGGGTTTTATATATTTATACTCAATAGAAATGTGAAGACACTCAAAAAAGACGTTCAAAACAAGAGAGAGAGAAAACTAAAATAATAATATCGGAATCATATCGGAATTGGCCGATGCTTAAATTTGCCCAATATTTTCAGTCGATATTTTATGACGCATTTATTGCACATCGGAAAGGTACCGTCTTAAAATGTATGGCGTTATTTTGTGGCAAAATTCTGAGCACGCAGTGGAACGTTCACATGCAAAATCTCGTCTTGTAAGTGCTCAAGTGCACACGCAAAAAACTCAACTGCCTGTTTGTCTCATCTAGCGAATGTGAGCTCGCACATGCGCTGTCCTGAGCCGCTGACTGCAGCACTTAATATTGTGGTAGGTAAGGCGCTCGTATCATACTTTTCTATGCGGTAGTATGCTTCTAGCCGGGGGTTGTAGCTTAACGGCTCTCTAGGCACTAGATAGTGCACATGTATGGGGTTATTTTTGTGCCATGATTCAGACCACGAGCAAAATCTCAGATCTGCCCGTGCTCAACTTTGCCTGCATGCTCTCTGGAAACGATCTGTGTGCGTTCAGCACTGCCTGCACTCGGGCATGCAGTGTCAAGTCGAGAGAGCATGCAGGCAAAGTTGAGCACGCACAGATCCGAGATTTTGCTCGTCAAAGGTCCACTGCGCACTCAGAATTATAACACAATAATAATGCCATACACATGAAGTGTCAAATGCGCCCTATTTGACTTGGTACACCACGTAGGGCGGGAAGTGACTTCTTCCTAAAATACTGTGCACTACACTGGAAGTAGCCAACACTCGCTCGAAAAATCTTGTCCTTATGTGCTCAACTCTGCCTGCGCTCACACTTGACTCTCCCTTCCTTAATTATCGGCATCCGCAGATATAAGCATGAAAAATACCAGATATTGCCATCGGCCAATAATTCCCTAATGGCGCATCATTAATATTTTTCTTCAATTTAGCTGTTCTAAAACAAACAGCGGGGGCGGGGGTCATAATCTCAGGCTGTGTCCAGTTCGTTGCAGAGAGTAACAATGTAATTCAGGAACTGTGGCACTCGTGAGAGCGGCTGTTTCGACTCCAACCCATGCCTTAGCGGAGCCACATGCCTTCCTCCTGTCCCAATAAGCTTCCTTCACAAGGACGCACACTCGTCTTTTGCGAGACGCATAATCCCTCTTCAGATGCGCTGGAACGAGTGTGACGTGAATAAGAATTCAATTAAGAGCGACGCGTCTGGAAGTTCAGTGCGACGCTGGCGTTCGGAGGTGACAGGAGGCGAGACATGGCTTGCCTTCTTCGTAAAAAGAGGAGTTTAAAAAGAAAGAGGAGGGAGGGGGAAGGAAGGAAGGTGGGAAGGGATGAGGCAGAGAGGGGGGATTACGCCCCTCGACAGACGTTTAATAATAAAATAGGCAAAGCAACCTAAATCCTTAGACAAAGTACAAATTTAATTTGGTGTAATGCCTCCTCAATGGACGGGCGCCAACTTATTTGCCGTAATCCATATATCAACACGGATAAGGAGGCGGTAATTGACTTTCTCCCGAAAGCAAACTGACTTTCGTTCCGCTAAGGGCACGACGGATGCGGGGAAAAAATGAAAAAGGACGGGAGGAGGTGCTGGAGCTGCTACGCCAAACCATGACAAGGACGTGCTAGTTTCCCCTCCGCTGTATGAGACGCGCTCAAAAGATCTGTATGCTAACTTAGCTATACGTAATACAAAGATAATCAACATTAAACCCAAAAAAAGAGCAGCAGACTTTTTGATATCAACAGCCCTCGCATTACTGTCGACTGAATCAATATGATATTGGTCACATAACGAAGCTTGCAATTTAAGTTGCAGACTGCAGTGCATCTTACCTGCATGCCCAGGTTCATCTGCATCAGCGGAGGCCTCTGCTCATTTATCTTCCCTCTGCCGCCGCCGCCGTTGTGCCGGAAGTCTCCCGACCTGAACATGGGAGGTCCTCCTCTTCCCCCGCCTCCCCTTCCTCGGCCTCCTCCACTTCCTCCACCTCTGCCTCGGCCACCGAATCGGCCCTGCCTCTTCTGCCGCTCCTTCTCCTCGAACTCCAAGAGGTCAGCTTTGGCCTCCTCCGTCAGCTCTGAGGGTGAGATGAGAAAACGGAGTGGTCGTGATGCGAGAAATGTAGTGATCGCTTTCCCCCCCCCACATACTTTGGTGCTAAATAGGGATGCAACAATCCGATATGTGGATGGGAAATCGGTCCGATAACGACTTGAATAGCTGGATCGGGTATCGGTGGCATTGAGCCGATCTGTAGGTTTTTCTACGTTTGCGTATGCGCGCACGCTCAATTCGTTCAACATTTGTGCTAATTCCTACATATAAAAATGACAATGAGCAGAACAAGTAGCGCAACACCCTACAATCCAAAAAGCAAATTAAATGCGATTACACTGTTTACTTTCCTTAACACTCGTAATCTCTGTGTTCCTCGCTGTTTGTTTAGCGCACGTGTGGCTCACAGGGAAGTCTGACATTCACTAAAGCGTTCCAGTTCAGTCAAATCTTGCCGTTTATTCCAATTTTTCACTGTTTATTCCGAGACGCCAGTTAGTGGCGTCACTGTGTGGAATGCCATTATGTCAAAAATGAGTCCAAAGGTCCAAAGGTCTGAGGCGTAGGCCAATGAGTTATTTAATCAGAAATTTTTTTACATTCTATAGTGTAAGAGAGTAAAAACTAAATATAGAAAGATGCAATATTTTTTATCTAATAATTTTATTCAAATGAATAAAGAAGTGTTTCCGTCTGGCACTAACATGATTTTTCTTCATAGTACTAAGCCTTAGAATATCTCTACGTACAAAAAACTCTGCAATACAGTAAAACAGACACTGCCTTTATTTCCTAAACACAACAACATAAGGAATGTATGGCTAACTTCTACACAAACACTATAATAAGTCTAAAATCAAAGGTACAGACAAATGTCCCAAACACTCTTAGGCATGTAGAGGTTAAAATCGGCATAGGTATCGGAACTGAAAAAGTTGGATCGGTGCATCCCTAGTGCTAAACGTTTCATCAGATGTACAAGTAGCGTGTACAGCAGATGTTACTTTTGGTCATTCAGATGTTACTTTTCTTAACTGTTCTTAAGGCGCTCGTCTTCTAATTTAGTTCATTACGGATAGAGATGGGTACCGAACCCTGGTACTAAACGGGGCCACAGGGCTAAATGTTCCAAGACTGGACTATCAATAAAGTCGGACGTTAACAGTATTGCTTTCGGTACTGGAGAAATTTAAAAGTTGAATAGTAAAAGTGACTTGTTAAATAAAGCAACGTAATGTTGTCAAAAAGTACCGATAAGAATACAGTTTAAGTACCGGATCAATAAGCAGTATCGGTAATAGTAGTACCGTTGACCACGGAAGATCCTGTTGACCTGGTACATACCTAATGTCTCTGGGATGTTCCTCCTTTTGCTGGCGGCATCGGCGAGCCGCACCACGGTGACGTCTTTGCGCTCTGTTTTGAACCGCAGTCGGCCTGATTCCTCCTCCTCTTCGTCCTCATCGGACTCCTCTCTAACGTCAGCCTCGTGTTCCCCTTCCGCTTCGGGCTCCAGCTTTGGGGGGCAAAAGGGAACGTTGAGAAGATTGTCAGGTCTTGCTATTTGGGAAACTGGTTATCCTTTATTGTACATTTAGATGCGAATATAGAGCATCTAGATTCGTGATATTTGTCAACATAGGGGGGGTGATGGAACTTAAACCTAGCTCATAAGTACCTCAGTGGCAACTTTCCCAGTCTGGGATTCGAATCGGCAACCTTCTGATCGCAGGGTGGACATCCTAACCATTACACCACCAACTGGCCATCTCTCCATTAGTTTGGAACAGAATTCCACAAGTACAAAAAACTTTTCTTTTAAGTTTTCCTGATTAGAAACATTTTAAGAACTAAGACATTTTTAACTGGACAATTATATCCTTCCATAGGTGACTCTTAAGATAAAAATCTGTATAACTGCAGTTTCCAAATATATTAGTAAATAAATAACTTTCTGATCACTTCTAATCAAGACAAACGCTTCCTCTACTTGTAGATATTTTGGTTAAAAGCTGAAGCTAGTCTCTGAAGTTTATTTGAGGTTATATAAGGTTTATAGTGACAAACCACTCAGCAAATGAACGTGAGCTTTTGGTCATTCTCACCTCCTCAGACTCAGTAACCTGCAAATCGCCTCGATCTTCCGCTTTCTCTTCTTCTTCCTCTTGCTCACCCTCCTCTACTTGTGGCACTTCCTGTTGGTCGCCCTGCTGTTCCTCAGCCTCTGTGCCGTAGTCGCTGACCTACATCGACACAAAAAAAATCAAGATTAACCGAAAAAATCTGCTCAGTTATTATGAATTAGTTTCACGTTACGGGAAGGAAAACTGATCAGCTTTTGACTGTTTCTGATCAACAATACAGACAAAAACCAACACTAATGATCTCTGAAGTTCCTACAAACTCGAAACCGGGACAGAATAAAAATGTTAACGTCACAGAAGCGAGGGAGGGAGGGAATGAGGGAGGGAAGGAGCAAGGAACAGAGCACAAGGGTGAGGTAAAAAGGGGGAGGAGGATGTTTTTTGTTGTTGTTGTAGCGCGCTGTGCTGCATTAGCATAACAGTGGGGATGCCGCTCGCATTGCTATGCCCCATTACTATTCCTGCTGCCATTTGAAATTCAATGAGATGTAAATGTTTGACATGATACATGGAAAACGGGAGATAAACATGCACACGCTTCAGCGGCGGCACGAAACGGAGTTGACCAAGTCGCCCTGACGCGGGCCCGCGTGCAACTGCATGCATGCTCTCTCTCTCGCTCTCGCTGTGCTGCATCTGCTTATTCATCTGTTTTTGCACATCTGTAAAAGCTGCTCATGGCTCCAACTTCCTCATTAGACTTTCCTGCAGGGTGCAACGTCTTACTCCTGTATGGCTGAAGTAGGTTTGGACGCTGTGGAAGTGCAAGTAATTATTGGCTGTCTCAACACACCGCAGCAAAGAACAACGAAATGTGACAAAGATAAAACAAGATCTGTTAAAAAAAATTATGCTACAAGTATTTGCGCTGAAGAAACGAAGCACTACACTGGGGTAAATATTCCAGCCCCATGCACATGTAGCCAGGTGTTTATAAAAACAAATATTTTGATGTGGTTGCGCCTATCGTCCACATGGGAACAGAAGTTTCAGTCACTGAAATCGGCTATTTCTGAAAACTCCGGCTTCAGTGACTACGTGTGGACGGAGGAAACAGAGGAGGAGGAGTTTGAGATTCATAGTAGGAATGCACAGATCCAACTTTTTCAGTTCTGATACCGATGTCGATACTTGGGCTTTGGGTATCGGCCGATCCCGAGAACCGATCCAATATCAGGGTTTTTTTAACCTTTACAGCCATGAGAGAATTTGGGGAGTTTGTCTATACCTTTATTTTTAGGCTTATCATAGTATATGTAGAAGTTAGCCATACATGCCTTAGGTTGATGTGTTTAGGACATAGGGACAGTGTCTATTTTATTGTATTGCATTATTGTTGTACATAATTGTTTTTATTATGTAGAGATATTCTAAATAAAAAATAGATAAGGTTAATGGCAGGCAGAAACACTTCTTTATCCAACATTTAATGCATCTGACAAATATTGCATCTTTCTATATTTATATTTTACTCTCTATCACTATAGAATGTAAAATATGTATTTTTCTGATTAATTGACTCACTTTGGCTTACGCCTCATTTTGGACATGATGCTGTTCCACACGAGAGTCATTTTACACACGATGGCGTTCCACACAATAATGTGACAAACTTGCGTCTCGGAATAAACAATGAAAAACATTGTGTAAACGGCTGTATTGTGAGTAGAACGCTGGTTGTTTTTGTTATTTATCAGATAAAATGAGTTTTGTCTGTAATAAATGGAAAGATTTGACGGAACTTGAACGCTTTAGTGAGAGTCATGTGCGCTACAAACGGCACGTGTTTACATCATGAAAAATGTCATTCAGACGTTTCGTTTTTGTGACGGCGAGGCACAGCACTGGTTCTCGTCTCCTTCTTATTCTTCTTTTATGGCGGTTGGCGTCCAGCTTAATGGTGCTTTACTGCCCTCACATTAGGAGTAGCCACTGTACGTATGTGTATAATAACGTAGACACAAATAATGGATTATTAAATTAGTTTCCAACTATCTTAATAATCAATTTTAATGCCCTAAAAGCAAGTATCAGCCGATTCCAATATTATCCTGCATCCCTAATATGAGGTCATCACAAGAACAAACACATATAAAAGACCACTATGTTGTGTTTGTGTGTGTTTAACTCTGTATAAATACACATAAAGGAGCAAATCCCTGTCAGAACAGGATGACAAGTGTACTGCAAAAAGGGCTCTCGGTTTATCTCGGATCATTTGTGTCAAGACAAAACATCTTTGTCTGGAAACCCGAACAAAAAGGGAGGGGAGAGTCGAAATATCGACTTCAGGTCTTACACCTGACACGTCTTATCAGCCCTCGCAATGACCCCCCTTCCATTCAATCCAAGTCAACAGGTCAAAAACATAAATAAATAAACAAGTAGCCAGCCAAACACACTCATCAATCATCCACCCATGTCGGGCCGCAAAAAGGGGTCGCCTTTAAAAGGAGGTTATCTGATTGTGTCCTAAGAGTCCGTCCCGTTAAGATGGCGGGGACTGGCGGCGCGTCCGGCCGGGACAAAGCCGAGCGAGAAGCTTCTCCGAAACCCTGAACAAAAACCTCAAGGCCACGAGGTGACAGGAGCGAAGAGCGTCTCGACTCTCGACGTGCTTGTGCGGGCCAAACGGCCGTCCGCCAGCTCACTGCTTACCTCGGCGTGAAGGAGAGAGAACCAGTGCTGGGATGTGGAGATAAGAGGATGTGTGGCAGTCTTAGAAATAGGTCTGGGTGATATCGCCTCAAATATAAATCACAATTTATTTAACCTTGATTACGACTAATGAACAGTTACTCTGATATTGGGGGTTGTGTTTTCATTCATTGTTCACCGATAAGGTTTGCACTGTAAATGTTCTCAACCTATTGAGGCTGGGATATTTTTCCCTAAAGAAAGGATGCATCTTTGTCATTTTAAAATAACTGAAGTAAACATACACAGACGTAGTCAGTTTTTAAAATTGAAATAACCGACATTTTAGCTGTTAAAGGTTGGAAAGTCGGTTTCAATTATCAGTCCTGCCGCAACTAACATCTTCCTATTTACTTGTGTGAGCAATTGTCATTGTGAACACAGGAAAGCACACAGTGCACCACAATGAAATGTGACCGATGCATTTGACCCATCCGTGAAGGAGCAGTGTTTGGGAATGGTAACTTAATCATGAGTACCTCGGTGGTACCTTTAATGGTTGGCAGAGAACTGGGCAGGTTCCCATGATGCCTTCCTAAGCAATCCAAATATTTTCTCAACACAAGTCATCCCAAAACAGGACGAGTGCCAGACTCCAACTTTTGACGCTGACTTGTTGGTAGTTTTGGTTGATGTTATAACGCAGAAGCACTGAAGACTAAGTTATCGGTGGCCGAAATTAAGCATTTTGCACATTAGCGGTATCGGTGAGTAATTCGGACCATCACCGATATTAAGTAACTACAAGTGGCTCCACTGCCGTCTCATCTCTCGGTGCTATTTGCTCTCGACTCGCTGCTTCATTTAATGCCCCGACCACAACAGTCTCTGACTGGCTGTATGTCACACGAGTAGTAGCCAATCAACTCTGACGCCTTGTTGTCACTCACACCACACTCACACATGAGTGCAGCGTAAAGCCCCAAGAAGGAGGAGAAGAAGAGAGAGGAGAGTTTCAGCTGAGCTTGCCATCTAAAAATTCAGAATTTTGATGGAGATTTTCTTGTTCTTCATCTCAGTTTCAAATATTGATTATCAGCCCCAATAACTAGCAATAATTGATATCGATATCGGCGCTGAAAAACCAATCGGTCGACCTCTACTGAAGACCAAAATCAGAAACTCTCTCAGCCTCAGGGATGAAAGCCTGGATCATCAGACTTTCATCATCTTTTCCTGACTCAGTTGCTACGTCTTGCTTTGATGACTCAGGACTACTTTGAATGACTAACGCCCAATTCATTCGGAGGTCATCAAGATTTATTTATTCAACTGCTGTCAAAAATTCTAATCTGAATGGTTGCCTCGATGCAGCTGATTTAAAAGACCTTACATGAAATTTAATTTGACATAATGTTCTCAGTTTGTTAGCTCTGAAACAATGACCGAGTCATTTTAGAAAAACAGCAACACAATTGGTGTCACTGTATTTAGTTCCTAACAGGTTTCAAGTGTATTTACATATTTGCTTCAAAATAATAAAACAATAAGAACTTTTACAACTTTTTTGCAAAGAGGTTGTTAGTTTAAATGCAGCTCTATGCCACTGGAAGATCTACCAACATTGAGACCCTGTGCAAGACCCTTAACTAGGGTGCACTGATCTGATATGTGGATGGGATCGGTCCGATAATGACTCAAACGGCTGGATCGGGTATCGATGGCACTGGGCAGACCTATGGAGCCAATCTGTAAACTGTAGGTTTTGTTTTGCATGGCAAGTTTCACTGCGGTAAAGCTGGTTTATTATTCGACATTCACACTAACTTGTACATATTGATATGACATTCAGCAGAACAAGCAACGCAACACACTACAACCCCAACAGCAAATCACACCATTACACTGTTTAATTTCCTTAACACCACCAGCTCTCGCTCACAATCTCTGCGTTCCTGATGGTTTTAGCGCCGCAGGATAAGGGACCGTCACAAAATTACACAACTGTGTTTAAAAGAATAATTTTTAATTATACCTGTTAATTAAAAACTGGTATCGTATTGGTACTCGGGATCGGCTGATACCCAAAGCCTAAGTATCGGAATCGGGAATGAAAAAGTTGGACTGATGCATCGCTACGCTTAACCACAAGCTGCGGCAGGCAGACTCTGCCTGTAATTGGGAAAATGGAAGTTGCTCTGGATAAACGTGTCTGCTAAATACCATAGCAGACACGTTTGGTCCCTTCTGCATCTACTTTCCATTAAGTAGACAATCTAATCAACAATCATTTAATACTACAGTTTTAAAGCGGGAATTGAAACAATAAAGAAAAGTGCGCTCACTTGAAACTCATCGTCCAGAGGTTCGTTGATATCTAGCTCCAGCACCTCGTCTTCGTACGTCTCCTCATTCTGCCCCGTGGCGTACTCCATCCCCCCGCCTTCCTCGACGGCAAATTCTCCTGCCTTGCAGTTTTCCTCCCCTCCTTCTGTCACTTCATAGCCCTTCTCCTCCGCATGTCCACCTCCTTCTCCCAGATCCTCTCCTTCAAAGACGTAGGAGGAAGTGAGGTTCAGGGTTGCGTTCAGGCTGACCGCTTCACCGCTGGGGAACAAACAAACATAAAGCTACTTTCAGGACAGATAGAAACACTGGACAGAAATTGATGTAGTTATAAGACTATTAGAACTAGAGCTGGAGAATATGCCCTCAAATAAATGTGAACTTTCAGTATATCCCTTAAGTTTACAGTTTGTCCACTAAATTCAAAAACAATGATAGAATGCTGAAATAATGATTAAAAATCTTTTCATTTTCATGCAGTTTTTGAATTTTGTGTATGAACTCATCTAGCACACTGGGTTTGGCCGTAGAAATGGTGAGTAAACACGGTGATGAGGCAAAACTCTAGAATGTGATGCAGAGCCAAACTCAAGGAAGGACTCACCCATTATTCTGATCTTCTTCATCGCTTTGCAGCAGGTCATCATTAAGCTCCTCATCAGACAGTTCTGACGGGTTCTGGAAATCACCATCAAAATCTTTCATTATTGATATAAATAATGATAAATCAACATATCGACATATATAAGTCGACATATAGTAAGACAAATCAACCATTATTATCACTGATTATACAAAGCGTGATTTCTCAAGAGAGTTGAGGGAACCAGTACCTTCTTAGATGAAAGCCAATCCTCCTCAAGCAGGTCGCCTTCCAAATCACTAGGAAGCAAAGAAAAAGAGAAATTGCATTAACTGTTCTCATAGGGGCAAAAACTCACAATGATCTGCAGAGGTAGGTCACTTTTTATGAATAAGCCAACCATGAAACCTCCACTAGCAATTAGCAATATGCTGCATTTTCCACATAAAGTCTGGCAAAAAAAGCATTTGTCCTCAAATGTTTGTTGTGAAATTCGAAAAATGGCTCAATCTTTAGATTGCTGCTGAGACCAAATTCTCCTCATGACGTCTACATCTAAGTAGAGGTGGGCGATATATCGATTTTATCGATTAATTCGAATTTACAGTTCAGGACGATGTGTTTTTATGAAAATCGATTTTATTACGGATTTTACACGCGGGCGCCAAAAGCGGAACTAATGCGACGCATCAATCTACACGGGTAAATTAGCGCGGCGCACCCAAACCTTGTAGCAGATTCACAAACAACATGGCAACGACAGGGGAAAAGTATGGCGTCACATCAGTGCCAAAACAAGAGCGCACAAAATGGCTTGCTGCAAAAAATACGTGGGCGTAAATTTCACAGTCGCGCGCAAATGTGACACTCGAGAACACAAATTTAAGAATCGAGTGCGCGGTTAAATGTGACTACCCCCCCACCCCACCCACCCCTCCACTGCATAACTAGATACTTTTTAGGTGAATAAATATGATTATAATATAAAACACGGAATTCAGAAGAATAAATATGGAAAAACAGGAAAAAAATAAAACGGAATTTAGGAAAAAACAAAACGGATTTAATAGGGCCCTATGTATATTGCAAAAGACATGGTGCCCATACATACTGTGGAAAAGCCGGGATTCATTAACATGCCAAAAGTTTTTGACCCGAAGTACGTGCTTCCAAGCCGCAAATATTTTTCTGAATTTGACTTGCCACAACTGTATAATGAAACACGTCAAAGAATCGGTAGAGAGCTGGAGGAGGAGGTGTCGTATTATTCTGCCACAACTGACATGTGGTTTTGAACCATTTATTCGCCATCTGTAGTTTGATTTTCAGTAGGGGAGGAGAAAATCGATTAAAATCGAAAATCGGATTTGTTGTGAAAAAATCTGAGATTTTATTTTTAGGCCATATCGCCCAGCTCTACATCTAAGTATTATTTCTTGCACATAACACGGGAGATAAAATGCATAACTATTCTGAGTTTGATTCTTTAGTTCATTCCTAATATGCAATTCAGCCACGTCGAGACACGGATCAAGAAGCGACAAACTGAACGCAACATTTAAGACTTTCTAACGACTAATGAATCTCACTCCTGGCATGCACTTCAAAGCGAGACGCCAGTAAAAAGTGAGACATGCCAAAGTAACAACATAATAAGCCAATTCTACCCTGTCGAGTCCCGTCCTTTTAAGAGCTGACAGGTATGGCAGGTGAGAGAGCGCAGATGTGGCTTGAGGGCTTTGACTCTCCCCATGCAACTGTCAAGAGTGATCTAATGCTGGTCTTGCGAGGAAGAACAACTCGCAATAACTTCACAAAATCCACAATGAACAGTATGTTGTTTTACAAGTACAACCTGGTTCTCTTCTGGGAATGTGATAGTAATTTAATGTAACAACTTAATAGTGAATGTTGTTATAAATGGTTTCATGAATCACGTCTGCCAGTCTGACGGATGACTCTGGGTTTGCCAGATGCACGTTACCTGCCACTGACGGCATTGATACAGAGTGCCTTCCATTTCCTAACTGCAGGGAAAGCCTTCCCAGAGCACGGGTTACGTACGGGGTTAAGGGTCTTGCTCAGGAGATCTGTGGGGGTAGGGCTGACCGATATGACCGATTTTGAAACAAATGTCAATCGATATTTTTTCCGGGGACCTTCTGATCACAGGGCGAACACCATTCCGTTATGCCACCATCTTCCCCTTCTTTTTACACTATGCTTGTAAACCTTGACAAGAACAAGCATTCAAACAAATTCATACATTTTGTGCAAGAAATAATTATCTGTCAGCTGCTTCTGGCTTTAAAGATGCTATGCAGGAAAAAGGGATTTAGACACCATGAGGATAGAGTTCAGGACTCTGCAAAAATTACACACTACAAACTGTGTTCAGCGGAACCCAATAAATTTGCCATGGTTTTACTTTTAAAAAATGCATGATAAAATATTGCCCAGTCTTTGCTGGAGGTAGTTTATTTAAAATAGCTTATAGCTAAGCAATACTGCACATATCTTGTCTCATATCTTATATCACACAACATATACTGCACAGATACTATACATCACTATGTATAAATATAACCACTGTATATCTCAGGAAATAAGGTATACTGTACTTGAGCTTCGTCATTTCACCTCTCTGTATGACAAAGTTCACCTTGACTTTTGAGTGACTTTGACTTTGCACATGCTCACATCGTGATAATAGTGAAATGATATATTGTGCAGCCTTGTTTTCAAACTAAGGACAAATCAAAAAAATACCAGTGTTATGGTATCTTGACATGCATCTTCTTAATGGGGAAATATCACTCGATATATTAATTACACATCCAGAAAACTGCTGCTTTGAACTGCAATGGGAAGAATTATAATTACAAGTTATGAACACATGTGACTGTCAAATCTACGAGAAGGGAAATTCTGTAGTTTGAGACGTGATCTTCAAACGGCAAGCTTTGATCGCTGGTGGAACCTGATGGGGTATTAAATCTCTTTATTATTAGACCTGTCCGTGTCACTGAAGACTGACATCAGAAAGTGATGAGATGAGAAAAGGCTTTTCAAAACTGTATTTACAACTTCAAGGCCCGAGGCTTAGTACTCATTGCTACTAAATCGGAATAAGAATGAAGCTTGAACGGAATGTGAAGATAGAAAATCCAGGGTGGAGTAAATATAAAAAAATATGTGTTCTTGATGTTCTTCATATACACCATGTATGTGTGTGAAGCCTCACATTATTAAAAACACAACAAATGCAAACTTTCATAACATAATTAAATAACTAAAACAGTATTATTAGTTTACGTTATCTTTTTTAAGTGAGTGGCTATTTATCATTGTGAACACAGCACAGCAAAATGTGATCTCTGCATTTGACCCACACCGTACTTTAAAATAAAGGATAATGACGGCAGCAAAAGCAGACTAATATTTTAATATTTAATATTTCTTCAATTGTTGTTTTTTTATGTTTTGATACATACAGGACAAATAAATGGATAAAAAATGAGTATGATTCATTTGATAAAATGACATCATAAGGCTCAAGTGTACTTTAATTTATATTTTGGTTTTTGAGTGTGTTTTTTTGAGTTTAGACTACCGTATTTGCCCAACGATAGGCCGTGGCTTATACATCAATTTTACAAACCTGCGTATTGGGTGCGTCTTGCTTAAATGGGGTGGCCTATCTAAGAACATGAAAACGCATTCGCTAAAAGAAAAATTCAGTGCACAAAAAAGACGACATACCCAAATGATTCACTGAATTTAAATGTACTGTTTACTGCAGTATCGAACAGTTCGAAAAGCAACGCAAAACAAAGATAGATCAGTGATGATGTTCTGTCACTTAATCGGCGCTGCCGCATCCAGCCTCGTTGCTGCAATGTAAAAATTACACTTTTTCAGGCCTTTGCTACACTACATTACATCCTAATATTTAATACAAGCTGGCCAAAAACCAAATTTAACAGAAATAAAAGGAACAAAAGTTTATTGTCGGCTGGGAAAAGATAAGTTTTAACTTTCATTTGAACGACTGGAGGGCGGGGGTGCTGCAGTACAACAATGTCAATCATCTGTCTACATGTAAATACTTCAGTATAAAATTAGCAACACTGAAATATAAAAATTATTAGGCCTATCTTCAAATCCTTCAAAATCAGATCGGTAAACGTCATCGTCGTTGCCGAACTACTCGATTGTGACCTGTGCTGCTTTGCTGTCGCCGATGTTGGACACGCTTTCGTCACTGGTATCGCTCTCAGATATTGCAGACGCTGCTTGTGCTGCTGGTGGGCTTGTAGGTGGAGGAAGGATTTCGGCTTTGTGAAAACCATTCTGTACGCTTTCTGGTTTCACGTTGTTCCACGCCGAAATAACCCATTAACACACTTGACTGTACGTCGCACGTCGCTGCCGGCCACACGGAGTGAATGTATAATGTCACTATAGACCTCAGGGGTGTGGCAAATGACGTAGATGCTTTTACTTCAGATTGGTAAATTCAGTAACGTTGCGGCTAATAACATGGGGCGGCGTATCGTTGGGGAAATAAGGTAATTGATATTGGTAAAAAAAAAAAAAATTCTACTATTATCGTCATTGTTATTAATAACAGACCTACACAGGTATCGGTACTCGGTATCAGTGAGTACCTAAAAATAATATCGGTACTCGTACTCTGTCTCAAAAAAATGCTATAGGTGCATCCCTACTTATTATAATCTGCAAAGGAGAAAATAAAATCTGCCTCCCAATTAACTACATCTAAGAATCTAAGAAGTATCGGTACTCGGTATCGGCAAGTACACAAATAAAAATACTTGTTTCGGTTTGTTAAAAAGTGGTATCGGTGCATCCCTACTGTTTAAGTTACTTATACTAGCTTCAGTTGCTGCTATGTTGTTTACAACGCTTCATTAGGTTAGAATAGTTTAGGTTAGACTGCTATATTAAGTTATTTTAGGCTGCTGGATCTGTCTTACCTGTCCATTTCTTCATCAGCTCCTCTTCGTCTCCTCGATCTCTCAGCACCAGGCTTATCATACTCATCAAAGTCATCATCTGACGTTAGAAAAACACATCAGCCAAAGTCAGAGAACAAAAACCAGGATTCAAGCATTTAATGTTCGGGAATCTGTGTGCACACCAAAAAAAGCTATAAACAACATGGAGTTATTTTGGAATTTTTCTTCCTCCTTTACACGTCACAGTTCGGTGCACCAAAAACATGGTGCAAAAGCATCCAGAGTCGTTTCAATCATGTAATTTATCAACAGTTACAAATATTAGGACTGAAATAACGTTATACATTTTATTAGCACAAACCATAATTAACACGCTCACCCATTTCGTAATTGTCACAACTCGTAAATGTCGAGATTTTTTAGATATGGCAAACTCGGCCGTTAGTTTTGAATAATTTATGGTGAAAGCAACATAAAGACCGACCTCGTGTCGCCGTGGGGATTAATTAGGTAATAAATGTGGTTACGGAATTATGGAATACAGTGAAGAATTTAAATCTGGGGGCGCGTTATGAGGCGAGGCGTAGGAAATGTGCAAAATGAATATGTACTGACTTTCTGCAAAGAAAAAAGGTGACAATGAACGTACGTGTTCATTTTTATTCGATGTAATGTCTTTTTAAATATGGCTGCACGCCTGCGAGTGCTACCTGCTAAGCTAATAAAATAGCCCGCAAGCTAAAATGCCTCGCTTTTAGTTTCCATACCTGATTTTTTTAAATAAAGAATGAGCTAAAGCCGTTGATATCGTTGACTAGTTTGGAGTAATTATTTCGCGGTTCCACAAAATCTATCAGCCGCATTTGATTAGATGTCAGGGACCCGTTTCGAAGAAAACGCCATTATTAAGCTAGCAGCTAACTTTAGCTTACAGAGCTAACGCGTTCTCAAAAATATCACCTTTACAATGCGAAATACGTAATAGTTCCGTTTTTGTTTGGCGTTTTGACGTTTATTTCCATTTGCGTTAGCTAAGCTAAGCTAACGAGTCCGAATCCCTGGATGCTGAGTTGAATAACCGATTTGTGTCGTATAGGATATGAAATGCCGTACCTCGGGCACTGGCCGCCATAACCAAAGATGTCTATCTTCGGAAATTCAATGTATTTAAGGTCTCGATAAGTGCATTGGAACCAGTTTTAATTTATCCTCTAAATTGGTTTTTTTT
The DNA here is from genome assembly GCA_032718565.1 of Distichodus sexfasciatus. Taxonomy (NCBI): domain Eukaryota; kingdom Metazoa; phylum Chordata; class Actinopteri; order Characiformes; family Distichodontidae; genus Distichodus; species Distichodus sexfasciatus. The sequence continues at coordinate 1,368,814 of JAVGVS010000031.1, forward strand.
GGGGGGGGGAGACTCAAACTTGTTTGTATATGAGGAGGAAAATGTCTACTTGCACTAAAACGGAGGCTGCGTTCGAACGCGCTTGCTGGGGCGGCGTTCGAAATGGTGCTGTATCCCCTAAGTAGCGCGGTAGAAACGTCTTAGAAAATACGTACATGTGTAATACATTGCATGTAGTTAAAGCTTTCACATCGATTCGAGTGTGAAAGTAGTCCGTGCGGTTTGGCGTGTAGTTCGCTCCAAACAACATGAATGCAACTATTTCAAGCGGTACGTAGTGCACTATATAGGGAATAAGAAGCTAATGCAAACACCGTACGGACATATACAACAAACATGGCGGGCTGGTGTGACCCGCGCATAGCATTTTGGGTAAGGAATGAGGGCCGTGGGGAATTTAGGCCCGAAATCAATACTGTTACTTATGGAAAGCTGCGATGGTGAAATAAGATTTTCTGAAGCTCTGTGGTGTTACATATTGTTGATTTATCCAGTTTCGGCACTCAAAACGTTCTTTACTGTAGTGTTCACCAGCGACACCTGGTGGTAAAATTATTAATAAGTTAAATAATCGATAATAACACTGCATTACAAATAAATCATTTCTGTCTGCTACTTGGTCTAATTCACGTGTTCTGTAGTGAATCCTTTGTGCTGACTTCAAATCTGCACTCAGAACTTTCCTAGCACGTCCAGATTTTAAGTCATCGGCATAATATTGTATTGTGACAATTTGGTATTTTGATACACAGCAACACAATAACAGCTGTTTCTCACTAACCAGTAAGCTGTAAACTGAACTCGTAAACAAGATCCTCACAACATACCAGCAGACAACATCCAACACTCACAAGCGCAAAAGCAAGTGCCTAAAGCACTTTTGAACAATACATAACTGTACACTGTATCACAAATAAATCATTTCTGTCTGCTACTTGGTCTAACTCATGTGTCCTACAGTAAATGAATTAAAATCTGGAGGCCCATTTTGTCTATCACATCAATATCTTAAGTTATATATGCAAAAATACTTCACATAAGGAAAGTTTGCCTTACAGCTGTGTGATGTTTGGAAAACGTATTTGGTGCAACTAAATTACAACCAAAGTTCTCCTGAGACTTAAATTAAAACATAATGTTCTGTTCAAAAGTGCTTTAGGCACTTGCTTTTGTGCTTGTGAGTGTCTGTTGTTTCCCGCTGCAGAAAGGAACAGTAGTTGTTCATCATGTTTTGGTTACAGCGGCTCTGATATCTTGTGTCCACCACAGACATACTGTATCTTAATAGAATCTCTCCCCATATTCATCTCTTACATCACCCAAATTATAATTATAATTAAGTCTCAGGTGAACTTCTATAACTTAAAATCTGGTTGTACTAGGAAAGTTCTGAGTGCAGATTTGGATTCAACACAGTCGATTCCACGTAAATCACGTTTTACTTCCAATAGCAAAATCTTTGTTCTCCAGTGTAATGAGTGTTACACACATCAATTACCAGATCCAGTAAAAAGTGACACTCTCTCTGTTAGTACTTTTGTTTTCAGTCTAGTGAACACAGCACGTTACGGTCTTTTTGCACTCATCTTAGATGTTATGATTATTATGCATCAATGTATTATTATATTTACAGCATAACAGGATCGTGGGATGGTTATGCTGTTGTAACCTGGAAATATGGGCCTTGTTTAAGGGCCATCACTACTGCCACCAATAAACACATTATACACGTTTGCTCCCAGAGTAAAAGTATCTTTAAAATACATACAAGTTACTAATGTAAATAGATATGATATGGAAACATAGATCTAACAATATACAAATTGAAAAAGAGACATTTTAAGATATGTCATATTTACCTGAAAAGATCCCATAATGAGAAAGATGACGTGGAATTTACACAATTTGTAAGTGAGAAGCTTCAAGATTTTATTTTTTGGACGTTAACATATTTGAGCAATGCTATTGCTTTGGTTCGGACTAGCAAGACCCTGAATGCTCTATCCTGCTGGCACAAGGTTGGTAATAATGCTGTCATCTTTAAAAGTTTTTATTAATTCCCCAGCCACTGGATTTTTACATTTTTAGATGACATTAGTAAAGGGAGGACAGAATTTTTCATATTCCAATTTTCCTTTTTACAGGCTAGTTTCAAGTATCTCTAATATAAGGGTATACATTTTTATCAGTTCCAAATTTAGCACCTGCTGAACAATCTACTTGCTGCAGCCTAATGTTTTGAGGTCACTTTGGTATATCCTTTTATATAGGTCATTGTTAAAAATTACAGGTTGTAGGTTCTTGATTAAAAATGTCTATTTCCACTGTTCTAGTGTTAAGCATACATTTAGAAGCAGGATCTTTGTGTGTGTGTGTATGTGTGTGTGTGTGTGTGTTCATGTATTTATCACATTGTGGGGACTTTTGTCCCCTAAAATCACTTTTATCTGTTTTTTTGGGCTTTTGACTTTATAGAAAATGTGCTTGCTTTATTTGAGAAACTAAAAGAGGTAAAAGATGTGCTGTTCGTTACTGAGGTTAAGGTTAGGGTTAGGATTAGGTGTAGGTGTAAAATTATATACATCTAGTCATTATGGAAGTCTATGGAAAGACCTTACAAAGATAGTAATACAAGACCGTGTGTGTGTGTGTGTGTGTGTGTGTGTGTGCATTCTTCCAACAAGGTAAAGCACTGGGCTTAGTGCAGGTGCCCAGTACTGTTTTTTCTTTGGCCAGTCAAAATGAAAGTCAGTGGAGGGAATCCACTGCAGCAGCTTTAATATTAAGAGGAAAAGCGGATTCCTGCAGGACATAGACAGCCTGTGCATTCACACAGAGTGTAAAAGCACAAAGGATGAAAGATTTAGCTGAGGTGCCATTGATGAATGGTATCCAGTACAGTTGGGAGAGTCTTGGGCAAGCTGTCTTGACTGGGAAATGGGTCAGACATGGACAAAAATGCAAAAATATAGGTTTCATTGTTGCAATTTTTGGTGCAATTGCATTTTCAAATACATTTTCTTCATGTTTTGGTAAACAATTCAACATTTTAATGCAAAAATGTATTTTTAACCCATGCATATAAAACTAGCTGAATGTCATTTAGATTCTGACAATGCAGACGAGGAATACAGCAGAATAAATAATCTGGGGAAATTTAGTAAGATGAATCGTCTTAAAGAGAAATCCAAGTATTATACCAACACAAGTAAGTTACTGCAATCTACAGTCAACAACACCTCAGACACGGATAAGAAAAAGTCTTTTACCAGTGATTGTTCTTTATCAGCTTTAAAAAGACACACCTCTTTAGAGTGCATCCAATAAGCTTCTTTTCAGTAAAAAAAAAATCACCCAAATCATTCACTCACTGTCAAAACTGAATCTGATGTCTTCATGCAATTATTAATAGCAAACTAAACCATATACAAATCGTTGCTATGGGTCAACTCCAAATCCAAATCCCGGTTGTCTTTTGACCAGCAGGCCCTCTAGTGGTAAAGATATCATTACCTACAATAGTCCATTTCACTTTTGCCAACAAACTCAGTTTTTAACCAAAAAAACTTGCTCTTACGCTGTGTGTGTTAACACATCACAGAGATTTCAGAACATCAGAATGTTGGCGTCTTATGATAAGTTCAAGACACATTGTTTATTGGTGCTTTGATAACTACATACAGACATTTACAGTACACAGGGAAAGATTATGTAGTTTCAGTTATAGCAGTCCTGCTTTATCAAAAACCTTTAACATTATTGTGGAGAACATTTATCAAAACACTCTATTATCCAGTAACACGTATCAGTACCATTGGTGTTAATCTCCTTTTAATTTGACTAAATATTTTTATCATTATTATTATGAAATTATTCTGGATATTTTCATATTCAGGATTTTTTTCATCATGCAACACTTACATGCTTTTTCACTTCCCACATTAGGGATGTAAGTTGTAAAATGATGGAAGTCAGGATTATTAAGATTGGAAGTTTCTCATGTCTCTCATATTTAAGAGACAGTATACTGTTTTTCTTAAATATGAAAATAGGTTTGAATTACTTGACTACATGTTCATCATGTCAATAAATATCCATAGTGATAAAGTCTTAATCCAGACTAAGGTGGTATGGATGAAGTTTAATTATAATAATAAACATTATGGTTTTAAGATAAACTATATACCTTTGTTTTTTAGAATTTAGAACAAATATTTTTGTATAGATTACATTAAGATACATTTAGATAAATGTAGTTTGAGTTCTCTGGATTCTGAGAATAGATCATATTAGGATATAATGTGAACTAATATAATAGAAGAAATATCGGTAAATAAACCATAACTGTGGGAAAAGAACATCTTAGTTAATATCTGCACATTCTCACACTCAAAAAGCTGCCAGGAAATATAGTCACAGTATATGTTCAGTATATAAATACTGTGATAGTCATATGTAATGCCATGAATTTAGTGCATTTAGTGAATTGGTAATCTACAATGTATCTAATACTACTTAAAATTTTAATATTGAAAATGTAGCACATTTGATTGGAATAATTAAGTCAGCAGAATAATCAAGTCAGCAGAATAGTTTTTGCCTAGAAAGACTGCCAGGAACCAAGAACACTAACAGGTCAGCTGTATTATTACAATTTCTGCAGACTATTATAAATTTCATATTGGAATTCCTCAGGCCATGGGACTTCTCAACCAGGACATGCCACTAAGGCTTTACCTTTTTTAATAACACAAACTGAACTCCTCATATTAACTCTGTCTGTCCATAAGACCTGCATCGGAACATAACTCAAAAAATGCACACTCCACCTTATTAAACATCAGTATATTTTAATACACACACTGCACACTGTATGAATATTGTTTATGTTGGTGGATATACTTTCATAATACTTCCATTAACATTTTCTGTAATTTAATCTACTTGCTTACATTTGACTTGTCTTAGAACTGAACCAGGTCAGAGTTCACTAAATAATGTACTTATATGACTATGTATTTGCCAAATAAATAATCTTGAATCTTAAATATTGAGTTGCTGTGTTCAAAGTCCCAGTCTGAGTCGGGTCAAACAGACTTTCAGCCAATTTTGTCTACATTATCTAGAGAGTCACCAACAACCAGAAGCAAATTCCGTTTTTAACTTGGCTGGAAAAAAACCTGATTCCGATTCTGATTAGTATGTTTCATAACTGAAATTTACTACTGTTATTGTTGATATTGTTCTCATTGTTCTGTTTCTGATAGAAATACAGTAGGTTGTAAAAGTATTCAATCCCCTTGATAGTTACCATAATTTTCTGCAACTAATCAACTTCTAGAAGTTAAACATAAAAAGAAAAGTAAGTCAAAATAACTCAAACAAGCCCAATTGAAAATCCAAAATAAATCCAAAGAGAAAAACATTAAACAGGTTATTAAACACATTATGTATAACATATATAACGTTAACATAACGTTTTTCATAACATTTAAATGCTTTTCCACATCTTCCAAGTTGTTAAATTTGGGTGATCTCTCAGGTCTATATGAAATTGCATGTAGATTAAATAATAAGCAACATTTCAGTCCCAAAGCGCCATAGAGGGAAAACAAAAACAGACGTCATGCGAACACGGATTTGTGGAGTTTCAACCATTTTGGAGCCGCAATGGAGTATTTTGAACAAAAGAAAACTTAGAAAAGGGGACTTACGAAAAAGGGGGGAATTCTGAATACTCTCTATACTATTGGGCGTTAAAGGTTAGGAGACCAAACTTCGCCCCAGCGCACATTTCCCTTGTTTTTCCAAGCAGCGCTTTCGAGAATTTCTCTTTTTACTTTGTGCATCCGGAGAGTCACTGAGAGGTTATCATTCCTGCGCCGGTTGTTATTGGTTACCGACCCGTTTTCCGGGACGCCATTGGCTGGCGGCTTGTCAGTCTACGGCGCGCCGACGCTCGGGAACGCGCGCAGACAGTGCACGTAAGTGGCCAGAGTCTGTCTGGAGTCTGTCTGAAACTGATAAAAAATTGGTGATGGAGTTGAAGGTTTTTTTTTTTTTTACCTTCTTCCTCTCACTCGTTCTCATTAGAAAAACCGAGAGACTCGGCGGAACTTCACCCTCAAACCGGGCGCACATGATGTTTAAGTAGCCTTTTTTTTCTTTTTTTTTTTTAAAGCGACATTTGTAACGCGTTGCAAAGTTTTATTTTTTCCCCTTTCGTCAGACAGTTCATTAAATCACAGGTAAGAACAGCCACAGCGGGGCGTTTATTTTTAAATCTCTGATTTTCCCTCTTCTCGTTTGGCATGATGATAACGAGCATACACACAAATAAACGTTACAATCGACACGATGTGTTACCGATTTTCTTACCCATCGTTAATACGGGACTATAGCGTTACAGTTCGCCGAAATGCGCCGTTAACGTTGCCGCATGCCGTTTGCGCACTACGTCACGTGCGACTTTGAGAGTTTTTGAAGCTCGCGACCACCTTTGTCTGCGCGAGTGACGCACCTTGACTCACGTGAGCGCGCCCTATTGTTAACCCCATTGAACTTAGCGTTAAAAAAACCAAAACACTGACGGTGCCGTCACCTGCGGTGAAGGAAGACTGTCCGTCGGCACGGAGTTTCGGTGCATGAGAGTTGATGAAATGGTGACGAGGCATTTTTTCGGTAACGGTTGATAACGAGACTTCACAGATGTGAGGTTTTATTCACGTTGAGACTCGTTAAGAGAGACACAAAAGATAGCCCTGGAGAAAAAGGGTTAGTGGGCCTGAAGTGTTTCCCGTCATGGAAAATTACTGTTATTTATTTATCTGTTTGATAAATTTTATATTTGTTAAGTCACGTTGTAATTGTGCAGTCTAGAACCCATCATTAGGGTAACTTTAGTGACCAGGAATGGCCTCAGACAACTTTACTCAGTTGTATAGCACCGTTTACATGTATGGCATTATCAGACATTCTTATTCATAGTCTCTTCCGTTTTCTAATCACAGATACAGTTTACTGGAGCTACTTGGGGTTAAGGGTATTGCTCAGGGACAATGCGTTGACTTGTCAGACTTTGTAAGCTGCAAGACAACACTGAGGACTTTTTTGCATCACAAATATACCTTTGATCACATTTACAAACATACATTTTCTTTCAGGGAATTAATCACCCAACCAGACATGCCAAGAAGCTACTCCCTGTTGAGTTGAGACTCTTATTACTCTGTCACTTGGTAAGTAGACCCAAGACTGTATTTATTAAATTATATTTCCATGTTCAGTCAGAACCTCTGTAATTTTGGGAGTGTAGGGTTTATAGCGTGTTAGTTTGCGGGAAATGACACCATGGCCTAAAATAGTGTAGTTTTAGTTTAAAGTTCGGAGACACTCTGGAAAGGCAACTTTTGGTTTCTGCTTTGTGGAGTCCTATTGGTACCTCTGCATTAAAACAAGTTTGACTGACAGCCTGTAAAATCCCGCCTACTGTTCTATTCAGCCATGTTTGCCCCTCATTCCAATGCCATACGTGGCAGTTATTGGAAATAATTTGATGTTGTGGTTTAAGTCCAACAGACTTTTGAAGATGTTTCTAGCTCTTTGCTTTATCTGTCGTTTGTATTCTGGTAGCTAATAAAATTGCTTCACTTTATGTTGGTGCAGTCTTCCAGAAACAACGGGCAAAAGATAGCGGTGCAAATCCAGCCTGCGATTGAGCAGAAAATAACTATCATTGTCTGTCAGGTTAGCATACTAGACTAAAGGTGAAAAATCAAATGTTTACAATAAATATTACATTGTCGACCACTACGAATTGTGAGTCGCATGGTTGGAGATGCGGGGCTAAATTGGGGTCAAAGCCTTGTTTCTGAAAATAATGTAACAAATATTCTCAGTCGGCAAATCCACCAGTATTCTTTCCAATAACAGAAGCAGGGTCAGTAAATCTGCCATTTTTGTTATTAACGTTCTGATGGGAAGACATAGCATTCTACTGCCTTGAACACACACACACACACACACACACACTGGCAGCACAAAATGGAGGCTGTGCTTTGGCTTAGTCGAGAAAGAACAGATCAGTTTCATAAAAGCAGAGGTTGTGTTAAAAAAGTAAAATTTACAGTAATATTTTTTATTTTGCTGATAGATTAATTATTTAAACATATATGCAATAAAAAGTAAAATCTAAAATGTGTAAAAAAAGAAAAGAAAAAAAGTGCAAATTCTACCATTAGTTTGCGGCAAATTGCTTAGATTAAATGGGATTAGATACAAATAAAAAATTATGCCAAAAAAAAGAAAATAATTTTCTTAAGATTTGTCTCCTGTACCACGCATTTTTACAACTTTCTGTTCTGGGTATATTTTGGTTATTACTGTTTGGTGTGTGAGGAGGCGCTATCTGTGAGTGTGTCGCCTGTGTTTCTGGAATTCGCTGCTTCACGTTTGTGTGCGTATTGTGTGTGTGTGTGTGTGTATACATGTTAGCAGAGGAGACACCTATTTGTCGTCATCGCTGTCCTGCATAAACAGTTAAGTCATATGACCGAATCTCTCACCCACTAGCAAAACATGACGGTCTGCACTGAAAGATTGTCAAGTCTCTGCGTCGCGTTTGGCTCAAGGCAAAACACACAAAACCCCTAACTGTTCCAAACCTTGATTTCACAGTTTATCCCATTTTCCTTTAAAATAGCAGAAGTGCTGGTGCCGAGTCGTTGGTTCATATCTGCACTTACGTCTTTGCATATAAGTCAGGATACCGAATTTGCCGTAATATAATTTTCTTCTTCCATATGTGTTGCAGGATTTTTACTGGCGCATGCATGGCTTTGAGAATTTGTTTTGGCCATTACTGAGTTGGGCCTTCGCAGCAATATAGGAAATTGTTTAAATTTTTGTTATTTTTACATTTTGCCTGACCACTGTCATATGATGTGATTTCATGCACACAATGCATGTGAACTAAAAAATCAGCATTATCAAGTAATTACAATACCGTGTTTACAATATTTTAAAGTAGTCAAATGTAATTTAATTCTGTGATAATGTATTCTCTACAACACATGGACATTGCAATATGAATTTGAGCAGAATGTCCTTCAAATGTGCTCTCTATACTACGCATTACATTTGCATTGGTTAATGTCTTATTTTATATTGAAATCGTACATTTAAAAGATGCTGTCACAAATTACTTTATTCTTGTTAACTGTGTTTCTGTTTATTTTATCTTACTATGGCTAAATGTACATTGGATTTTGTACCGCCCAGGGCAATATATATTAATAAAGGCCGTAAACTGCAAACATCACTGTTTACTTTCAGGATGTTGTGAATGAAGAGAAACTGATAACTAGTGTTGACTGTTATTTATCTGGATCCGCAGGTTGCTCAATACTGCCTAACAATTGTATATTTTGATCTTGCAGAACTGTCTGGTACTCATGCTGCAATTGTGAATGTGTCAAAGGCAAAAACATTAGCTACTCATAGAATTTGGTATTTCTGGGATGAAATACTTTGTGTTCTTGAACAGCCAAATGAATATTTGAGAGTGTTTAAATAATTTCTTATACCAAGAGCAAAACTTGTTTTTGTGTGATCGCTGAATGCAGATTATCACAATTAGTATTATTTTTACGGACATGGAATTTCTACAGTATTAAAAAGTATGAGAAAAAACGTGAGTTACATTATGCTACATTAAGCTAAAGTTGCTTAGGCCTTCTCATTGATCATCATATTAGCAATTAACAAAAAAAAGAATTTGGAAATGGTGTCTATTTGTGTAATTAAGTACATCATGAATGAGTAAAAGCCCATTTTGTGAATAGAATGTACATTTGCATTATTTACAGAGACTTGGAAGACATGCCGGAACCTTTTGACAGCCCTGTGGTCTTGTTACAGACTGCTCCCAGAGAGGCGAACCTTATCCTCAGATGCTCCCTGCCACAATCCTCACAGTAAGTTTAAGAAGGTATTTTCCAACCGGTGCTCTTTGAAGTGCATTTGGGCATGTTGCACAGGGGAAGGGGCCGTGCGGCAGGAACGCAAAGGGGATCCATGACCGGGCAGGCTGGAGAGCGCCGCAGGCTGGGCAATACCGCATTGGAACGAGTAGCACTAGCCAAAACGGCATGCTAGTTCCCAGTGTCAGTGTTGACGTCTCAAAGGGTGCTGACTAATCGCACTTTCAGCTTGGTGCACCAATCACTTCTTGCACTCACTTCTCATGAACACTTCCACGTGATATCTTCATTGGGGTGAAAAAGTGGTAAAGCAGGTACATTAACTCACTCGGTGCAAGCAGCTCGACGAAAAAAGCGTGTAGAAGAGACCGCATGGCTTTGCAAGTTGGTACTTTTCAGTTTGCAGAAACCTATAGAGTAATTGACAGAAAGGGCACACTGGTGAAATCATGTTTATCATTAAAAAAACAGACTTGCTTCTAAACTACAAGGTTTTCTAGCATCCGTAGCCATTGATATCAAGTAGATTTTCGCTTTTGTGATGATTGCGCCCATGTTTGTTGTGGTGCTGTATGAGAGTGTGTTAAACAGCGCCGCTCAGGTCTTTGTCATCCTTTCGGAGCGCCTAGCATTTCTGCGTGCTAAAAAACAGGCTCTCACAGACTCCTCTTTTCGAATGTATTCTGTATCAAAGCTACAATGGTATTTTAAAGGGTTTAATGGCAGCTGGCCAAAAATGTTGAGCCTCTCTTTACAATCTTTCTCCGTCTTTTTTTCGCCATTTCTTTCTCGCCTTCTCACTCTTTCAAACTGTTTGTTTCTTACAAACTATTTCTCTTTTGCTCATTTAACTTTTTTCTTAACAATTTGTGCTGAAATCTGGGATTTTCTAAAAAATATTTTTAAGCGGAGTGCTGGAACGAGACAGCGATTAAGTTCAAAGAGTGACCTCCATTTGAGGGCGCGTTTCTTACTGAAAGATGTAGACTGTTGCACTGTCAAAGCTGCATGATTAAGAGTGTTTATCTTTTAGGCTCTTGTGAATATTTGCTTTTTTAATTGTGTCTTCAAGTCCAGCAGATTTTTCCAATTTATTTTATTGCTTGTTTACTTGTGCGTGTAATCCACAAATGTAATTACAAAGGTAAAAGTTTGCATTCTTTAAATAGTTTTATTGCCTGATTTGTGTTAAATTGTCAAATTATGTTAGTGATACTGAACTTTTTGTTAATGATGCTCTTTTAGTTTATGCATTACAAATGACTTCTGTTTAGCAAAAATGAAGTGCATTTCCTGAACTAAGACATTGTTTTTGTTACTTTCACAGTATTTTAATTCATAACATTCTAAATGTTGTATAAGTAGCGTAAGCATGCAAGTTCAACATTTGTGATGTTGTCTTGTATTTTTGTTTCCCAAGTGAAAAAATGGCAATAACAAAGTACGATAGTGCTGACCCCTTACCTCAGTATTTATTTATCCATTTTTAAAAAACTATAACATTAGTTTTTATCTTTTTTTAAGCAGTCTCCCCCGTTTGAGAGTACAAATGATAAAACCTTTTCTGACTTTGGAAATATTATGTGTTATTATAATACAAATTTGTACCACAATCAGTGCTTCCAAACCATTTGTAGAAAATGTGTTATTTTATTTTTAATGTGAGTATGCATAAAACGTATTAAAAATAGTATCTATTTTGCATGTTTAGCAAATTACACTTTTGTCATATGCCTTATTATTTTGATTGTAAAAATCCTTAAGCTCTCTACAACATGTCAGATTAATAAGAATTCCTTTTCAATGCATTTTTGACATTATGATTTTACAATTCACTTATCTATATGAAACATACACTCGTGCATTGTACACATCCATATATATTCGTAAACACAATTGCTGATTGAAGTTTTGAATTGTGGGGAAAAGAAGAAACTGATCAGTACATGTTTATCAACAGCATTTCACAAATGACATTTTCTTTTGAATGAGCAAAGAAGATGGGACACAATCATGAAGCAAATTCATTGTTGAGTATGAACCCAATGCCACTAATAAAAGCAGTCTGCTATACAGCCTCAAACCATTTTTGAATGGCAGCAGCTACATGCATGTAAATGATGTCCCCATAGCCCCAGACCACTGTGCATGCTGATTGGACAGTCTCCTTCCTCATTTCAATGGCAAAACATGATTTGTGTTTGTTGCAGAATCCCAGTCTCTATTTTCAAGTTGCACGATTACTTATTAATATATCTCTTGTCCTCTTTCCGAGTTCCTTTCATAGTCTAGATATAGAGACTTATTAGGTTTGTTGCTGGAATTTTGGCATAATTTTGGGTTGGGAGGGACATGGGAAATGATCCATTTTTGTTTACATAATCTAGAACCCAAGGTTTTGTAAATTTGATTATTTGTGGACGGCCTTCTTAATTTTGGAACAACCAACACATATTATTCTGCCACCACTATCGCGAAAGTGTTGCAGTTCTGCAGCTATTTAAAGTATGAAAGACCTAAATGGGACCTTGCTATACTCATTTGATGTTATTAATGTGGTAAGATAAGTAGCTTTTTGTATTTGGAATAAAACTTTTAAAAATCTTGTTCAATTTTGAAGACCGCAGAGCTCGTCACAAATCACTTGGTAGGCTTGTCAAATGATTTACAACGAACGTTGCTCAGTAAACGGCTGGAAATAAAACTAGAATACAAACGATCAACAAGATGATTACATGATGCATACCATTAATGTTTCATTTGTATTTTTATGAATTTAATTTACATAGATATTGAGATATTAATAACACCGGAAATTAAATTTTGTAGGATGTTTTAACAAATGCCATTTCAACTAAACAAGTGTAGTGTAAATGCTCTGCTTTAGGTTGATGTATTCTGATAAACTAGAAATGAATCATTGTTGAGGGGATTTGCACCGACTTTTGAACACAACAACTTTAGAGACTCAAAAAATTGGGTTTAAGTTTTCTGCGGTAAATGAGACGATGGTCAGTTTTCCAGGAATGCATCTGTCTATATCCAGTTCGTCTGTAATGCAGTCTGATACTTGAGTCTAATTTTTATCTTGTGCCAGCTATAGCGTGACACGGAGCTCGTACATAACTAACGGCCTTACATCAGCGGTGTCATTTTTTTCCTCTACACCAATCGCATTACCGCAGAGGCGGGACGAACAGTCCAGGCCATTTTACTTTCCCATGCACCCTGCTATGGTTTCATCCCAGTTATTTGAGGCAATTTTTGTTGTGGTCATAAAAGGTGTTATATTTTGTTTTAATTAGAGAAGCTTTCGTTGAATAATATAAACATTAATGGAACCCAGACATAGATGGAATGCCTCAACAACCAAGATGCGACCCAGTAATTAAGCTGTAGTTAGTCCCCTTTTAATTTTTAAACAAATAATATAGTATTGTAAATTTTTTTGTTGGCTAATTATGTTACTCCAATATTGAATTCACCCCCAAGTTTAAATCTGGTTACGGCGCTAATAACTCGATTGACCAGAGGTTCAGAAAAACCTGGAGTTTTCATCAGTTTTATGATTTCTAAATGTGCCTTGAAGATGTTTTCTTGCTGCTTGCTTGCACTCTACAGCAGAAAATGAACTTAAAATTCTGTGTGTGCTATGCAGAACAAAACAGGGTTAATTTAGCAAGTCAAATTAATTTTGCAAGGCCAGCTCGACTTAAGAGCTGTGTTAATTCAACACAGGGGTGTTTGCAGCAGAGATACTACTTCCCTTCTCTTCTCTCTTCCAGGACGATATAGGAACGCTGGTGTGTGTGATATGGGAAGAAGATTGGCTGTGTGAGTGTGTGTGGGGGCAGATTGGGGATTTGTGGCTTAGTGTCCAGTAGTTCAGTGCTTCAGTAACTCAGGTACAAATTGTTGTTGAAGATTTTTCACTCTCTTGAGTCACCCATTGACCATGAATTTTATCACACAAATGCAGTCTTTTAATCGTTTTGGTCTTTTTGTGTTTATTGTTACACAACAACTATAATATGTTTAGACATGTTACTTTATTAGTGTCTGCTTTTACACATTCATGCTACGATGGTTCATACATTTAGGTTTTACGACTGAGTTGGACACTCACTCGTGATGACACAAAGAAAGTTGTTCGCTGTGTGTGTGTGTTTACCAAACGTTGTCTAATTAAACTCTTTTCACGTGTAATTTATTAAGATCTTTTGTGTTTTGCAATAAGCAAAAAACTCCAAAGTTTTGGCCATTGTTTTCTGTGCAGATTGTCTAAACTTGCTAGGAGAATTAGTCTCAGCTGTATGAGCAAATAGTCCTAACCTAGATTTGTCCAGTTCAGTGCATTTAATCCAACTTTTCTGCTTGCTAGAGTCAATTTTAAACCACATACCTTACTGACCTAAAGCATAGAAGGAAAGCAGATAATACCAGTTACTGATATCTGTGAAGAGATACATCTAAAAGAAGTCTTTTAAGTACTTCTGGAGCCATTAGAACTCACAAGCTTTATGTGATTTTTTTTTTTTTTTAATTTTGTTTGTAGGGGTGCAGAAAACAATTTCATCGAATCGCGATTTTTTTTCACTGCCGATTTAAAATCGATTCATGCATTCCAAATAATCGATTAAAATTTTTTTCAACTGACGTAGTGGAACTAGTTTATTTTTTCCCTGACACGAGTCCCCAAAATAAGTTCCGTTTCGATGCGCACACATACACACACTAGGGGTGTGCCATAGCCTACCGTTCCCACTAATCTTTGTATTAGGTCTGTTCCTGGAGTAAAAATGAATTACGTGATCTGAGTTGGCGGCGTAATGAAATCACATATACAAATAAAATAGATGGCGGTTCCTAAAGCGTTTATTACCTACTACTTACCACATGCATGTTAATATAGATTTAATACAGATTTAATACAGAGAGACCTCCCTGATGCCTGCAAATGAGAGAAAATCTCCCGGAATCTAGAGTTAGGAGTGAACGAGTGTGCAGCACACGCCAAACAGAACCTCAGCAAATTTATGTATGTGGCAACGTTCTTGCCAATAAACTTCAACTTCATTCTGATTCTTAATTAGTGTTGCACAGGTTTTTAAGTATTTAAAAAACCTGCTTAATGCTGAGGATCAGTGTAAATTGTAGCGTGAGAATATTTGTTTTCATGTAAAGCTTTAAACTAGAGAAACACTGCGCATGTAGTACATTTAGTAAACTAAATTGGATTAAGTGTGATTTATTTTTTGTTGATCTCCTACAGTCAAATGGGAAAAGTAACTCAAAACGGCAATCTGGAAACAAATTCATACATGTATTGAATTGGGAATTATATATGAATCGTGAATCGGTTTTGAATTGAATCATGAGATTTTTTGAATCATGCAACCCCACTGTTTAGTGATGCTACTATTTCTAATTAGTGGCATGATATTGTTATCATAAATTCTATCGAGTATCACTTCTTGGATGATTGTGTTCAAGGATTCAGACTGAAAACCGTAGAATCACGTAGAAATACATGATTTAAGTCACAAAATGCGTGTTTTGGGAGATTTGTTACTTGTTGAACGTGTTGGAAATGTAATTTTATTGTTACTTGTCAGTGGTATTTTCACAGATTTTTCAGATTACCACCCTGATTATTGTTAACGTGGAAACGGTCAAAGCAACATGGAAAAGCCTTGTCTTCTAAACGGTTTGCCATTGTGTTGCTGTGAATTTTCAGACATATTGAGTGTGGATGGTGTGCATAAGAAGACATTTGAATTTTCGATTGGTAATTTTCTCTCCTTCCCATCTAATTCATATCCCTGATGGCGGAAGCCGGCTAGATATCTGTGATAGTGTTTCATTAAGGTGAGTTACTATAGTAACACATCATAGCTCAGACCTGCACCAGCATGGAGTAACTCAAAGAAAACATGACCTGCATTTGGAAACAGACTGACAAAACCTATTAAAATCTCTGTCTTGTTTTTTTTGGACGACAGCATTGTATAATCACATTACATGACTTTGCAGCAGAGTCTGTCTACATTTTTGACCAGAATGTGTTCATTATTAGGGCACTAGATTTTTTTGTGTTGACATTTATCCAGAAAAATACATTTTTTTGTTATTTCAAAGTTATTCTTTAAGACTTATTGATGGCAAATTGTCCTGTCTTACAATACCAATTCATTCCCAGCATTCTTTGCTAATCATTTTGAAAATGTGACTCAAAAAATCTAAATGGATCATTTTATTTTTGTGTTTTAATTGTACATTTTATTCTGTAAATAATACAGTTCCACATCAAACAAGGGTAGGATAAAGCACTTTTTTGCTGAGGACTTTTATCATTGTCTATTTTGTGTCTTGTATGTTGGGCCAAAAAGTGAATTCTTAAACACTGGAAAACAAGGTAGATCAGCAATCAGTGAAAATTAAGTTCCGTAGGGGCAAAAAGCTTATTTCAGTCTTTGTTGGGATGTAGATCAGTTTTGGAGTAATTGAATTGCTTTGAGTTGAATTGAGTATCCAGTTTGCGTCTTTTCAATTTAGGGAAATCTGCTAAAGCTGGGAATACACTGTGCGATTTTTTTCAGTCGCGTTATTCGGCTCCTGCTTAAACTGTACGAGTGAATCGCAGGGGTTAAAAGTTCGCAGCTCACGATTCATGTTCTCACACTATACGGCCCGATGCTCTGATGACTGCTCACACTGTACGTCCATACACGACACGTCGGACTCTTGTATCCGGAATTGCAACGTAAACAGAAGAAGAACGCGCTGCCTTGCTGCTCCGTCTTGTCTAAAAATTCACTTCCACTTCTGTGTTTGCGCATGCGCAGTGTGAGATGTTGAGTTAAATCGGCTCGTGGCACTGCTTCAACAGTGCGATACCCTCACGAGGGGCGACCAGGATTTCAAACAGGTTTGATTTTCTTGCGACCATACGATTGCTGATCGGGGGCTGGTCGTGAGGTGTTAATCGTCTCAAAATGGGCCAAAAATCACACAGTGTAAGCCCGCCCGCCTTAGAATTTGGACAATGATGTACTGACTTCTGAGGAACTGACTTCTCATTCTACCACTGTGTTGTGCCTAGATGTACTTAAGCAACGTGAAATGATTTGGAGATCATTTGAACTGATTATTGCAGGTGCAGTTGGTAGCGTAACGTTTATGGCGTCCGCCCCGTGATCGGAAGGTCGTTGGGTCAAATCCCTGGACCACGAGGTACTCATGATCAAGGTACCATCCCCAGGCGCTGCCCATGTTAGCTGCCCACTGCTTCTTCACGGGTGGGTCAAATGCAGAAGTCACATTTGGTTGTGGTCCACTGTGTGCTGTGCTGTGCTGTGGTGTGTTCACAATGACAAATAATCACTCACTTTCATTTCCCTACATGTTGATGCTTGAGTGGACAGACATTTAGCCGTTCTCTGTTAGCATTTTCCAGCTTCAGGTCCTTTATCGTAACCTGCATCACACAGAACTTTCATATGAGGATTGCAGTAGATGCAGTGTTCCAACATGTTCCGGTTCTCGAATCTGGGAGTGAACACAAGCCACGGTTCTATGCCATGGAGAAAGGAATGTGTCAGGAATGCCGTCACACGTCTCAGCTGGACCACTCCAATGGTATCATATTTATCCAGTTCAGAGAAATCTGCCTTCTCCTGACATTGTCACCTTAGTGCCAGCACCCCTTAGGCGTCAACCCTTGCCCTTGAACATTTGTAGAATTGCCCACAGGCCAAGCACTACTGCAACTTCCTCTGGCTTCTGACCTGCCTGATCCCCTGCAGAACTAGAGAGTAAGGAAGAGAGAGAGAAAGAAAGGACGCAGGGTGTGGGAGATAGGACAGCCACAACTTTGCTTGTAGATGCTGGCCCTCTTCTTTCCTAGGGTCAGGACAATCTTGGGCAGTGGTATGGTAGCAATCTTCACCATGATGTGAGCTCAGAAAAAAAGTGGAAACTCCCAGCATGTAAGGTAGTCACCCGTGGCATCTGACACCCTTAAACCGGTCATAGCAACAGCTGAAGCCGTTGTTAGGCAGTGGTCTAAGTGACTGAAACAATGTGGTGGTGATCATAATGGGGTGGTGGGTTAGTGGTTAAGACACTTGCCTTTGGACCAAGAGGTTGTGGGTTCGAGTCCTAACTCTGGAATTCCCTTCACTGAGTCCCTAAGCAAGAACCCGAATCTCAAATGGGTCAAATGCAGAGGTCACCTTTCGTTGTGGTGCACTGTGTGCTATGCTGTGGTGACAAATAAACACTCACTCATTCAATCTGTTACAAATTGGCTTCACACTCAGGCATTTTAAGATAGCGTGTGGTACTTAGTGGACTGTCCCCAGACATTCTGAGCATTCTATACTCCTGTCTCATATTATGCACCTGTTAAATAACCTGCTTTTTATAAACCTTTAATAGTGTAACTAACTGCCTGTCTACCGTTGATCGGGGCAGTTGGTAGCGTAATGGTAAGGGCGCTCAACCCATGATTGAAGGGTCGTCGGTTGGAATCCAGGACTGGTAATGGTACCACTGAGGTACTCGTGAGTAAGGTACCATCCCTAAGCACTGCTCCCTGGGCTGCCCATGTTGGCTGCCGACTGCTCCTTCACGAATGGGTCAAATGCACTATGTGCTGTGCTGTGGTGTGTTTGCAATGACAATCACCCACTTTTATTTTTATCACACTAATTTGCTGATAGGACTGTGTTACCAAACTGCACATGAATCTGTACAAACAATTATAGAACCTCCAGACAGCTCATGTACACCGTAGCAAAGCTCAACCAAAAATCAGGTGAACAAACTTATTTGAACCAAACCTTCAGGTCTCAATACCTGCAAGAAACTCTTATGGTAGCACCTTTAACCTCTTGTTGTCCCAGTTTAAAGTCCCGAACAGCCTTTGTTTCAGTAATAGACATCACAGTACTCAATAATCAGAACCCTAAATGACTACTGCCCAGTTTCATTAACTACAATAATGAAGTGCTTTGCAAGACTGCTTTTTGCTCATTAAGCTCAAGGACGATTCCAGCATCCTGGACCAAAATGGATTTGCCTACAGTAGAGACAGTTGGAATGATGCCGTCTTTAATGACACTCACAGTCTCTCAAGCCAGTAACGCAATGCTAATGTTTCTTGATTTGCATATGATTGTAGCGTTTGTATTTAATATTTGTTGACTCACAGGCACTACATTAGGGCAGCAACTAACGATTAGTTTGTAATCGATTAATCTGCTTATTTTTCACTTTGATTATTTCACTTCGAATCGATTATTAATCGGCTGAAAGGGGGAAAAACTGTTTCATTTCCAGCATTTTTAAATAAACCAAACTGTCTGTTTCCATTTTTCTATTTTATTTTTTACTCTCGAACATTATAAAATGGAAAAAATATTGAAGTTTTGGCCATTTTTAGCCAATTTGGACAGATTTTGGCCTGTTAGTCATTTTTGACTAATTTCTGGGACAGAACTACATTTTTGTGCAAGATGGCGTTGAGAGTCGTGTCACAATAACACGGTGGACATGCATTGGAATAATAACTGAAAATATTTGAAATATATTTTAAAATATTCAGATTTGACTGAACTGGAACGCTTTAGAGAATGACTTCCCTGAGAGAGTCGTGCTCGCTAACAAACAGTGCATGTGTTTACATCGCGAAAAATGTCATTCATGCGTTTCTATGAAATTACTTTCGTTTTTGTGACGGCAAGGTACAGCACTGGTTCTCGTCTCCTTCTTATTCTTTTATGGTAGTTGGCGTCCAGCTTAATGGTGCTTTACTGCCACTGCAGCTTTGGTTAACTTACTGCCCCCACATTAGGAGGTAACCACTGTATGTATGAGTATAATAATTTAGACCCTACTAATTGATTATTAAATTAGTTGCCAACTATCTTAATAATTGATTTAGTCCATTAAATCGATTAGTTGTTGCAGCCCTACACAAAATAGTTTCAAGTAAAACTAACTGAGAATTTGTCTTGGGACTGAGACTTAATCTGTGAATCCAGTTTGCTCTCTAAAAATGAATAAATTAATTAAACAGCAAGCTATCTTGGGCAATAAGGTTAAATAATGTAGGACTTTTTTTTACAGATGTTTGAAATTTAAGAAGAAATTCTTAGTGGTCAAAAAGTAACACTTAAATTGATTAAAATACTTGTATTAATTACAAACCCTGAGGTTGGATCAGGTTAAATTGTCCACCAGTTGTTGGCAGAGATATCGTTAAGAAGTCAGTTACTCTTGTGGCTTGAGTTTCTGCCCTTGGATTCCTTTCCAGGTCCCGTGTACCACAAATTACAGCAACACGGGTCAGCCATCCGTGACACAGTGCTGTGGTTCGTCCATTTGTACTTTTTGCCTATTGGGCATGATCTTTTTGTTTTATTGCTTGGTCTGAATGTTGTTCCCGTGCTGTTTTGTCTGTTTCTCTAGCTGTCTTATTTGCAATTCCACAGTGTTGAGACCTCCCGCTAAGCCCTCACCTTCCCTTGCACAGGCACAGGGCTCTTTTGCAAACCTTCTGTGGCTGGTTGGAATGAGGAGGCCATGTTATATGGTGCCAACCCAGAAAAGTTTAGCTGAAGTGGTAACCTTGAAAATTTTGGGCCAGTTGTTTTCCAACAGTTTGGACGGTGACTTTTGTTTTTACTTTACTAAAATAAAAAGTTAGCAAACTTGAAGGAGGTCTGTCCACTAGTATTGGCTAAGAGCTTGTTTCTTTTTAGAGGTGTCATTTTATAAGGATTTAATCATTACATTTACGGCTTTTAGCAGATGCTGTTACCCAGAGCAACTTCTATTTTCTGACCACCAACACAGGGTTTCAGCCATTTCAGGCATATTGGCAGTGTCACGGTTAGGGAGTTGGCCCCGTGAATAGAAGGTTGTCGGTTCATGTTCCGGACCGGTAAAGGCGCCACTGAGGTACTCATATGCCACCCCCAAGCACTGCTCCCCGGGCACTGCACGTCAGCTGCCCACTGGTCAAACGCAGAGGTCACATTTGGTGGTTGTTTTGTGTGCTAAATGTGTAAAAGACATTTTCACCTGGAACAGTGATGAATAATAACTTTTTTAGATTGTTGTGGCCTAAAATTGCTGATTTTGCAGCATCTTCTCTAAAAAATACTGATGAAAGTTGCATTGTCTTTAGCCGTTTTGTTGCAATAAAGTTGTGGGAGCAAGTCAAAGTTGTGGGAAAATTTGTCATTTTGTCCCCCTTTATAATGATTTTTTGACAAGTAATTAAAATGAGGGGAACAAAACCACTATTATTTAAATTAACCATTAATCATCTAGTTATTTTTGAAGGTAAACGTGAGGCTTTTTTATCACACACGTTTCCTGTGTCTTTTAAACATAACAAGTAAGTGAGTTCGCTAACGTAGGGCTCAATGTTTTGCGGAAAACGACAATGATTGATCAAAAACAGAGGAAAAGTTGCAGTAATCGGTCACTGGTAATTGGCTGAATTTGCAATAATAGTTGTGATTGCAACATCGCAAAATCCTGGAGGGTCTGATTTATTCAGAAATCGTTTTACACTGACCAACCCCTGAGTCAATCCCTTGAGGACTGTAGGGTAGTGCCAGGGTCGCAACACAAACCCTACTCCAGACTCTGCTGAGCCCTTGGCTTTCTTACACCGTTCAGGCTCATTAACACACAGGAGTCACTTTCCTTTTGATGACGGCTTGCTAAACTGTGTGTTGACAGGTAGAGGAGCGAATGATGTGGACGCGGGAGCGATTAAAGGCTCTCGGTGATCCGCCCGCCAAGGACCGTCGACAAACACCGAACTCGCTCTGCGCCACTTCGATAAGAGGGAGCTGGGCTTAAACACACAAACACCCCGCATATCAATTTCACGATTCAGCTCCCCCCAGCACACAGCACCGTGCAAGCACCAGGTTTTAGACCAAACAAGGCCTTGGCTATAGTATCACGTTATCTCCTATCAATTAGAGCCCAAAGAGGATTAACCTCTACCGCTGAGAGGGGAGCGTGTGGGTTCATCCACCTTCAACCGTCGAATAGCAGGGGTCACCTAGACTCCCTCATTAGTGACGACCTCTAACTCTCGCCCTCTTTCGCGCTCTCTCCGGCTTTCACTCGTGTCTTCTCATTTACTCGCTAATTTCCTTGCAAAAACCACACTGCGATGTGTTTCTGCCTTGGACGAGAAGGTTACGATCATCACTAAAGGGCTGACATTTTTTGGCCTTCTGAGTAGGGCTGCAACAACTAATTGATTAGTTTGATTAAAATCGATTATTAAGATAGTTGGCAACTAATTTAATAATCGATTAGTTGGGTCTATGTTATTACACACATATGTACAGTAGCAACCCCCTAATGTGGGGGCAGTAAGCTTACCAAAACCGCAGTGGCAGTAAAGCACTGTTAACTGGGAGCAGTGCTTGGGGACGATACCTTGCTCATGAGTACCTCAGTGGTAACTTTACCGGCCCTGGATTTGAACCTGCGACCCTCTGATCACGGGGCGAACACCCTACCATTACGCCACCAACTGCCCCTTGTTCTCTTTGTTAGTGTGCATGACTCTCATAGGGAAGTCATTCACTAAATTGTTCCAGTTCAGTCAAATCTTCCCATTTATTACAGACAAAACTCATTTTTAACTGATGAATAACAAAAACAACCAGTATTTCTTCAGTGATTATTCCAACGCGTGTCCACGTTATTGTGACGCGACTCTCATGTGGAACACCATCTTGCACAAAAATGTAGTTCTCTCCCAGAAATGAGTTATAGCCCCAAATGAGTCCAAATTGGCTAAAAATAGCCAAAATTTCACTATCCCTTCATTTTCAATTACTTAGAAATTATTTTTTCTCCATTTTATAATGTTAGAGAGAAAAAAATAAATATAGAAAAATAGAAACAGTTTTGTTTATTAAAAAATGCTGGGAAAAATCTGATTAATAAACGATTAATGGAAAAAATCATCGGCAGATTAATCGATTAACAAAATAATCGTTAGTTGCAGCCCTACTTCTGAGCGCTCAAACAGTAGAGAGGGGAAGGGAGAAAGTGAGCGTAAAGAGATTCGGCGGGAAGTATATATATTAGCTTATCAGACTTGTTGTGTGACGGTGTGTACTGGAGGAGTCCAGACGAGGGTGAATCAGCAAGATCCCGGGTAACTCAGAGTTGGTAACTTTTTTCCCCTCTCGTATAATAAGGCCGGGAGCATCTGACAGTCTGCTGTTCTAGCTGTCGTTTGTGGCATAAAAATCCTAGAAAACAAACCTCCACCGATGTCACACCTCATACCAATGAAGGCCAGCCACTACATGCCTCCTAATTAAAGCAGCACTTTGGATTTTTATTATTGTCACTTTTTTTAGACTCCTAACGTCCGTCAGAGTTTGTACCGAAACATTGGTTAAACCCAGTGTTGGACTACATCAGATTCTATACAGGAAGATCAGCAGAAGGGCATTGTAATCCTTTATCTTGAGTATGAAAACTCTTTCCATTTTTACCTCAGGATTAGGGGTGGGAATTGATAAGATTTTATCAATATCAATGCCACTGTCGATTCTGCCTATCAATCCAATTTCTTATCAATTCTCTTATCGATTCCTGAGTAGTTTTTTAAAGGCGAAAAAAGTAGTTCTACACAGTCTTCCACACTAAAAGCAACCATTTTATTTTCCCCAAAATGATGTCAGCACAAGACTGTGAACATGAACACATTTATATTCATATTCAGAGTCATTCAATGGCTTAGTACTATGAGGATAAATAAGGTTAATGCAGGTGGAAACAATTCTTTATCCATTTGGAATCCATCTGGATAAGGAATAAAATTATTTGATAACAAATCATGTATATTCATGTATCATCTTTGTTTATTTTTCACTCTCTAACATTATAGAATGGGAAAAAAATATTTTCAGATTAATGGAAAATGAAGAAATACTGAAGTTTTGGCCTTTTTCAGCATTTGGACTCATTTTGGCCTATAACTCATTTTTGACTGTTTTTGTTCTTTATTAGCTAAAATATAAGTTTTGTTTGTAATAAATGGGAAGATTTAACTGAACTGGAAGGCTTTAGTGAATGTTGGACTTCCCTGTGAGAGTCATGTGTGTGTTTACATCGCAAAAAATATTATTTATGCGTCATGATTCCTTGTGGTTGAAGGTCAAGTCGTAGAGATTGTGACGTAATGTACCGAGACGCAAAACTTAGGGAGAACCAGAAAACGTCATGCTGGGAAATGAGAGAATCGTTAAGAAGACTCGATAACGTTGGAGGTGTGTAATTCTGATGGAACTGATCAATTGGAATCGGTTGTGAATCAAAACCGGTTTTCAATTCCCACCCCTGCTCTGGACATTTTCTCGCTTTGGTTCCTAGGGAGATGTCTCAGGTAAATAGCTAATTTGGGAATAAGTAATAGCAGTCGACTGATATTGTTTTTTCAGGGCCAATATTTATACCGATTATTACTAGTTAATGGGCCGAGAACTGGTATGCAAAAAAAAAAAGAGAGATCATCTCTATCAAAATTTGGAATTTTACAAACACCAAGCTCAGCTGAAACTCTTCTCTCTCCTCTTCTCCTTCCCGGAACGCCACATTGCGCTCGTGTGTGAGTGTGGTGTGAGTGACGACAAGGCTTCAGTGTTGATTGGCTACTACTCGTGTGACATATAGCCAGTCAGAGACTGTTGTGGGGGGACATTAAATGAAGCAGCGAGTCGAGAACAAATAACACAGAGAAAAGAGACGGCAGTGGAGCCATATTGCGCACCTTGTAATTACTTAATATCGTTGATGGTCAAAATTAAACACAGATATCGATACTAATATCTGCCCCTGATAATTGGCCCGGCCGATAATCGGTCGACCCTCAATAAGGAATTTCATGAGTTATTTTTCTTGTAAACTTTTGAGTCACGAGCCACAACCTACGGATAGACACTGAGCATGAAAGTGTTTTTTTCTTTCCAAAAATTGTTGAGGTCTTACTCTTTAAACGGGTGCCCACTGACTACAAAGCAGGACAGATAAAAAAAGTGGTCATGGTCATTTGTGGATTTTGAACGTTATACAGTGGTACACAAGCCAGCCTAAAAATAAAGAGCAAGTCTTGTTATCTGCTAACTGCTTTCTGCCCAGCATAACTCTGTCAAAAGCATCAGGAACCTGCTGGTACAGCGAGGGCGTTGACACCCCGCTCATAGCAACCACTTCCACCAAATGTTCTTCTAGATACTAAAATCAGAATAATATTAGTTAGACTTGCACACATCCTCGCACATTATCCTCACTTCTAACCACACACCCCTAGAATTCAATTATTGCAACATCATCAAAAACAGCCTTCTATGTCAGAACCTTCTCCTCCTCTTCGTCTTCCTCCTCCTCCTCCTCCTCTTCACTTCGCTCCATGCACATGTTAAAGATTCACGAAGAAAAAAGTCATTTTAACTCTTTTTCGAGGATATTTCCACCACACTGTGGCTGGTGTAATTTTATACCGGTAACGGGAACGTCTCTTCTTATATTCCCAAACGTCCTTGGCATTGTTTGTTACAGACACTGGCACCTGTTTCCCAAACGAAGACGATCGGAAAGCTTTTCACACAGCATTGGACATGAGTTGCATTATAAGTTCTTCGATGCTGTTGTCAAGCCTAAATACGCTTCTAAGGACAAATGTGTTTCCCACTCTGCAGGCTTAAACTTTTTCCCCCTGATAATGATGACACTGTGCTTTTTGAGGAAGGTGTTTATTTTTTTGTGTCCGGTGTTAGTAAACGGTAAAAGAATGACGTGCCGTTACTGCAGGCTCCCTAATTTCTTTTTATTTCAGGGAGCCTTCTAGAAATGCAGGCGCTTGGTCACGTGGCGCATGCGGCAAACCGAGGTAAGCGAACCAGATGCGAGGTAAGCGCACCCACACACACCATATAAGAATGATCATTTAGCCATTATTTTGATACCCAACTCCCACTGCAACGTTTTACGGATACTGGGTTACCTACTCCTTCCTGTGAAATGCCGTGTTTCGACCTCACAGTTAGTTTGGGGACTCCACAAATCTGGACCCAAAGAGATGGGTATTTTTTGTTTGTTTGTTTGCCGTTTCTAAGATAGCCTGGTAGATCGTCTTATTCTGCAGGGCACAAACAAGCATCGGGTCACATTACGAAACTTTGTTTGTTGGTGCCAAGTCTAAGGTAATGCCACTACACCCAATGTCATCCACACAACGTGGCTGCCTCGTTAAGACCCGTGCCTAAAAATAATTTAGGACTAGCCTTACAGCCTCTTATATAAATGAGGCCCCCAGACAGAAGTAAACCTGGGAATGAGGAAATGTGTCTGTGTTTTTGCTGTGAGTTTTGTGTAGCGTCTTGTCACGACGACAATATATCCACGCATCAAATCTCAAATTTCAGAATCTTCTTGCATTTTTTGTGTAGTCAAAGTCAAAAACTTTACTGTCTTCTCTACTACTATATACCTACATAGAGAGACGAGACAACGTGGCTCCACTTTCTACAGTATGAACAGATAAGGCACATGAAGTAATAAAAAATATAAATACAAATAAGTCACACAGTAAACAAAAATATATATAAACAAAATATTCACACTTATCCTTCCAGAGTTGGTTGTCTTTGTAGTAGCTACTTTCAAAGTTGTAATCAGAGTTTGTTTTTCTAAAGCTTTTGTACTTGAACTGTTTCAAATTTATTGCAAAATCAGTTTTGATTGTTGACTTTTTGTTAAAATTCTGTTATTTTTGTTTGTTTTTTGTCATCTTACACGTGCTTTGTATTTGTTTGGTTGTAACCAAATTCTAAAAGAAGTTTGTCTACTTTGACCCCACTTTTTATTTTGATTGGTCAAATGTTGCCCACCAACAAAAAATAAATATTTATTCACGAGTGTCAAAACCACCCTTTCCTGTTACACTCAGCAACAATTCACCAAGTTTTGTGCTTTTATTTTATTTTATTTTTTTCTTCCAGTGTTGACCTTTTTCTTGTGCAATCATTAGAAAATAAAATAACAACTAATGTTGCAAAACCACCATGTCAAGCAAACATTTCATAACAGCTTAAGAGATCTGTTGTAAAATGAAAAAGATTTATAGATCTTGGGGAGATTAATTCACCGTTCAGCAGTGCAAGGTCGAGCCCTGAAGTTTCCCTGTAGGTTTGACTCGACATTGAAATAAACTACACTGCCGAGCCATCAAAACATGGATTTTAGGTGAAGGACTGCCAGCCACTCAAGAGAAGTTTAGTCCTGAAAAAAAAACAACCTCTGTAAAATTCTTTGAATCTGAAATTGCATTTGTCAAGCCAAAGTCCCCAGTTTTACCACACCTAGGCAGAAAAATTAGACAGGGCTCAAGCCGGGTTTTATGCATTTTCCATTCACGTCAATCAAAAAAAACAACAACCAGGAAATCCATCCCGACCTTATTTGTGTTTTGTTACTGAGATTCTGCCAGATACCTCATTGAAAATAAAAGATCTCTTGGTAGCGTGAATGCTTTTGGTGTGATTTCCACTTCCTCTCCTGTCCACTGCTCCCTCTCTTGTTTAATAAAGACACTGGCTGCAGACTTTCATTACCCGGGTGCTTCAGGCAAACACCCTCGCTAAGAAAAGCCGCACGGCCGTCTCGAGCCTCCCAGTTCCGCGAACGACCATAAAATCCAGCTATGTCCTGAAAAACGGTGCAATGAGAAACCTAGAAAATCAGAATTAACGTCAAACAAGACGATGGACAGAGTTTCTTAACACTGGGTGCTTGAATGACTGGTGAAAAAGTAAATTTCGATTATCCTTCATTTCTTGACGATTTCTTAAATGTCCCTGAACATTCAGAGCTTATTCTCTGGACACGTCCTGGTTTTACCGAAGGTCCTTCTCCATTTTTCGGGGGATTTTTTCCCCCCTCAGTTGTCCAGTTGAAACTCAAGTGTCAACTCTTCTAACCTAACTCACACCAGGGTAAATCACCGACCCTATTGTTGGTATGTTTTGGCTTGGTTGTGAAAATCTTGAGTGTTGTGTTTGACTATGTATTAAGGCCCAGTTTTTTAAACTCAAGGCACAAGGTTTTCACAGTTTAAATATTTCACATTGTTTAACACTGAATTTGGCAGTGGACGTCCAATCGATCGCGTTGTTTCGCACTCCTAACACAAATTAGCTAATGCGCTTTTTCGGGACGCGCCCAGACGGCTAAATCGACCTCTGCGCCGTTTGAGGTGTTTTTTTATTTGCACGCCAGGACGAATCTGGATTGGCAGTAACTTCATACAATCTTCCCAAAAGCATAGTAAGCACACTAACGTAGTTAGCAACTACGCTTTTGGGAAACGCACAGGGCTTGGTGTGGCATAGCGGTCGGGGCAGTGGTGGCAATCGTGTCCAGCGGAAATGGCGTCCATGAGAGCGCAGCAGTGGGGAGAGAATGAGGATGAGAGCACTGGGTGGAGGGGGGTACGCGATGTAGGGGTGGGTGGAACAGTTAATTATTTTCACCCGAACCCAGTGCTCCTCTCCACACAGATTGGCCTGCGATTTGCATGAGGCGGCTTTTCTCCGTGTTTGCAGTGTCTGTCCCGCTTGTCTGTTTAAACAGGCACTCTGTAATGAACGAGGGGAGGGGAAGAGGTGCGCTGGAGACAACACCCCCCACTCTCACCCCCATACCCTCCACCGATAGGCCCTTTTTTTGGACTGCAAAGACCCAGGTGGTGCAGGAGTGTGCGTTTGTGTGTGTGTGTGTGTGTGTGAGTGAGGACCCAGTGGTGAAAGGGCTGTGCCCTAATGTCAGCAGAGGCAGCGGAAGCTTGTCTGTGTGTGTGAATGGAGACAAAGGAGCCTGGACACACAGCTTCGCTCCTTCATCTTTGCCCTCGTTGCCCTCTGCGGCCCCAACGCCGACACCCAGACCTAGGGGGGAGAGCTGGGGGGGGCTTTGATTAGCCAAGTGAGGACCGGTGACCCCCTTCTTCCTCCACACCGCTTACGACCCCTCCTTTCCAACACCACTCACCCCCTCCTCAAAAAATAGAAGCCTGCACTTGGCCACTGCTGTGACCCCTCCTTCCGGAAACGTTCCCGGGAGGTTGGAAAGTGTGGGATTTTTTTTTGGGAGAGGGAGGGAAGGAGCGCCGTGCACCTTGACCTGTCTAGACGCACGCCTGCGTCTGTTGGTTACCAGGCAAGCAAAGTTAAACCTGCCCTTTTCCTGTAGATTTTGGGGTTTTTTTTTTCTCTTCTCTTTTGTTCAAAAACTAAGGCTAAGCTAGACGTGGTCACACGTTAACCTTGCGGACTTGTTAGTTCCAATGTACATCTGTGAACTTGTTTCCTTTGCTATTTGGAGAATCAAGATTTTACTGTTTCTTTAAGTTATTGAGGTATTTTTGGTCTCCATAAAAGAGTCTTTTTTTTTTTTTTTTTACCTTTTTTGCAACTGGAATTCTGCTGAACTTTTTAAAAATATTTGCTACCTGGGTTTCCCCCCCCCCACTGTGAATCTGTGATGTTCTGTAAGTACATGTTTGATTCAGTGTAATCCATGTATAGATTTTAGTTTTTATATAAAAAATTTATATAAAATATTTTAGTGTGTGTAGCTTTTTCCAAAAAAATATTTTTACTTGTGTCATTATATTTTATTACTACAGCCAGTGCTAAGTGTATTATTCTTTATTTCACTGCAGCACTGCAGCATTGCTGTTATAACTAAAAGATCGAGAATGATAAAGTTGTGTTTTTAGTTTAACAACTTAAAACTGTTGAACTTAACTGACTAGAGCTGGGTCAAATGACTAAAACATATAAAATGACTGAACATGATCAAAATCTAGTGCAAACTACAGCTGATAAAGTTCATTTCTGTTTCATATTTGTTTTAAATACTGCTACTCAGTATTTTTAAAGGGTTCGTTCAGTTTTATCATACTTTTACGTAGGGCCACATGGCTAAAAGTTTCTCAGAACAACCCCGTGTCCGACCCACAGCATTGATTTTGCACCGCTCCCTCGCCCCTGTATCAGTCGGTCGGCTTAAGAGCATGTTATCTACCGCAGCCTTGCATTTTGACAAAGTGTAGAGGGAGAGCGTGAATTTACGGTGGTCTCGTCCTCTTAGCGGTTACGGGGAACCTTTTTTTCGCCGAAAGTACACGGAGTACCCAATTCTTTTGATGGCTTCCTCCTCCTCCTCCACCCGTGTCGTCGTTTTCTTCTACCGTTTCTCCGCCTGTTTTTTTTCCGCCATGGGATCAGCTCGAGTTGGCCTTTCTGCCAGTCACGCTTGTGAAACGATTGGGGTATCTGACCCTGGAACAGTTCAAGGAAGACGGGGGATGGTGGGGGGGGGGAGTTGGTTTGGCGGTGGGCGCGAACAGCTTCCTCTCTGTTTGGCTGCTGCGGACCCGCCCATCAACCAACCAGTCAGCGCCAAGAAAATGGCAGCTGCAGTAAAGCGGTAGAGGAACACTCCTGCTCCACCTACCCCTCCATTACCCATCCCCCCTCCCTCCACTCTTCCCTCCAACCACCACCACCTCTTTTCCTCGCTCCCATTTTTTCCACCTTGGCTTGTACAGCATTTCGGAGACTGGCCGTCTCACGTCGTAACGTCCAGGCCGAGCCGCTGCCTGATTGCTATTTCTGTTGCTCTTGTGGTTACGGGAGTTAACGTTTTTGCAGCGTCCGAGATGGGAACCGTCTAAAACGATTGTTTGTTAGTGACCTTGGTTGAAATACAACAGCTGGCTGATAACAGGAACGCCCTCAACTGCGGTGGTACAGGTCCATCACTTTAAAATGTGCATTTTTACCATTGCGCCTTTTGCTGTTTGCAGACGTCAGAATCAATATCCGGACGACCTTAGTATGCCATTTCCCGTGTCATTGTGACGGTCCAAAATTTGGTCTCATAGAGTGACCAAAAGCTTTAAAATTAGGTAGAAGGCCATGTGTCAGATGTTAAGGTGATGTAGATATTCTCCCTTGGCCATGCCCCTGCCCTGCCTGAGGTGTATCTTGGAAGAATGAGTGACAGCTAAACCCCAGAAATTCTTGCAGAGATTTATTTGGTTCGTGCTTGTGTGTGGGAGAGACCTGCTATGGGGGAAATGCACCATCAAAATGTGTTGATTTAGCCTTGGTATCCAAACACCACAAACTCCGTCAAATTCGGTGTGTTTTTAGGTGTGGTGATGGTGTGCCATTTTTTAAGAATTGGGGCTGTGCTTGTTATACTGCGTGGCTTTCTGGCTATACAGACCCTGATCAAAATGTGGGCACAGAAAATCACGTTTTCCAGAATTTAATGCCAAAATGATAACCAGCGTCTCTGAAAATGTTGATTTTTAGGCAATCTTGTTTGACCTTTACATGAGGCACTCCATTTAAAATCCCGATTTTCATCACATCACACCGCACATCAGTGTTTCTCCTTAACGCACGCTTCCACTTGAAATGTTTAGATTTGGTTTTTACTCTAATATGGGTTACAAAATGCCATTTCGCCGTCTCTCAGCCCAGTAGAGATAACTTGTCCGTCTCGTAGCCAGGACGAAGCTTACCATGTGAATGGCATCTTTCACAAAAGAGACAAAATGACCGCAACCTGACCAACGCTCTGGCCTTGAATGTGTTGATGTTTGCAGATAACATGTTTGTACGTATAGATCAGCTGTATGGGTCAGGCTTAATCTACAAACTGTCTAACCTCCCCTGCTCTGCTCTTGCGTGACGCATGTTAATGGGATCCATGATGATGATGATGATGATGATGATGATGATGGAGGCTGTGGAAAGGGCTAAAACGTTGTTCAGCTATCCCACATTTTTTGGTGTCTGGATCTTGCTTATGCCTTTATTTTATAAGTAATGTAAAAAGAGTTTTCTCATTAATGGTGTCCATCTGTATGTGTGTGTGTGTGTGTGTATGTACGTGTTCATCCTCAGTGCACCAGACGATGTAAACGAGTGTGAAGACGAGGTGACAGTGTGATGAAAAGTTCTGCTTTAGTGAAGCAGGCAGTACCCTTAAGGTAGACGTATTTATGTCTTTTTTGCCTGTTTTCTTTGCCATTAAATTTTCAAATTTCCACCACAACGCAATCAGCAAGTCATAGCCAAGTTTAACTACTTGTTAAAATACGCTCAAAGATAATAAAATTATTAATAAATAAAGTATTTAAAAGACAAAGTATAAAAAACACAAAGCAGCTAGGCCACTAAGAGGTTTAATAAAACCTGTCACATTTTTTTAGGGAACACACACCCAAACACAAAATGTTTTAAGGACATAAAAAATACAGTGTTTGTGCTTGGGGATGCAGAGCTTTAGTTCTTTTATGAGGATCCAAAAATACTGGAAAAGCTAAAATTGGTCAGATTTTGGTTTCTCTGTGAGGATATATTATAGTTGTATGGACTAGGAAAGGTGCCCATTTTATATCAAATGAATCCTAAAAGACGTAAAAGATTAGCTTTTGTTACTGATGTGGACATTAGGGTTATTATGGTCATTAAGCTGCTCGATGGGATCCTCAAGAAAGGACTTTTACATGAACATTGTGTATAAAGGTAGACCTATTTGTCTAGAGGTCTGCACCTACGACATATGAATTTTTATTCAGATTTTGGGTGCGGCTGCTACAAAGTGACCACATATATAATGTGGCAAAAGTCTGAAGAGAAGCCTGTACTCTGACCGGCAGGATGTTTTAAACATTTGCCTTTAATTTCACTGATTTATTGGAAATTGCGCAAACTAATTGCAAGTGGAAATGTTGAGCAGTATAAGGTCAAAAGTCAGCGTGTTTTATTGAATAGCTGACAGTAACTAGGCTGGAAAGGTCAAGGCACTCAGTAGCTCTCAAACGAGAAGCACTACACTGATGCCTCATAATCTCGGATTTTACCCCAATTAGCTTTTGTAAATGATTCCCTGCTGAATCAGTGTCCAGACGGTGGTAGCCGTCATCCCTCGCAGACGCTTTCCAAGTTTTTCAGAAGACAACATCACCAACAATAAGTTTGGAAAGCGTCTCGTGATCCAACAAGTTGTTTTTTTTGTGCATCTTTTATTAATTTGCCTTTTAAGTTTACATTCTGCTCAAAGAGAATTCTGAAATTCAAGTACAGTTGTGACCTGTGGGGAAGAATCTGGATTAGGGACGCACCACAGCCTGTGTTTAGGGGCTCCTTGAAGGACCCAGCTCACTGGTCTGTTAAACCTGCGATTTCCTTTCATCTCAAATGATCTTTCCGAAAGCTCCTCCTGAATCCATTTAGTAGCGATCCCCCTTTTCTACTCTTTACATTCTGCTCTTAAACTAACCATGCAAGAGCTGTGAAGTACAGTGCAGTTATTATAATAATGTATATTCTATGACTCTCAAGCAACAAACTTTTTATAAGTAAGATTTGCGATTAGGACTGAAGTGATTATTCGAATAATACGTTTACAAAAAAAATATGGTCGAGGCATTTTTTCTAGAAATCGAAGCTTCATTTAATTCTTTTCACCAACTAAAGCAGGCTCTGCTTGTGTTTCACATGGACACTTATTTTGTTATGCACATCGTTTTCACTTCCTGATCCTGACAAATGACATTTTTCGTGATGTAAACACATGCGCCGTTTGTGAGCGTCATTACTCGCGAAAGACGCTCCAGTACAGTCAAAATGTCCCCTTTAATTACAGACAAAACTTATATTTTGGCTCATAACTAACCACAACAACCAGCGTTCTACTCACAATACAGCCATTTATTGAGAGTTTCAACATTTATTCTGGAATGCACACCCAAAATGTTATTGTGACGCAGCTCTGAGTGGCACGTGGGGGTTTGTGGGAAATGTAGTTCTCTCCCAGAAAGGCTAAAAGGCCAAATCGGTTCAAAATGACTCACATCTCCAGTATTTCTTCATTTTCAATTGATCAGATTTTTTTTTTCAATTTTCCAATGTTTATAATGTTAGCAATCAGTAGGAAAAAAGAAATATAGAAAATGTAATTTTGATTTTTAAAAAAGGAACATTCAGGAATGAAAGCCAATTGGTTGTAAACTTTCAGACTTTTTCTGTTTTTTTGTAAAGAATTTATCCGATTACTTGATAATTTGATAGAATACTTGATTACAAAAAGAATCGATAGCTGCAGCTGTATGTGCTTTATGTTATGTAAAAGTGGTAGAAAATGTGAACCCCTTTATAGAAAGCCCTTTGTTTCTGAGTTTCTAGAAGATTCCGTCCAGAACTTTAACTTGGAAAGACTGGAGAAGTACATTTCCGAATCTGTATGCTCCTAATTGTTATTCATGAAAATGTACAAAGAGACATATACAAGGTTTTCAGTCCTTTTTTTCCAGTGAGCAAGGCTGAAATCTCTAGAATTGGAGTGTGATTAAAAATTGGTGA
Source organism: Distichodus sexfasciatus (assembly GCA_032718565.1). Lineage (NCBI taxonomy): Eukaryota > Metazoa > Chordata > Actinopteri > Characiformes > Distichodontidae > Distichodus > Distichodus sexfasciatus. The sequence continues at coordinate 1,403,294 of JAVGVS010000031.1, forward strand.
TATGCATGTAGTGGTAGAAAGTAATAGTTGAAGAGAAGAGAGGACAAGGAGGATCTTCCTCACAATGCCTTTTGCTTTCTTTTGTCTAATCCACTGAGTTGACTTTTTAGGCGCCTATTGCTCGGGTCTCATACATGGGAGATCAAGAGTTACCAAGGTGCTCACTGACACAAACACACACAAACGCAGAGACACACACACTCATTTCCTTTGGCTGTCGGAGTCCTGCTGGGGTTTCAGCGGAGGTCACTGACACTACCACTGGAGCTTTTCCCCTCTAATGAAAAACTGCTCCCCTATTGTGTGTGTTTGTGTGTAAATTTTCCATGTATGCATCACTTCTAGGGTGCAGTTACTTATTGAGTTGTCTATCAATACTTTGCTCTAGCTTGCAGCTACAGACGATTGTGGCTGGTGCTATCTCAAGCCAAATACCAGCTCTAGTCCAATGGTATTTGAAGCAATGAGCAGCATCTTGTGCAGATTTTGTGGTTAATAGTTTAGGTGTTTGGCTTTTGGTGGACTACACAGATTTTCCATCAAGTGAAGTTTTTGTGACTATCTCAGAAGCTAGAAAGTAAAAAATAAAGTAGAGTTGCAGCGGTCGACGTGATGCTGTTGTGGTCACATTGGTTCGCATGGCAAAAAAGAGAATGAAAGGTGAGTGTGTACATTATGTCCTTTCCGTTCATCCGGCGTGGTCTGGTAGGCCAGCTGTGGCATTAACTTGTATTCTAACAAGATTAAAATATATTTGTCCCGAGGATTAGCTTGCTTTTAGCATCCCTCTCACTCATCAGACGCACCAACCGGCGTATCGGCTGCTGCCTTTTGATCCTCGGTGCGTGGCAGAGAGCGAGGCTTGGGCCCGGCCGTCTGACGGCCGGTGTGAAATCGGCCTGATGTCATCCTCATTCTGTGCGGCTCGGGTCCCCCGACCCTTCGGTGGTGTTTCCGAACCTCACCGGCGCCGTTCCACGCCGGGGCCGTAGGAAGTGTTTCGGGGGGTTTCTGGTAGAATAGCCTAGTAGGGATTGGGTGGGGGGGTTTTTTTGGAGTGGGGGAAGGGTCTGTTGAGAAGTGGGAGGTGGTCGAGAGTGTACAGATCTTTTATATGGAAAGCAAGAAAAAGAAGCAGATGAGGAGGAGTGAGTCCCGACCCTGCTCCAGGTCCCCCCTTCCCCTCTACCCTTCATTGGCTTTCCCCCCCCCCCCCGTTTAACGTTAGTCGACTTTGATCAGGGCGTTTTAGAGACGTTCGACAAAGCTGACGTTTGGGAGCTTCAGAACTTCCAGATTGACTTCCTCCTTTCCATTCGTTGCATGCCTGCCGCCCTCTTTATTTGCGTGCCGTTGTTGACGTTAATTTATGTGGATAGCTGTTCCTTAGCCAAAAAAAAAAAGGTGGCACCGGATTTAGACAGAAAGGAAATTACCCTTTAAAGTACGATTTCTCTTGACCAAAAAAAGAGAGAGGGGCACATTGTTCACCTCCCCTAGTTTCGGGGAGAAATTTGTTTGGCATGGTTACTCCTGCTCTTCAGACTTTGGCTTGGACCAAAACCTGTTCAGCCTCATGCCATAATGGCGTCTAAGGCACCAGAACTAAGTCTCGAGTAGCTGCAATCGGTGAACCTGCTTTGTTAAAGGGTTTGCACTTTAGACAAGGTTGGTCAGACCCTTCTCATCCGACCATGCCTTTGCCGTTCATGATGGGATGCTCAGTCTGTTGTAAAATGGGTATAAAGATTAAACAAGGGAACGCTACTCGCTTGCAAACAACCAACCCCTAGAGGCAGCCCAATTCCTGTCCTTTTCAACTCTACTAAACCCCTCAAAAGTGTGTTCCTTTGCTTTCCGTCTGCACTCCACACTTTGGGCTCCTTTTCCTTTTGCCTAAAATGATCTTGGGTACGTTTGCTATTATAGCAGGGTCCAGATTACATAGGAAGTCTTTCTGTATGTTGTTATTTTAATGTTTAGTGAAAGTGAGTGATTATTGGTCATTGTGAACACAGCACAGCACACCACAACAAACTGTGAGCTCAGCATTTGACCCCTCCGTGATGGAGCAGTGGACAGCTAACAAGGGCAGCGCCGGGGAGCAGTGCTTGTGGACGGTACCTTGCTCATGAGTACCTCAGTGGTAACTTTTCGAACCGGCGACCTTCTGACCACAGGGAGAATGCCCAACCGTTATGCCACCAAGTGCCCCAACCACCAACTGCAAAGATTAGATTGTACCGTGTCCAAGCCAAGATCTTACTGTCAAGAATCTTCTACACCCCACACTTTGGGTTCCTATTTTTGCCAAAACAAACTTAGGCACAGTTGACCATAATTTTTTGGATAAGAGAAAATTGCTTAGTCAAGCCAGTTAGGATTTACTCAGTTTTGATTGGCTCACAAGATAGAAGTGACATCGAAGAGCCCAGTGCTGTTCTAAAAGTTGAACAGATTTTAACTTGAAGTGCTCTGAGCACTGCGGTAAAAAATGTCCCCACCGACGTCTATTTTCCGCTTTGAACGCTGAAGCTCACTGGATTTGTATTTAAAATAGGCGCCACCAGTGCAACAAACCATGTTTGGTGGACACAGGCCCTAAATTTACTTACTCTTTATATAAATAATCATCAAACATAACAGAAAACCATGTGCAAACACATCGCTAGCCTTGAAAAGTAACCGAATGGCAGATCTTAATTAGAAACAGAACAGCAGATATGAACAGTTGATAGGACACTCTATTCATTTATGTTTCGTTTAGATAAATAATTATCTTACCTCCAAATCTCCCTCCCACGTCGACAGGTTGCTGCATGCTATTTAGTTGCCGGGAAAATTTAGCGTCTTCCCGATAGAATGTTAGCTTAGTGACAAGGAGCTAGAGGGCGCAGTAACATATTTAACCAATCGATGTCGCTATTTGGCCTCATCGTGATGCAGTCTTCTTTTACTGTCTATGGATGTGTGGATGTGGCAGGATTTTTATTTTATTTTATTTTCCCGGTGGGATGTAGTGAAGGCGCGAGACATTTGTTGCCAACTATAAAGCGCTGCGAGAAACCCTGAGAAAGTAGCAAGTTCTATTCTCAACTACCAGTTTTTGGCCAAGTCATGGATGTTACTGCTGAGATGGAATGGGTGGTTGTAACATCAAAACTGCCCAATAACCCCCTTCCAAATAATCATATTTTGGCAAAAAGGGTGTAGACAGGTAAAGGTATCATTGAGGTACTTCTGAGCAAGGTACCATCCAGAGGTCTGTGCAGTGGTAATATTTTGCTGTGGAGCACTTTCCACAATAATCGCTCAAATAATCGCTCACTATCTAGACCTCAACCCCCAGTGTAGGTATGGACCTACTTTTGTCCTTCAAGTTGTCAAGTTTTGTTTTGAAAATGCATTTCTCCAAACCAGGAAGAGCTTAATCTATTCTTAATTGAGAATTTTCCCAACATTTTATAAACAGTAGAAACTTGTGGCATTCAGACATCACCTTATTGGTTGAGAATCAGAATGACGTTTATTGCCAAGTACGTTGTCACATACAAGGAATTTGCTTTGGTGGTTGCTAGATAGATACTATTATAAATATAAATAGAAGAATGTGGATATTGCTATACAATTTCTTATAGAGAATGCAAGGATGTGCAGTTGTTATTTACAAAGCTTAGCCATGCAGAGCACAGAATGAGAAAAGTCATGACCTGAGTGAGCCATGAGTAGAGGATGTGTGCATTGTATTTGGATAAATAATCAGCTGTACAATCCGAGCTAAGGATCTTTCAGAGTGAGTTTCTTCAACTACCAAACTAATCATGGAAATTTTCAGTTATTTGTGGCCACAGTTTTGTTGTGCTGTTGTTGCCAACGTCAACCCATAAGCTTTTGTCGATGTTTTGATGATGCACACAAACCATGTGCAAACTGCATTTTGACTCCGACTTAGTCAGCAGCTCCAAGTTCAACAAGTTGCTGTAGTTTGCTCTCTCGTCCCATTGCTGTGTTTTATAGTTATAAATAACGCAGGATTGCATGAACCAGGTGCAGCACGGATTCTTCATGTGCTGACTCTCCACTCTCTGGTTGTAAAATATCACGCAAGTGAGCAAAGGAAAAAGGGATTTCCCATGAAAGGAAGACCTTTTCAGATAAGCAGACATCACTGGTTTAATGGTGAATGTCTCTGTTTTGGTATGAATTCTTATTTTACTGTAAGCCATGGAGTCGTTTGAGTTGGGGATGTCAGGCTTCGTATGGGTGTTGTTGCCTCTTCTCAAAGACTTTCTCTGTTTCATTTTAGCAGTTGTTTTGTTAACAAAACACAACTGGCCAAGCGTCACCTTTCATTCTTGTCTTTCAGATGTGGATCTCACTACTTAATTCAAATGATGTAGTCAATAGCGTATCGGTTAGGGCGTCTGCCTCGTGATTGGAAGATCGCCGGTTCGAATCGCAGGACTGGTAAAGGTACCGTTACTTAAGAGCAAGGTACCGTGCCCAAGCACTTCTCCCCAGGCACTGCCTAAAAATGCTGCCCACTCCTCCTTCATGGATGGGTCAAATGCAGAGGTCACGTTTCATCGTGGTGCACTGTGTGCTGTGCTGTGCTGTGGTGTGTTCACAATGACAAATAATCACTCACTTTCAAATGAAATTTTGTATTTTCAAAATATTTAAATAGGCTTGCCACTTCTTAAACATGTTGGAAAAGCCGTTAAAGCTAGAAAAATAAATATTTTACATGGATAGTCTTGAAGAAGTGTTCATTGGAAAGTGGTGACTCTTGAGTCCTTGGTTTGCTATTAAAAACTGCAAGTGAGACAATACATATTTGTGACGAAAACCTCAGCAGAGCCCAGATCACGATTTCTGTTTAAATTTTTAGGTTTAAATATTAGATTGTGCAATTTACGAGCAAATAAACTTACTGTCTTGATCCTTTGTGCTAGACAGGTGTAGTGTGAAGTTAAATGGGGTGTAAGGGTGTGTTTGTTTGTAGCCGAGGTGAAAGAAAAAAGAATGAGAGACTGAGAGAAAGGATAGGAAAGGGAGGGGTGGCAACTGTGCTCTTTCAGGGAAAGCTAGACACCTGCGGCCATGACAGGAGGTTTTGACCTTCATCTGGGTCTCTCTCATTCTCTCTCTCTCTTTCTCAATTTCAAACACACACACACTAACACACACATATACACACACTTAACTTTTCGCTCTATAGACGAGAGTCAGGCGGACACCTCTCCTCTTAGCCATTGGGCGTCATTTCCTCATACATGGACATCATAAAGGAAATGTAGATGAACCATTGTTGCCGAGGCACTCAGTGCCTGGGAAACGCCAGTTGCTCTTGTCCAATTCATAGCGAAACCCTAAACAGTGTTGCACCAAGTGGACAGGTGGACCAAGGTTTTCATTTTATTGTTGGACTTATACAGTGTTCAGTTCTCCCCAAAAACAGAATATTTAAGCTTTTATGATATGAGAACGTTGGGTGTTTTTTTCACAAGTATTACAACTTTTTTTTTTTTTTTGCTTTTTCTTTACAGAACTTTTAATTAACTTTTGAGACGTACTTTTTTATTCTCTGTAACTCGTATCAAGTTTAATTTAATTTAATTTTTTACCAAAAAAAAGTCTGTGTATTCATGTAATTTGTTATGATCTGTGGATGGAAAATAAAATTTTACTCATTAACCAGAAGTTACGAGTTTTGTTTTGGTTTGTTTACTTGCTTGCTTGTTTGTTTTCATTTTTAACGTGCTGAGGTACATGCCCCTACCCGTGTCTTTTAACTTTTAGATTTCTAACTTTTGGTTAGCTTTGCAAGTTAACTTTTCAAAAAATAAATGTAACTACAGCCAACAGCTAGTTAGAGGTTTACACATGAACCAAACTCTCAGTAAATGGTATTTGCTATAAAGTTCAGATTTTTTCGCAGAATATTTAAATCAGGGATTTAACAGTTTTAACAACCAAACATATAGTCAGTTCGTTATAAGGCAAGTTTACAAATAATTTATTTATTTTGTGTTTTTATGTTTGGAAGATATAGATATATTTGTAGCTCCATTTGCTGTGAATATTCATACATTACAGGATGTTTTGAGGGAGCTATTGCAAAACTAAACATATATGCTAAATTGCCTGTTTAATGAAAGTGTGGATGCTGAGGTGTGTGTATATAGGCTCAAGCCTGAATTTTGTGCTATGCTCTTCTGTATAATGCCTAGGCGTTTGATCAGCATCTTAATACCTTTAGGCATTGTAGCTGGAAACAAGAGACAAGCTGTAAATTAAACGAAAATGGAATTAAAACAAAAAAGAGGCAAATTCTACTTTGAGTAGCTAGTGTTTTGAGCGACGTTTATAGCTGTTTTGCCTCTAGTCTCCATTTAGCCCGACACCAGAGCGTTCACATCTGACCCCCTCCTGATTTGGCAAAGCGGGTCGTGGGGATTCGTGACGTCACATCCGCTGGGCTTAGCTTCCATTTGATGAAAGGGGCGCGCGTGCAGCTCATTCAAAGCGCGTGACGATATTAAAATAATAATAATAATAAATATTACAAAAAACGCGCAGTGCTAGCCAAGAATAGGAAGGACATCGGAGAGTATTATCTTTCGTGTTTATTTACTTCTTATCCAGGTCGAAGAGGCAATTAATTACACAATTAATGCATACGTGATACAAATTATTTACACGTGTAACAATACTTGTAAACGCAAAATAAAGATAACCTTGTATTATACATCTCGACTTTGCTGTTTTTTAAAGTTGATTTTTTAAACATAGTTTTTTTCTATAGATAGATCTCTGCTGACGTGTAAATTCATTAGGTCGAACCAGCAGTGGTAAGAATCGAAAAGGCTGCGTAAAATACGCTGCTGCACTGATTCGGCACAGTTCCGTGTCATTAAATTCGCACTTGAACTTTGTAAGGCAAAAGTGTGTTAAGTTTGGTGGATATTTTTTTTAAATTCACACACTCTTTGTTTTGTCAGGTGTACAACTAAAAGATATATTCCAACAACAAAAAGTCCACAATTTGGTATATGGAAATATTCTGAAAATAAAAACAAAACTCGGTCATACTTTCTATAAACAAGTGAATATGCCTTTAGGACAATTCGCAGCTTCCATGCAAGGCCCCAGAACCATTCACATACAGAAGTTATTGCAAGATAAATAAGCCATTTAAACACTTTTAAAAAATTAAGAAATCTACTTTCAAATAAAAAGCGACACTGCTCATTGGATAAAGTTTTTTTTTCTTATTTTCGATATAGATATATCTATAAATACATAACAAATATGAAATCAACAATAAAACAGTATTTCAACATTTGTTATACAGTAAACTGCTGGTTTGCTTTGTATTTATGTCATAACTTTTGTATATATGTATATATATCTATGTATATTTGTAATCATTCTGTTATAGTTCTGTGTAGGTTATGGCGCAATACTCTTGCTAAGAGCGCGCAAATATGCGTAAAATCATTGTCAGTGTGCTACACATTTATAGGCAGCATTACATTGAATAAAACATACTTTGCTACGAAAAACAACAAAAAGATTATATTGCTCTTTCATAAAAACTATATGCAATTTAAGACGATTCGGTTCACATTTCTTTTTTAGAACAAGCCCAGTTGAATTGAATAGACTAGGCTACTTGGATCGCTCCATTGTTAGGCTATTATGCGTTTGTTAGGACAAAAATGTCTACGCACGGTAGTTAAAATGATTCCTACACAAAAAATACACCTCGTTCTTGCGATTTGTATAGACTATCGCGCAATTTCCCTCCGTCAAATCCGTCACTGAAAGTAGCCAGGCAATACCTGCATTGTTTCTGAAATGTAGAAAACACAACATAAATCTGTTTTTTCCTTAATGAAAAAATGTTTTTGATCTCCAGACCAAATAAGACGAAGTATAACATGGAAAATAAACGTTTTATGAGCAATTTAATAATATTCACAGTTGCCTGGGTGCAGCACGAACATTTTCTTTGGATTTAAGCAAGATGTTTTTTCAGGTAACTAGGAAATGTAGGTTTGTGTAATGTCCGATAAGCTAGCCTATCGAAAGCGCTTAGTAATAATAACAGCATAGGATACAAAACGCAATAGCAATGCATTTTTTTGTAACGCACCACGTTCTCCAAGAGCTAAAATGGGGACCAATATGGAGCCCGGTCATGATAGTAGCTAGCTCATAAATCCCATTGACAATCTTGTTCAAGTGAACGCACGTCTGACACATAGAGCACTTCAATTTCAACTTAAGTAATGCTGGTATGTTTGTACACTGGCCTTTAATTCGTTCGAATTGTTAACCCGATCTCACGCCAAATTCGTAGGAACTGCAAAGACTGGGAGCGATTTTTGTTTTGTTTTTGTACCAATGGACTTTGTTTTGGAAGCACTGTAGAATCTTCCATAACCGCGTCTAACTATGACGTACAGCGTCGTGCAAGTTCTTACGAATTATCAATTGTGAGACCGCGTTGGAATTATTGCATTGTAAATATATAAACGATGATATCTCCTAAAAAGCCCCCCTTCCCAACCCATCCCATCTCAGTCGCTGTCTGATTTGTCGTCCTTCGTGGTGGTGGCGTGGTTATACAGTCCCTGCGCCATCAGATGTAAGGCCAGAGGGTTCTTGCTGCCGCTGGCCTTCTTGATTTTGGCCCGCTTGTTTTGGAACCAGATCTTGATCTGGGATTCGTTCAGGCCGAGTTCCTGTGCCAGATTCTGGCGTCGTTGCTCCGTCAGGTAGCGGTTGGTCTGAAACTCGGCCTTCAGTCTCTGGAGCTGTTCCGCCGTAAAGGCTGTGCGTGGTCGCTTGTCCTCTTTGCTGGCGGTTTTCTTCTTTGGTTTGCGAGTTCTGGGACCTACTTGGCGAGGGAAAAAAATGCGATGAGACCAACGGTACAAATTTGACAACCTCATTCTCCTTCCGTGTATGAGGTCGTAGCTAAACACTTAAAATTGGTCAATGCAATAGAGCAATGTTTGCTCTCTTCAAGAACTTTTTTGGAATGCATTTTTTTAAAGATCCATTTTGCTCGTTGCAACCAAACTCGAAGGAGCTCCCGTTTACCTAAAATAACCTTCTACATGAGTCTAAATTTTGGGTACCAATTTAAGGTTTATATTTTATATTCCACATGATATAAAAATGCATGTAAAGTGGAATGGATACATGGAGGCCATAAGCCATAAACGTGCCGCATTTTACCAAAGTAATATTTATTTATTATCTTGCGTCATACATTTTATAAATACATGTGTTAACTATACAAAAATGTTATTCGAGTTTAAACCTTTGAAATAACTTTTTTTCTGGTTCCTTAAAGAACATTTAATGAGATGAAAATAACATTTTTGGTATGTGCCACAGTTTCCGAAGACCCCCCTCCCCTTTCTCATCCCATAAAACCTTCAATGTAATGTAATGGTTCTGTTTCTATTAAATATTCTTAATGGATCGATATGCCCTAGAAAAGAGCCGTTATTTTTAAGGGTTTGCGGTGTGAAGTGGACGCTGCCTGCCTATGTGCACTGGCACTGAGGACTACATGAATAGGTAATGCGGGGGAACCTCTCAGAGATAAAGCAGAATATTGATGAGGGACTCTCGGCGAGCTCCAATTTGGACATTTTCTGTTGAAAGACCCTTGTCGAGTCTTGAGATAGGACGGCCATGGTTATTTTGGAAGCGCTGGTGCTGTTAACGCATTCTTAATCTCACCTAATTAACCTTAAAGGGGTTTAAGCACCACTCTCTGTAAAGAGTAAAATAGCCAAATAAATAAAGCACGGTGTTTGCTAATTTACGTATTGAACGTTTTAAAATGTCCGTTTTACCAAAACATCGTCTGTTTTTAAAACCAGTATTAAAAACAAGTTTCCGATCCAATATTGATTGCCATGGTCTTGCCCTTCACAGTAGGATTCGCGGTAGCCTGTATTTTCATATTTGTGGCACAGAATAATCTAGTGCCAAACCTGGCCATTTCTGCCGTTCCAAAACATGGAGAAATTATTAAAAAATTGTTGTAATAATATAAAAAACAAGTTTTAATAAGTTAATTCTAGTTTCGGTCACGTTTATTTGGCGGCGACGGTAGAATTCTAACCAAATCATGCTTTGATTCACCAAAACGCGGCAGACGATCGGATCGGAACGCGAAGTACCCCAATTTGCTCGCATTTACGAACCCAAACCGTCAAGAACTTTTATGTATCTTGGATGTTTTTTGGACTGGAACACACAATACATGAACCTCAAGTTTAATGGCGGCCCTTCCTCTTTATTGGAAGCCCTCGCTGCATTTTGCATTAGGTGGTCGCACGTTTTGTTTTCTCACCAGATGTTACTTAATTTGACGCATTTAAAGAGTTAATTCTCTCCCGAACGTACACGCAAGTGTGCGTTTTAACCCGTTCCTAATGGGTTGCTTACTCAAGAATATCAAATGTACAGGCCCAGCTCCATTGTCAAAAATATGCTAATGAAATATCCAGAGGACAATTGACTGGCGATGCGATGGCTATTTTCTGTTATATATTTGGAAATTTTCACGACCCGCTTCGGGTTCGGACGCAGAGTTTTGGTTCTCTTTAATCCTCGTCGTGCCCGATGTTTTGGAATGAGATTGGGTACGGTAAAAGTAAGATAATTCCACCAGGGAACGGCCGAAACTAAATTTAAACACGTCCTTGTTAATATTTCAAGAATCATGTGTCTGAAACTGGTATCTTAATTTTGTTTGAGATATGAGCGCTTTCTGTTAATTTTCAACTTTTTATCTCGCAAAATTGGCATCCAAACTCAATTCAAACAACCGAAAACGATTGTTGATGGTTGTACGACAACACAAAAGAGCACCAAAATTGTATTTTGCTAATGCCTTTTTATCGTCTATTGTGTAAAATGCGTTGAGATGCATTTTGTGCACGTTTTCCAAAAAAATTAAGTACTAACTGGTTTTATTTTTTCTTGCAAACTACCAAACATTGGTTCGTTAACAGTGCCAGTGGTAATAGGCATAATGTTGGCAGCATTTTAAGAGAAAGGGGCGAATCTTACCTGATGATGGCCTGTCCGAGTAACGCGTGCAGTAAACCCAGGCCGGCCAAAGCATGGGTTGATTGGCGGATGAGATAGAGTGAGAATTGTCCGAGTCCGAGCTCAGGCACTGATCCTTGCTTTCTCCCCGGGCTTTCAAAGGCTCGTCAGTAGACGGTATCTCTACTTTCTTACCCCCGCTGCCCGTGTGTGGAGTGGAAGAAGTGCCTTCCGTGGAGCCGGTATTATTTTTTCCCACCTGTCCCGCGCTGGGTGAAGTCGAGCTGAGCTCGTCTCTTACTCCTCCTAGGTTCCTGGCGTCTTGCACCGCGCTTGTTGTCTCTTTCTTTCTTCCAAAATCCGGGCGCAAGATGTTGTCTATGAAGAAGTTGGTGATGCGGTGGGGCAGCTGCGCGTTGCCCGCAGCCTGCAAAAGCGGTCGGACGCCGAGGTTGGATTCGTCCGCGGCACCTCGCCGATCCGCGTCTCTTGCGCTCTGCTCGTTCTCATCCATACCGAGACACTTTTTTCCACTTTTCTTCCCAACCTTAACCCTTTATCGTTCTCCCGCACCCCCGGAGAACGCTCAGAACCACCGACTCCAACCGGGCACCAGCCGGTCCACTTTGTTCACTTGCGATGTATTTTTTTTTCTTTTTTGGAAATAAAATACTGAAGAAAAAAATTCACTGACTATTCGGGACAGTGTGCAGCAGCCCTTGCGCGTTTTGTGCATCAATGAAGCGCATAGTTTCGCCTCTAAATTTTTTATCTGTCTACCTGTGTTTTTTAATCAGGTGCACTAGTAAAAAAAAAAACCAAAAATAAAAAAGTTGTCAGTTTTTTGTACGATCCGATCCGTTTTCGGCCTGATCAAGCCAATGGCGGGGCTTCGGTGACTCTACACTAAGGGCAGGGAAGGGATAGGGGGGCTCCTAACTGCTCCTGAAATACTTTCACTCCGGATTTTTGTTCTTATTTTTAATACGAGCCCCCAGTGACGTTTCACTCCCGTATCCCAGACACGTGCCTTCGACCAATGAGATGCGAGTGAGCAAGCCACGTGACCCTGATTCGAGAGTAACGGGCAACACGCATCCTCGCGGTTTTAAAGAGACAGCGTCGCTACACAGAAATTACCAATGCAACACGCTATTGCAATATGCTACTTGCATAAAATCACATTAATGTGTAGGTTTAATTTACTGAAGGTGCGGCCTGTCTTTCATTCATTTGTCAATGTAAATAACTTAAAGCAGCATCAATTAGTCTTTAGTCTGTAGAAAAAGTATTTGAATTTAGGTTAAAATAAATGAATAAAGAAAGAGGATTTATATATCAACATTCAGTCTCTAGTAAGTGTTAATTAATACGATTTTATTTCAGATGTTTTTTCTTTTTTGCAGCGGCGAATCGTGGAATAAGAAGCAGGCCAATTATGAGCATCGGTCCAAAAATGGGTGGAGGCAGAACGAATGCGTACTGAGCTTTTTCTTACCATAGAAAATGGATATTTTTGGGATCAATATCTATATGTTATGGTGTGCATCTAGAAAATGCCTGGGTTCATTTTGCCCTCAGCCCCTTTTCTGATTTTCTATTTTTTTCAAAATTCATTTAAGAGGGAAAGGCGCCTGTTTTCTTTTTTGCCCCCCCAGCTTTATTTAGAACATCACTAAACATATATTGCGAAAAACGCATGCAACCCACACATATAAACACGCACAGAGAGAGAGAGACATCTCCTCCCTCTCTTCGTTCTGCCCATTGAGGAAACTAGTCTCAAGTGTAGAATCGACTCCTTGCTCGGTTGATCTTAAATATGTTGGTGACTCTGCGGACGGAGCTCTAAAGGGCCTTTGGCTCTTTAAAAGAAATCCGTTTTGCAAACTTCTGCGCAAGCTGCCGAGTCGCGCCAAAGATGAAACTTTTTTTCAACTCCACCAACATTTATCACTTGTGCTTAAAACCCGACAAGAACCTTTGGAGCTAGTGTTTAGACACAATCTAATAAAACACCAGCCATTTGCCTAAGAAACCTAATGGTCCAACTCGAGCTTGTGATTCTTCCTCCAACAGCCACGGCACTGACCTACTGAACCGTTTTCGTTTCTGTCTACACAACTCGTGTCACGACTTCGAATGCGGGAAAACACACCTCAAAAATAGCCCGTTTATTTGTTGTCCTTATAGAGGAGGCTTCTCAAGTGGCATTAAGTGGAATCTTTCAGTAGGAAGTCCCTGCAATCGAGCCTGCAATCAAACTGAAGCGAATTCTCTGCATATTGAGTTTTCCCCCTACATGTTACTCCACTTGCACGATTCCTATATAGAATTAAACTTATAATATAACATATTTTTGCACTAGTTTATGTGTATGATATTTGTGGTCACAAATATGGGAAGTGGTGTTTGAGGAACATTTTTTGTTTTGTGCGCATCATGGCGCCGTGAAATTCGGCGAATTGGGCAACGCCTATAGGGCGTCGCTTTATATGCAGTGAATGCTGGTTATTTTCCAATATTCTATGCCGCGTGTGGCATCCATAAAGCAGCAGGGACCCTAATGAAGTCTTCTTGACAACAACCATTTTGGAAAGGCGTCTGTGATAGGTTCCATTGGCCCTTCCGAGTGTGCACTGTCGCAAGAGGACGGGGCGAGGCTTGAAACAAGGCTCAAAGGATGTAATGGCTGTAATTAGACAGGGTTTTTCTTTGCTATTTTCTTAGCCTTTGAAAGGTAGATGCGCTAAATCCCGAGCGAACAGAGGAGGACGAGGCGGCGGATCGGCCGCCGTTTTGCCCTCTAACCCCTAACCACCGCGTTTGTCCGACCTCCATGCAGCACAGCTCAGCCTCGAACTCACTTCAAACCCCCAACCAAAAACATTTATAAAAGAGCATATCCTGTTTTAAAAAGACAACTTCTAACATTAATTTATATGTTTATTTGCAATTATATCTATCTATCTATCTATCTATATATATATATATATATATATATATATATATATATATATATATATATATATATATATATATATACAATAAATATCTTACTATATGTTTCCTTTTTATTATTTAAAAAAAATGCACCAAATAATTTATAATGTGGACTGCCATGACCTGAAATGCCCTTATGCACTTCAAGGAAATAAAAAAAAAGGGGGAAAACATTTTATGCCGATTATTGAGGACACGCAGTAAATGTGAATATTCGAGAATATTTGAATCCTGCTTTCTCATTAGAAAACTTAAATTTTACAAATATATTAATAGTCTCAATATGTTTTTTTTTATATAAAAACTCCCTTCTATGCATTCGTATGTATAGAATCTATTCAGAAATTACGCTCATTTATCAATCAACTTATTTATTTTTATTTAATAATAGCTGTATACCAAGAGCATATGCGATGCCTAATAAAAATACAGGCAGCCAAGTCAGATATATTATTTAATTAACTGATTAACGAATAAAGACCAAATTATTACATTATAAATTTATAAAAAATCTTTTTCTTAATATATATGTTATATTACTAGTGAAAAATGGTTAATGTTGGTGTATATATATATATATATATATATATATATATATATATATATATATATATATATATATATATATACATATATATATATATATATATATATATATATATATATATATATATATATATATATATATCAAACATTAACCATTTATTCACTAATAATACTCTTTATAAATACTTTTGGTCATTTAATATTTAATGCATTTTTTAAACGTCTCGACAAATATTCTCTTATTTGAATTCTAGAAAAACGGGCATTATGAAGCCCGTGTTAAGAAAGCCTAGTTAAAAACAAAAAACATACTCCACTTCAAAATAACATTGTCATTGCTGTGTATGTAAAATGTGGTGCTGTTATTGCACATTTACAGCGAAGTCGGTTTGGCTTTGGCCCCGTGTTGGGTGTAGGAGCTCCTCTGCATAAGGGGCGGAGTCACAGGCCGGGACGCTGGCGCCTTTATTTTGACTGGATGTGACATCACGGGCGCTGTGGCTGCTGCTGATGCTGATTTAGCGGAGCTGCAGGCGGACGCACCCTCTTTAATAACATACCTATCCACCTGACATGGCCTTAAGCTTTAGTTTGGTTGACTAACCCAAAAGTTCAACATTTATTTATTTCCAAATGTGGTGAAAGAAGTAAGAGAGTGCAAGGGTTTTACATTGGAAATACAGCGGTACTGAAATCACGAATCTAGATTTTGAATTACATAGTTATACAAACAAAAAATAATAATTTGAGAAATTAACCACATATTAAGTTAAAGAAACCAAACTATAAGTTAAGTTAAAGAAATTAAAACTATAAGGTAAAAAAAAAAAAAATAGAGAGAGAATATGCCTCTAAATGAATATTTGTTCTATTGACAACAACTGTTCATGTGTTCATGTTATGCCTAGATAGAGGCGGGGGAGAGAGAAGCGAGAGCGCACGACTTTCCTGAACAAAGTAAGAGAAAAAGCATTAATACAATTCACTTCTGTTCTTAACAAAATGTCTTATGTAATGACAATATGAGTTATAATTAGAATTTCGCTTTTAACTGATGAGTCCACGCTCGTCGTCGATTTTTTACATTTCTTCCTCAGGCTATTGCAAAGTTATCAGTGGGCAACATAAATGACAGAAACATGTACATCCCTTTGGGTTCTTATTGGAATTTCTCTGGTCTGTTCATTTATATAGTCTTGTATGTTCATACCTATATATTTCTATTCCTGTATGGCTAATTTTACTGTTTCCTCCAACTCCGGCTATATACTGGTCTACATGCTCTAAAATATCAATATAGGTAGGCACAGAGAAAATTAGACGACGCGTGATGAAAGTACTTTTTTGATTTAGTGGGTTTTTAGAAAATCATATTTTGAATTTGTATATTTGTACCTAGAGGGGAAACAGAAATATTGAAGTCACCCTAAAGGCTTGAAAACTTTTAACCACTGTGTATCTGAATTTGTCGGTCGATAGCAAAACACTTTCTCCAAGACACTGGGCTTATTCCGAGCGTTCACCAGTCACAATAAGCCTAAATGTTGGTAATGTAACTTTCACCGTGTAAAGAATATCAATTATTACATATGTTCCCCCCTTCTATATATTCTATATGTTTTAATATACTCTGGCACCAAATAATTACTTTACAAACAGAATGAAAAGGGGTGTCGAGTAATATTTTTTGAAAATTGTTGAGATTGAATAAAGCATTTAACTTCAAATCGGAAGTAGACAATCTTGAATAGAATTTTCATTTGTGAGCCTTGGCGACCGGCTATAGTTCCACTTTAATGTGAACCCTAAATGATATATTAACTCTCATGGGTGAATTTTTGTTCCAGATTTCAGAAAAAAAAAATCATGTTTCAAAATGGTTTCTGACCTGATAAACTCAAGTGCATGAAGAAGGCTAAAGTTCTTTGCGATGGAAAGAGGGGTCTTCAGACGTTCTTCGTTCCAAATAAATTTTGGCACCTTTACTTTTAATGGAGTTTATATTTGTAGGTGTAGCCAGAGGTTTTTGGGGACCTGAGACGTCGGGAAAACACTGGCTTAATGCCGCTGGCCCGGATGCTGGAAGTACAAAAGGTGTTGAGTCGCGTCGTAGTGGATTTGTGAATGGGTGCGCTTGGTGTGTGTGTGTGTGTGTGTGTGTGTGTGTGTGTGTGTGTGTGTGTGTGTGTGCGCGCGCGTGTGTGAAGAGAGAGAGAGAGAGAGGGAGAGAGAGAGCGAGAGAGAGAGAGGGGGAGAGAGAGAGAGCTGCGCGCATCATTGATCATAGGTGGATGGCCAGATTTTTCTTTCCCTCTTGCTCTCCTGGAGAGAGAGTGAGTCAATCCAAGCCCATCCGCGCTATGAGCTCTGACACCATGCAGGACACGATGTAACCGTGAAAATCACACCGATACATCAAACCCAGTGTAAAAGAGTCACCAGTAGATGCACCTCATAACATCAAGCTCCAGCTAATCACATTTTGACCAACATAAACATAAGTAGTAAATGAGTGCTGATAAATGACAGTGCACATTCATACATGTAAAGAAAAAAAAGGTAAAGGCAAACTGTATAAAGACAGTCCCTACTGACCCTATTGTCTGACCCTTGCTCAGTTTGAAGTCCAACTAATGTCCCCCGCGGGTATCGGCTTCAGTTTCTGGCCCCAGACCATTGTTTCGGTGTCCCCACCAAACAAAGCCGATGAACTGTCGGGGATCGCGCGACTTAGCAAGAGTGGACACTTTGAAAGCCCTGGGAGGAGAAAGTTGATAGGTTTTAATGCCTCTAATTCCGAGCCGTCTGATCGGCCTGGCGTAGATAAGTCGCCATTCAGTCGTGCATCAGACCTTGCAAAACGCAATTAAGGCCCCCATAGATCGGATCCTGCTTAATTGAATGCTGCTCCCATCTCAGACGCCTTTTTTCCTTTGGATGAAGGAAAAAACGGCTTCATTGAGAGTCAAAGCGTTTTAGCCGTTTATCTTTCTCCCTAATCTCTCCCCGAATTTAGTGGGTTGAATGTGAGGAGGAGGGGGCGAATTTAAAGAGAAACAGCACAATAGTCCTTAAAGCTTGGCCTTTCTTCACAGCTGCGAGTCTAGAGTAAGTGATCGAATCTTAATACGTTTGTTTTAGTGACTGGTCTCTGCTGGGGGCTTGAGCCCGAAACGTCAACTTTAAACAGATGATGACACGTTTCTGTTTTTGGTTGATTTTTTTTCTCTTGTTATTTTCGTTCTTTCACCTTCTAGCACTCCACATTTTTCCGTTGGTTTTTGAGCTGAAAAGGGCAGCACTTTAGAAAGTGCCACGGGTGCCGCGTTTCTCTACTTGAATTCCAGCCATTTCCTCACCGTGAAAACTTGAGTTAACAGCGTTTCTCAGACACGCCACATTTAATTATGTTTCATTAAATATGTCGGATCATTTCCCCCTCTCTCTAAAGTGTGTGTCACTCAACTCAGAAGCAGAAAAAATTCGCTGTTGTAAGGTTGTAGGCATGTTTACGTAATGTAATCAGTTCAGTTTATTTCATGTGTATGTTAACACAGGGGTCAACATAAAAATTAAATATGCTTGACAAAGAGAAGAACAAGTCTATCAATTAATAATAATAATAATAATAATAATAATAATAATAATAATAATAATAATAATAATAATAATAATAATAATAATAATAATAATAAACTATTATCATTCTATCTATTTGTTTATTTGATTATGAAAACAATAATGCAATTGAATTAATCTATACCTCTGCATAGTCAATGCAACAATTCCTCCAAGAGATAAATTCGTCTGTAAATATTACAGAGTGTTCTCTGTATCTTTTCCCCCCCAAATCCCACCAAGTGCATAGCTGGAGGAGTGTGCTGATGATGGTGCTGATGCGGTGTTTGTGTGTGTGTGTATATGTATGCTGTGTGTTACTGAGCCCCTTCACGTCTTACTCGGGGCATTTGAGAATGATCGACACGTGGTGGCTATTCCAGTCAATGGGGATAAATAGGTTTACGTTTGCCAGTCCTACAGAACAAATAGCGGGCGTGTGGGTGTCCCCTAGCAGTACCCTAAAATATATAAGAAACTTGAGGGGCGTGGGTATTTATGTGTGTGAACCAGTAGAAATTATTTTTTTCAAATAGAAAATGACCATATTTTATAAGAAAAAATAAAAGTGGTAAAAGACTTGCTTTTGGATACTGCTTAGGGTTAGGGTTAGCGGCGGCATTTACATCTGTTTTGTGTGTGTGTGTGTGTTCATGTATTTATCGCATTGTGGGGACCTTTTTGTCCCCTAAAATCACTTTTAATCTGTTTTTTTCTGTTTTTGAGAGGTCCCCATGAGGAGAAATGACTTTATAGAAAATGTGCTTGTTTTATTTGAGGAACTAAAAGAGGTAAAAGATGTGCTTTTGGTTACTGAGGTTAAGGTTAGGGTTAGGGTTAGGATTAGGTGTAGGTGTAAAATTATATACATCTAGTCATTATGGGAGTCTATGGAAAGACCTCACAAAGATAGTACTACAAGACTGTGTGTGTGTATCTGTGTCTGTGTGTCTGAGAGAGAGAGAGAGAGGTGGATGCTCGTTAAACAGGAGCCACATTAAGAAAATTGCACCCCTCTCCATTCAAGACGTGTGGCCTTTAAAGAGTTTCGGAGGTGCTATGAGATGATATTTTGCCCCCACAGACAGGTCAGCGGTCACGCTAATCCCGGTCACTTCACGAGAGTCCCGAAATTCCACAGGCACCTGCCCGCGTGCTTCGTAGACTTCACGAGCATCGCAACAGGTGAATAGGGCCCTGACAGGTGCACTTTGTTGCCTCCTTAGTTGCCCCAAACAACTTTTTCGGGGGGTTTGATTTCCTTTTTGTTTCGAGTTTTGTGCAACTCTTCAGTGAGAAACCGGATGTATTACTTAATTATTCAAATTATTAAATAATAATTAGGAATGAATTTCTAATCAGAATTAAATGTATGGCAAGTATGCGGTCATATGCAAGGATGCTAAGATAATTACACTAAAAAGATTTTACATATACAAGTAATATAAATGAATAGGATAGACAAAATATGTGTCTAACAATTTGCAATTTGAAAAACATTTAATTTGTTTGTTTTTTCCCCCTTATTTCGTTTTCATGTTCTAAGATTTTAAGGGCGTCAAGGGCGTTATTATCTGTTTAATAATATTAAAAAGGATATCATAATAAGAAACTAAGAAGTTATTATAAGTTCACAAAAAACAATAAATATTTAACTATACATTTCTATTTTTGGTTCTTAAGTTTAAGGTGACATCGCATTTTACGTGAAATTGGTAACCAATAGGGAAGGAGCCAAAATTAAAACCGTAGAGCTCAGAGAAACTACTCTCTTCTACTCACTATTACTTATTTGCTAATATTTTGTATTTAGCCTAAAAACACGGAATGCTTTCGGGAATGTCTTTCCCTCGTCGTGTGTGGCTTCGAGACTAAATATTTAAATGCTTTATGAAGGAGTGTTGGGCACAGAAGTCCATGTGTCGCATTCCCACCTTTAACCTCGCCCCAAATGTTTCTACTGACCTCTGAGTTCATACATTCTTACAAATACAGGTTCCTACGTAGACGTTCTCTTTTGGAGAATATGGTTGATGAACATTTATATATAGCAAAGGGAACGGGGGGTGTGTGTGTGTGTGTGTGTGTGCAAGACTCGATGTCATATGTTCTAAGACTTTCTGAAACACAAGTAGGTACAATATGTAGTTAATGTTGTGTAGCACTTTAGAGTTTTACTATCAGTAGGGATTCCCTTCTTGAGAATGTGTGAAAAACACCAAGTTTTCTCTCCTTGGTTCTTCCAGTGCCCCTCTGAGAAAGTTGGGCTCCTCTTTTGTGCGTCTGAACTCGAGCGGAACCTGCTCCATCCACAGCTGCTTTCCGCTTTGTGCGGAGAAATAGACTCCGCAAATCCGCCATCATTCAAACACTGATCTTTTATCCTCCACTGGCCGTTTTTTTGCCCAGATTTCACTCCTCCTTCGGTCAAGTTGAAATTATTCCGGAACATGACACGTTGGGTGCCCCTGTGTGTGTCTTACATCCAGTGTTTGTGAATGCTAAAGTAGGCGCCATGTCAAAAACAGGCTCACTCACCTCAGTGTCAGTATCATGTAGAAATAACATTTGAATCCTTCACACGGTGGTTGCTTGTTTTGCCACATCATTTAAATAGGATTGTTAGCTGACTTTGGGACCAGACATTACAATTTCTAAACAGATTATTCTTCTAATTTTAGTATTATTTGAAATTTGATGGTCAGTTATGTAAAGAGATTTTTGAAATGTTTTATTGGATCCACTTCTCTTTAAGAATGAGAGAAGTTCTAACAAAGTAGAAGTGACTAACTTTTAACAGTCTTTAAGGTTCTTAGACAATGAGTCTTAAATTGGTATAGAATATAGATTTTGTCGCCGTTTCTTTTAAATCCAGACATTTTCTTTAAAAAAAATTGTCAGCTAAAATTATTTATGGACACAATTTTTTTTTTCTCTTTTTTTGGTGGAACTTCCTTGAAGGACCGTTGTTTGCACGTTTATTTTTTAGAAGTTTGATTCAATTCGTTATAAGTTTGAGAATTAAGGTCCTTTGATCTGAATTAACTCTGCACTAAAACCTTTTTTGAGTTTAAACTGGAAGGTGATTGAAGTAATGGGTAAATCAACTTTGTGTCATAAAATATAACCACATTTTGATGGAAGTGTTTGCACTTATTTCTTCTTGCAGGACACTTAATATAGTAGTAGTATATTAGTAGTATATTTAATCTGCATTCACAAAAACTACAGAAATATAAAAAATAAGCCAAAAAATACCCTAAGCAAGTAACGAACTCTTAGAACGAATGTATGGACAAATTAGACCAATCATGTGTAGCACTTAAGTTTACACATTTTGTGTTAATGTTTAATAAAATTGTGTTGAAAAAAATCAGATCTTTTACCCATAGTTATGTGTAGTTTTTCATGTGCATTTGTTCACAGCATTCAACACAATATGTGTAACCAAGGACAGCACGTGTTAATATTATACATGTTTACACATCTTAGTGTTACCTTTCTTGACACTTTCAGTGTCAGAAGTGTACACACAGTGAATGTGTTAAAATTAACAAAACAAAACGTTGTCCCACGTAGATACAGTTTGTGTCCATTTTAACATATCTTTTCTGTAATTTCCTACAACCAATGCTCTGTTAAATAGTGATTTAGCGAATATTTTAAGTGTGATGCCTTACATCCAGTTTTATACGTTTATACCTTTGTTTAATCTGTTTTTGATGCTTTGTAGTTATATAGTTTACAAATAGAAGAAGCATCACTGTGGAACCAGGTCGAGCTTTGCCTTGTCAGCCAATTATTCGTCTTACATAAACCTGAATGCATTACATGGCTGGGTTAAAACAGAACTGAACATAGCACAGCAGATGTGCATAACCGAGGCCTATTGTTTAGATCAGATACGGCAGAAAATAGTGTCATGTAAACTAATGAAGAGTCGTAGTATAGTTTTGTCTGAGTACAATTCAAACAAATATTACAGGAAATTCATCACTGCTGTAGTCTATAGTTTATATGCGACTTATAAAACGTTGCAGGTTGGATTTTCATGTAAAATTGACTATGTCGTAAGGATTGAAGATTCATTTCTCAGTTTATTTTAAAGTTTATTCTAGACTCGCGTACTTGTTTTTTATTATAAATCTTCTACCCGTCGCAATCAAAGGCAAAGCAGCTGATCCATCTGAAAGCTTTATACGCCTCCTGTGTGAATCATTCAGCTAAATCGAAAAATGTGAGTGTACACGGGGTTTTACATCTCCTAGTATTTTGTGAGCTCGATTAGGTTGTAATATCGGCGAGCTGTGTGACAGACAGTTAATCCCAGGCCGTAATGTGACGCGTTTCATTTGCACAGTAAAGGATTTGCGCAGATCAGCCGCTTTAGTGCGCCATCACCTGAGATTTACTTTTCCACTATCCTGCGCTACTGGCAACATGTGATCATCCCCTTTCCAGTCCGACACTGAGACGTGATCTTTTTTCCTCTTTTTTCCAGTTTGCATTTGTTTGTTCACAACCTAAGAGCAAATCACCAAGACTTATATAAGTTCTTTTCGTTCACTCACAAAATGGTGTTGTTTTATTTTGTCGTTTCTGTTGCTTTAACACATTATAACTGTAACTTGAATGTTGCTTAAATGCATATAAAACACTAAAGATTCTCCACTGGAAAATGTGTTTTTGTAGACATACTTCATTACTCTGAAGTTGCCAAGCGTTGGACGATCATGACCCTTGGTGTATGGCAAGGATGTTGTGGGAAAGTGTTGGTATATTTAATTCTAAATAAATACCTTTCGTAATTTGAGTACTTCAGTCATATGTTAGTGTTAAAAAATAAAACAAAGAGTAAAAACAAAGAATAAAACAAACTAACAGGAATTGTAAAATTAGACACTGATGCATTTAAAAGCACACTCAGAGTTTATCATCAGGATTCTTTCAGGATATATCCATTGAACTAAATATCACAATAATGTTACAGCTCGTACCAGCACCTTGGCCATAAGTGTGTTTAAAAGCTAAGTTTTACATTACAATCCTTTCCTGATGTTTACATGTCTTTTCTGAATAGATATTTAGTTCTCCTTTGACTAACTGTAATGTCTCTGTTGTCATGTGTAAATGTCTGTATATGTACATTTTCATTTGTTGTATTAGGACTTAGGCTCAATGAGAGGATGAACAACTGCCCTGAGATTTGCGTCAAATATTTGACATAAGTTTGTATCATTTTGTATCGAACTTCCGATTCCCTTATCAAATGCCAGTATGTGGTAATGTTTGGCTGAGAACACAAATATGAACGTATTTTAATTTTTAAACTCCCCTTTTTCCCCCATTTAACCTTGTAATCATCCATTTTCTAAATATGAATCCTATTTACATTGCAGGTTTTTTTTTACATTGATAAAACCGGAAGTTGGAACATGGTAAAGAAACACATACAAAATGAAGACACAGTCAGGCTTTCTATTTCAAAAAAGGGGATCTCTACTAATTCTCAGATTCGCGGTGTTTCAAGTTTTTTAACACTCACAGCCTGTAGTCTGAAGCTGTTGACGCTAAACGACGGCCGCCTGGCATAGGCCCTCTGACGCCATCATCCAATTAAAAGAAGCGAGAGGGCGAATCAGACTGACTGTAGCGAATTGGGGAAGTCCTGGTCCAGCCGGGGAGAGGAGAGACGAGTTTAAATGCCAGGCTGGCATTTGAATGGCATCGCGGGCAATTTGGCCTGAAGCGGAGCTCCATTTCGCGCCCTCTTGTAAGCCTGTCGCTGCTCTGTGTCCCATTACATTTAATTCTTCAATTCATTATCCTCATGCCCACCCTTTCCAACGGACTGAGGCAGGAGCGAGTTGTGTGTTTGAGAGAGTGTGTACGTGTGTGTGTCACAAAAAGAGACAGTTTCAGGCAACAAAGAATACATACCTGTTGATTTCCTCATGACCTCAATAGATAACTGAAAGTCAGGATCATATGCAATACCACACGGTGACTCATTTTGCAAGTGACGGCTCAAAGGTGAGCCTAAATGTTTGTAGCTAAATGTTTGTAATAGTTGTAGGTGGAATGAGTGAGATTTTGTCATGGTTCATTTACATTTAAAGCACTTACCAAACACTCTTATCTGACTTCCATATCCGTTTCTAAATGTACATGTAAATGCATTGTTTCGACTGCTTAAGTGTCATACCGAGAGCTGATAGTTTTAGAACTGCAACCTTTCAGAATTTTGGCCATGTTTCCATTGGCAACAGCACACTGTACCCATCCCATACCACAAAAAAAAAAAAATTTCCCTTAAAAATGAAGTGGCCTGTACTTGACTCGTACTCTGGTCTTGTTTGACGGACATGTAAACGCGAGATGCAACGTCACTGCCCTTTGATTGGTTGAAATCTAAAAATGAAGAAACTGCCTGAACTCTCTGTCTTTAGGACATGAAGCAATTTTGTTGTCTTGTGCACAGCTTTTGCATGATCGGTTATTCTGAAATCGTAATCCCAGCTATATACAAGTACACAGAGAGCTGAATTAGCATTCTCTGGATCAAAATGGTGCTACATTTAACATAACAAGACATGAGACATGACAGTGCACATGAGACTGGACAATATAATGTAGAACAAAAACACTGAAGCACATTGAAACAATATGAACAGTATAAAACACTATAAAAGCTAGTATAAAGCAGCAGTGCCTTGTGATGAGGTAAGTATGTATCAGCCATGTATGACTATAAAAGCAGTATGAACCAGAACAACGGTGTAATAATAATAAATGTTCACATTGAAAAGGACGTTGAAGAGTATCCAAGCTTCTCTCATATACAGTGTGTCAAAGTCACACTGCATCTATGTCAGTGACAGTGTTATTAGCCTGGAAAATCTGCTAGCAAGAACTTTCATGCCAGAACTGTAACGGATTCAGTGCGGCACGATTATTGTATGCCATGGAAAAGTCATATTTGTTTTCCAAATCTTGTCAAATTTAGGAATGACACTCTCATTTTTCTAGATGCACAGAAATAGAATGCCTGTGAAATTCTTTTCAAAATCAATTTTTCTCTATTTCCTCCTGGCTTTTTAAATTCTCCTTTCACCTTTCTGTATTTACACATGCCTTGATTTCTCTGAAGCACACACACCAACACACACACCCTTTGTCTCCCCCTTTCAGGCCTGGGTGTTAGTTCATTGGCAAGCCAGCAAAATGTCAGGGGTGAGTCCAATAAGTCTGGGTAATTGCTATTCTGTCTGCCCGGCCGCTTGACTGAATCATCTTCCATTAGGGAAGCATGGGGATGGAGGGGGTGGTGATGGGGGGTAGTTTTGGTGGTGGAGGGTCGCTCACCCAGGGCCAAAGAGCAATCAAAATCCTCTATGCCTGTTAAGAGTGCTGTAGCTAGCTGAGATTCATCTCCATTCAGACACATGGAAACGTCTGTGACTCCCAAAAATCTGTTTCTCTTCATAGTTTGCCTGCAAAAGATTTCAAGCAATAAGATGACCTGAGATGAACAGGGTCGCTGGCGATTGACTTGGTTTTGGTCTTAAAATGTAGGCAGGTGTAGGTGTAATTTTCATGTTTTATTTCAATATCTACGTTGTTTGGCTGTATGGCGAGCAGCTCTGTGCCACGTTGCCAATGCAGTCTAGCAGGAGGGTCCGACCTCAAAAAGTCTGTCAGTGCTTGTGCACTCAGTACCAAACGGAGAGATAAAATGCTGCCATCTAGTGTTTTTGGAAGGAAGTGCATCATTTACTTTTTACAGCATTTAGCAGACGCTCTTATCCAGAGCCAGTACTTCAGTGGTTCGTAGTAGAGTTGGGGTCAAGACCACCTAAACTGAGATCAAGTCCTTACTGATATCAAAGTGTGTTGAGACCAGGGCAGGGCGAGACCACATGACAAATAAGTGAAACATGTAAAGCCTAAGCAACATTAAACATGTTTATTCAATATTTCTCTCTTACAATTATCCAAACTGATCACATCATATGTTAAACTGAACGAACCACAGTGGCAGAACACTTCTCAAGACCAAACTTACTGTTTTACTGTATTGCAGAGTTTTATTATGCAGAGACATTCTATGGCTTAGTACTGTGAAGAAAAATAAGGTTAGTGCCAGACGGAACCACTTCTTTATCCATTTGTCTTCCTCTTCTTTTTAGTAGTGGAGGTTCAAGACGAGCAGCACTAGATGCTCTGAGAGGATGTAAAGTGACACATTGCTCGATGGGTAACAAATAATACATTTTTTATATTTATTTTCCCCTATTGATCATTCTCTAACATTATAAAATGGAAATCTTATTTTCTGATCAATTGAAAATAAAGAAATACTAAGGTTTGGGGTAATTTTGAGCCGATTTGGACAGAAAGATGAGCTGCTTTTGGTCTTTGTGAAAGAGAACTAAGTTTGGGCACATGATGGCGATCCATATGAGAGTTGCAAGCTTGCATGTTTACAATGCGAATAATTTAATTAATGCATTTTTACGCAATTACTACAGACCGGTCTTGAGTACTACAACACTACTTTGTAGTCTACTTTTCTTCTTCAAACTTGACTAGACTTAAATCAACAACTGCTGTTCAGCTAAGTTACCGCCAGCTAAGCACTGTCAGAAGTCAGTGCACAGACAATACGAACAGATGCATATAAGCTGTTGGATAAATTCCCCTAAAATAGTTGAAATGAATGAAGTAAACAGTAAGTTTGAAGACCTGTTAGACCCCAAAGTGCTCCCTGAAAAAGTGGGCCTTCACATGACGTTTGAGGACAATGGGGGACTTTTGATAGCAGGTGGAAGTTGGTTCCAACACTGAGGAGCCAAAACTGCTTGTCTTCCTCTTCTTTTTAGTAGTGGAGGTTCAAGACGAGCAGCACTAGATGCTCTGAGAGGATGTAAAGTGACACATTGCTCGATGGGTGCTTGAGTGTTATTGGTCTTGAAAGTGAGGGATTTGATCATTAATATCAGTGTTAGGCACAGGAATACAAGTAAGGGATTCAAGACGCCTTGATGAACCCCTTACTTGTATTCCTGTGCCTAGCCCTGACAAACTCTGTCAGAGGAAAGCTGTTTTTTAGAGAAATTTAATTTTACATTTTAGGTTCAAGTCCCATTACGTAACTAGGGTTCAAGCACGTTAGTTTGATTGCAAAAAGCGACCTGGACTCTTAGTGTGTAAATTTATGTGAACACTGGGCAAGGGGAGGGGGCAGCTATGAGTTATTAATGAGAGTGGTAGTGCCCCGTTTGGCTCCTGTTACCATGGAGATGCCCGCTGAGGGGGATCGGTCCCCTGCCCCACTATAATGCTCCTGCTGACTCAGTGCATTATTGACAAATAAACAGTGTTCACAAAGAGGATCCTTTACAATAGAAATTGGTTGAGAGCTACTGGGCCACGTTCACCAATATTTTCTTAATGTGTTAAATTTGTTCTTAAGAAATTTAAAAAGTAGAATTGAAGATAATGTTTTGCACAGGCATGATGAGTGCTCTTCTGTTCTTACCCAAAACAAATAAGAAAACATTGTCAGAATCTTGGTGAAAACTGTTTTTAAGAGCATTATTTTCTTAAAAACTGTTGGTGAATGAGGTCCTTTGTTCCCAAAAAATACATGCTCTTGTATTTTCAGATGATCTAATACAAACTACAAGACTACAATAGAAAGATTCTTCATGTTGCCTCTTTGCAGGGCTTCAGATGTAGAGAATATGTAATGCTGGAAAATTGGTCAATGCTTCATTTTCAAACCACTCTGGTGAAATGTTGGTCCTCTTTTACGATTGCTACCTTGCAAAATTTCCTTCTTCCAATTTTCCTGCTTTCCTCCCCTCCCTCTTTTACTAACCAAACTGAGAGACATTTTCCAACATCTTCTGCCTGCTTTGCTCTCTGCTCTGTCTGCTTTCATCCTGTCAGGATTACCAGCCCCTGCTGAAAGCCGGGGAAAATATCCCAATTCCACGGTCTTACCACCTACCAATGGTCTTCCACACCATAGTCACCCCTGTGGGGCATGTATGTAGAGAAGGTGTTGAGGAATATCTTCAGTGTGTAGGCTGCTGTGTACCTAGAGTTCACCAATGCCTCATAAAGATTAATACATGAAGTGAAAAAGTAAGTCTAGGTCTTAGCAAGTTGGATGAAAGGAGGGGAGAATTCTTGAGTAAGTTGGATTAAACCACAGATTCTTAATTGACTTTTGAAGAACTTATAACCCCTAAAAAGAGGTCAAAGTGATTTCTGCCGCTTAATTTACTGATGGTATTGGTCTTGTTGTTGAGTGAGATTTTCTTTAAGCAACAGCAGAAAAGCTTGAAGACATTCCTATTGAACAATCTTGACTTTTGGTTTACCTTATTCAACTGAGGTAAACAAGCATTCTCGCAGCTCATTTGGCCTTAAGGAAGCAACTTCACATTTTATAAAGATACATGAATTAATCAGTAATGCATGATAGTATGCACATTCTTTTTGGGTAGAATGAACAGTAAGTCACGTTTCGTGTGCATTAAAAATGCTGTCTTCCTTATAAAAATTTATATTAAACTTGAGAAGGTTGGTTGAAATTAGGTTTTATATTTCACTGATGGGATTTGGCAAATCCAATTGCATTTCAACAGGAATGAGTCATAGTTTAACAGATTTTGCATTTGCTTCCTCCAGATTTTGCATTAGATCTAGGTAAGTTTGTGTAATGGAATCAGTGATTGAAACATTTGTGTTGCTGACTGTAAAAATGGTCAGAGGTGGGCAAAGTAGCTAACTTCATTACTTAAGTGAAAGTACAGATACCACTAGTCAAATGTCCCTCCAATACAAGTGAAAGTTGTACAGTGAAATTTTTACTTAAGTTAAAAAACATTATTAAAAGTACATCTTCTTTCAGCACATTGCCATAACACTTACAAAACCTAATATTAGGACTAAATGGAGAGAGATGATTCGCTGTGGCAATAGCTGTAAATGAAGCCTGCTCATGAAATAAAATTAACATTGCAACCTGCTTAAAACTCAGGTCTACACCTCGCTAAAGGCCACACTAGTCGATTGTCGACCTGGCTCTAAGAGAGCCGTTTCGTTCGTGACCGATACAGCCATACTCGACAATCGACCAGTGTGGACTTTACCAGAAGTGACGAGAATAAACACTGTAACTCAATAGTGATGTGCCGAACGCGAACGAAACGGCTCTTACAGCAGATGTTATGCCCCGACTGGTTTCCGTACCAACTTTGAAGTGAACGATCGTTTGAACGATTGTTTTTTTTTTCTCTATATTTTTTTCTGTTCAAGCCGCACGTGATTAGTAATTATTCATTTTACTAATGAATGAATGAGCTGGCTCTTTTTAGTGAGCGAGCCATAAGAACCGGTTCTTTTAAAAGAATTCCCATCACTATAACTCCCTAAAAATAATGACTTGGCTTTTTAGAGCTGGAATAAATGAATAAAGGCCCGACTGGACCAGTAAAATACTTGCACGAATCAGATCCTCTGATTGTCCGTCAGCCTTGCTAAATGCAATATATGTAAGTGCAAAACTATGTTCAGACCCGAGTCAGGTGTATATATATATATACATATATATACATATATATATATACATATATATATATATCAATATATATATACACATACATATATATACATATATATGCATACATATACACATACATATATACATACATATATATACATATATATATATATATACATATACACATATATATATACATATACATATATACACATATATATATATATATACATATATATACATACACATATATATATATATATACACATACATACATATATATACACATACATATATATATATATATATACATACATATATATATACATACATATATACATATATACATACATATATATACACATATATATACATACATATATATACATATATATACATATATACACATATATATATATATACACAAATACATGCACAAATATATATACACACATATATGTACATATACACATATATATACACATATATACATATATATACACATATATATATATATATATATATATATATATATATATATATATATATATAATATATATATATACATACATACATATGATGCAGCACCAAATTTTTTATGATCTTTTAGAAGTTTTCAGAATACTTAAAAGACAGAACCACAATATAGGTGATTTTTTTTAATTCATCACTTAATCAGTAAAGCATAACCAACACAACTGAAATGGTAAAGACGAGTTTACACTCTTAAGTCAAGAAAACGCAGTTCCTTCAGAAAAAATAAAGCTTTCATTCATTTTTTACATATTCAAGAATTCCCTGAACTGAAGCAGAGAGAGATCCACAGAGTCCAATATTCATTTTTTGCCACTTTTAAAAAATGCTTCTCATATTCATAAGCACACATATTCTTCAGTTAAAATACCCCAGTCTTTCCTCTTGTACTAATACTAATCAACAGGTAAAACATGACAACACAAAGTTTTCTGAGAACAGTGGAATTGGTGTGATTAGCGGCTGTGTAAATTAGACCTCTAGTATAGGAGGGAAACCAGACACAGAAAAACATTAAATTATTGCTTGCTTGGTTTCTCTATACTGCATATGATTCAGAGAAATGTGCCACGTTGTCGGAAAAGTAATAAATACAAAGGAATATCAGGCTCATAATAACTGATTGCACTTAAATCTTTTCTCAGAAAATCCCCTGTTCAAACTTCAGCACTACCTAGCATTGAACAGATTCTGATTAGATAAAAGAAAGGATTACATCTGGTAAGCAATGTACAAAGAAAAAAGTACAAAAACACACAAATATGAGTTTATGGAACAGTGACAAAAACACTCAATTTAGTACAAAGGCAATCACAGATTGCAAATTCTCAAGGCCTCAAAAACAAGTCCTCCCTCTTATCTTCCATCAAAATGTCCAACTTTCATTGGTTAATGTTTGTAATATTCTTTTCAAAGGGATCTTAAAAAAAAGAAAAGAAAAATCACACTACTGCCTTGGGACTGAACACCTCATTAGAGCCCAACCGACAAATTGGTGACATTATTGTAAGATATTTGCAAATAAATAACAGCCGATAAATGACAAATGAAACGGGGAAGACGGATCCTTCTTTCATGTTATGAGCGTTATTGATGCGCATTTTGTCCGCTAGAGGCATTGCAGCTCTACCACTGACTTTTGTATTTTTACACTTCTGCCTTTTTTCAAAATTTGTCGTATTCACAACGTTAAAACTGGGTTACAGTTGTGTGGAAACTCTCCAAAAAAAACACACAACAAATGTTAAAGGAAACCTGGTTATATTGAGTTTCCTGGGGAAAAAACATTGTATTTCCTCAAATACTGAAAATCAGTATTGATCTTTAAAAAGTCCCGTATCAGTTGGTTTCTACATAGCACCCTAATGTAATAAAACTAACTTTTGGTAAATGTGTCAGTAATTAATTTAAGCCATAGTCATACATTTGCTTCCTTTCGGTCTGCACAAATGTTAACACAAGTTTCACCGATTCTCATAATACTCTGGGCAGCAGCCACCATTTGGGCATTGTGCGTTTGCTGACACAAAAAACCCCACAGGAAAATCTCCTTTTTAGCTCTTATTAGCATAGCCAGTCCACAACACACTGATTTCAGACATTAGCATTCACTCACAGCCTTCATTTTTTCCCTTTCATTAAGCTTGTTTTCTTTAGCAAAAACCAAAGCGACACAACTGACAGCCATCCTTTTTCCCCCTGGGTTCTAACACTTTAGACCCTTTGAAAGACACCCCAGTTTGCCCCACACATTTAAAAGTGTTATGTGATGGGATGACGACTGACTTCAGGCCATTTCTGTACCAAAAAAAAAGGTTCCATTCAAGCTGCTGGATAACACACAGACCAGCGCCAGCACTGACGCCTGAGGAGCCGACATGACGAGGACCGTGGCAAGGACGGTGATGAAGGCCAGGGATGTTGATCCCCCGCCCATTTCTTTTTGTCCATTTAAAGGTACTGTCCACAGGGCACAGGGGTTGGCTTAAACCTCCTTCGCTTTTCTATTTTCTTAAACGCGAGCAGGAGTAAAAGGTGAGAGCGGGAGGGAATTCCTCTTCTCGCTCAGGCATCAGACGCTAAGGGTTTGGGTTTGAGTTCCTCCTAGGCATGAGCGGGCGCTCTAATCACTGTGAAGCTTCTCAGTGACAGTCGAGCCCTGAAAAAGAAGAGTAGCCGGTTAGAAAAACAAACAGTTATTGTGTTTACATGTTAATATGAGATCAACAAAGCAGGAGTGGTTTTACAGACTCATGCTATTGAGTAGGGAAATTTACTTTAAATCAGTAGTTGAGAAACCATGTCAAACACTCTCTACTGGCAGCATAAAGAACTACATTTTGTCCACTCACGAAACTACTAATTCCACTGGCAAAAACAGTATATTTGCTCAGTTCAACATAAGAACCAGGTTTTTACTAAACCTACGAGCTCTAATTATGCCATTTGAAACAGTTAACAGAAGGAGATATCAACCCCCTCAACTGTGTTGTAAACAGAAACAACATTAATGACAGTGATAAGATCCATCTACACAGGAATTACAATACAGTTATCCGGCTTCCTGTAGAGCTCTTCTTACACTCTTTAATGAGTGACTGTCATTGTGAACACACCACAGCACTGCCCACCACAACAAAATGTGACCTCTGCATTCGAACCATCCATCAAGGAGCAGTGCTCGGTACTTCAGTGGTACCTTACTGGCCTGGAATTTGAACTTCCTGATCATGAAGCCAACTTCCTAACTGTTACGCTACCAACTGCCCCAGTTCTAATTAGATCCTGTAAAGCAGGGGTAGGCAATTCCGGTCATGGAGGTTTTCCATCTACCTGAGACCAGGTGTGAATGTTCAGAAATCCAGTTGGATGGAAAACCTCCAGGACACCTACCACTACTCCCACTTTAAAGGATTCTTATTGGAGAAATCTGCAGAAGCATCGCCAAACCTTCAGATCGAACCTGTAAACCTCCAAGTCAGATTAGCAAAAGTTAAAGAATTTGTTAGGCGTGTAGTCATCAGCTTTGTGAAAGTGGTTTGTCTTTGATTTCAGTGATTCTGCAAAAAAAATATAGTCTATGCCATTACTATGTAGCACTGCATTTAACTAATGAGCCACAACCAACATAAATTTAATCAAAATGTATGTAGAGCCTTATAAAAACGCATGAGATCTAGAATGATAGTTCTTGAAAGGCCTTTCAGCTACTCCCATTTCATTGCTGCTATATACAGTAGCGGTGCTGTGTTACCCAAGTCTCGTCTAGACCGAGAGGCCGGTCACCGGTTAAACCTGACAGCTCTGTAGAGGTCAGGGGTCGGCACTGTTCTCCATATAGAACCCGGTTACGTTCAAGAGGCTCCTCTGTGGTTAAATATAAAGCACATGTTAAAATGACCTGAAATCTTGCAAAAAAATTCCACTAATAAGAAATCACCTCCTAAGAATAAAGTGCACGAAGACTGGCTCATGATACGATTTTATAAAACCTGAATGATAAAAGCTTTTAATAAATAACAGCAGCATCAAAACTAGGTCAGTAAAAGAAGTACGTTGTCAGTAGGTTCTCAGGCTGATGCACAAACCCAGTCACAGTTCATAAGTCACAGAACTAGAATGTTAAGACCTGAATCCCCAAGGCCACTTGATAGTTTAGTATTATATGAAAAAGTTCCAGCAGTCCATCTTCCTCTAAAATATAGTTGACACATAATTCAATATCACAAAGACCAAATAATTTAAGTAATACCACAAATTTGAGAAAGTGAGTGATTGTCAACCAGAGGTGAGTAGTAACGCACTACATTTACTTAAGTAACTTTTGGGATGAACTGTATTTGTAAGAGTAGTTCTTACACAACATACTTTTTACTTTTACTTGAGTATATTTGTGAAGAAATAACAATACTTTTACACCGTTACATTGAGCAACATTGAGCAACTTTTATTGTTATTCTTCTGTTATCCCAATCCACGATCTGTTTGTTTTGTCGGAAGACTTCCTTCCAAATGCTCTATCACATGACTGTTTTACCACTCAAATGGAGCTAGGCAGTCACATGACCACACACAAAACACACACGGACACACACTGACACTGACACACACAGAGATACACACACGTACTAGGGCTGCAACTAATGACTATTTTGATAGTCGACTAGTCATCGACTATTAAAACGATTAGTCGACTAATCGGATTATAAATTGCATAATTATAAAATGGCTCCGATTTAGCTACCAGCTTTTACATTTAGTATGAGGTTATTTAAAGTTTGTGGTAAATAATAAAGACAAGAAAGATACTCAAAAGCATATTTTAATAAATAAGTTTCTTCTTTGCCTTATCTAGCCTTACGATGGCTCCAGCTGGTTTTGTGATGGTATTGAGAAAATGGTAACATACCATTGTAACATTTATAAGCGAGTAACAAAGGCGTTGGTTACTTTACCGTTTTGTGTGCTTATTAAACGTGTAAGACCTAACTATTAATTATTATAAGGTCGATAAACTATAACTTTCGTTTAACCTACCTGTCTCCGTTCCTCTTTCTCCGACATCTTTGGTTTTTCTGTAGGAACTTTCTTAAGCCAATCACAAAACCAGGAGCCATCGGCCAATAGGATTGGCAACCAGAAACCGCCAAAACTCCACCCCCAAACTGTCCAAACCCGCCCCTTTCAAACCACACGCGTAGAAATCTCACTCGAGCAAAAAAGCCGCTCGTCAGTAATCTACTTTGTGCGCGAGGACATTTAACACATCGAGAGGAAAAAAGACATTCGAGAGAGGAAAAATACAGCTTGCGCGCAATATCACAACCACGCACTCAATTCTTAATTTTGTGCTCTCGAGTTTCACATTTGCGCCCGCAAAATTTTTGCAGCAAGCCATTTTGGGCGCTCTAGTTTTGGCGTTGATGTGACACCATAGGGCCATTCTTCTAGCTGTCACTGAATGCTATTGCGCAAGAGCGAATCTCACCAGAGTGTGGTTATTGGTGCACTCTATTGGAAAGCGGTAGTATTGCACAGGTAGAAAGGAAGGAAAACGTCTCACTACGTTTAAAAATACGTCTGGCGACAATTATCGACTTATCGACAATCAAATTCGTCGGCGACTATTTTTATTGTCGACTTTTGTTGACAACGTCGAATAATCGTTGCACCCCTAACACGTACACAGACAGAGAGAGAGAGAGACAAACACAGACACACACTGGCCCTCATTTATCAATGCAGGCGTAGATTTGGGTGTAAAATCACCGTACTACAAGTTCCACGTGATTCAGGTGTACCTGTGGCAATTCCTGCGTACGCACATTTCCGCATTGATAAATTTGGTGGCTCAAACTAACCGTAATTTACATGCTGCGCCCTATTTATTTATATGTTTGTACGGGGCCGCAGCCACAAACTTTGCAACATTGAGGAACGGAAGGCGGCGAAAAAGAGGAATTTCTCTGAAGTGTAAATTGACCTCATTACAACCAAGGTAGAGAAGACTTTTTCTAGTATTACTATTGCACTAAAAGCATAGCCTTCAATGTAATGGTACAAGCACAATAAAGAAAGGGTCCTGACTGAAGTCCTCCAGAGACAATCGGAGAGCATAAAGAATAATCGACACTAAGCCGATAAAGAAAGTTCATTAATCATATATAACCCACAATAAACATCAGCTGAAACATTAATGCTTAACATAATTTAAGGCCAACTATGATGTAATTAATGCTCTGACAGTGTGATTTCCTCTGCTGCAGTGCGAGTCCGCACTGACAGGAAAGTGCATACACGATCTGAGAGCCGGTGTGGATTTTAGCGTATCCTATGTTCACGTCAAAATTGATAAATCAGGAAATTGCCATTGAAATGATCGTACAGTCGTTTTTCTGTTGTATGCACGTTTAATAAATGAGGGCCACTGAGTGTATGGACAGTTCAAGGACCTCCTTATGCACCGACTGCCTTGTTCTTGTTTTACTGTGTAATCTCTGCCTGCTGAGCCTTTTTGTTTAAACTAAACAGGTTATTAAATAATTACAGGTTATTGCACTGTTTATTGTGGCTGAATTAGCCTTAATTTATGTTACTTTGTATAGATTAAATTGATATATTTTATAGTTGCTTATGTAATATTGTTTGGTAATGTCCAAACACATTGTACATTGTTATTTTATATTTTAGCATATTCGATTATATGATTAACCAATAAATCTTTACGTTACTCAGAAGTTACTCAGTACTTGAGTAGTTTTTCACCAAGTACTTTTTACTCTTACTAGATAATTTTTTTGGATGACTTTTTACTTTTACTTGAGTGATATTATTCTAAAGTAACAATACTCTTACTTGAGTAAACTTTCTGATAACTCTTCCCTCCTCTGCTGTCAACACACCACACCACAACCAAACGTGACATCTGCATTTGACCCATCCATGAAGGAGCAGTGGGGAGCTAACATGGGCAGCGCTCAGGGAGAAATGCTTAACTTTACCAGTCTGGGATTCGAACCGGAGACCTTCTGATCACGGGGCAAGCACCCTAACCATTACGTCACCATCTGCCGCAACGTTGGCACAACAAAGCTGATACAACTAATGTCCCTTCCAACAGTACATTTTATACATTACATTTTTCTAAAACAAGGAATAACTACAATGAGTACATTCCCAACTGCAGTTGGCCTCATACATAAGACCAGAGACTCTCACCCTGTACAACTCGCACCCTGTACTGTATGTTTTGCACCCCTCTATAGTCATGTCATTCAAGATTCAAGATTTGTCACATGCAAATTATACAGGTACAACATGCAGTGAAATGTATCCTGATCTGCTCTTTTAACCGTGCAATTTAGGCAAAAATAAAAATTGAAAAGAAAAGAAAAAATAAATGAAATAAATGCTTTTCATACTGTGAACTTTGCAATATTGCACATCCTCGTTCAAATTGTACAGTTGATTATTTTGTTTAAATCCACTGCACACATCCCCTACATCCGGCCCATTTGTGTCAGGACAGGATAGACATAGTTAAACTTTTTTTTTTTTAAATTCTATGTGACTTATTGTTCTTTGTACTGTTTTAAACTGGAGCCACGTCATCTTGTCTCTGCTGTATACTTGTACAGTATACAGCAGACATGACAAAGTTTACTTTGACTTGACTACTTTTAACACCTTAGCACCAACCCCGAAATCAGATTCACTGTATGTGACAACATTAGGCAATAAACTTTATCCAGATTCTGCATATAACTAAAAACAAGGATGACCTAAAACAACATTCTAATGCAAGAAAAACATGACTTATCCCTAATCGGAGTCCGGCGAGTGCCAACGGGTCTGTGCCAATTACCGCAAGACCATTGAGAACACCAGCATGTGGAACACGCAACTTGGTAAACACTGCACTCTATTGGCTCACTCTGTCAGGCCATTAGCATGAAAAACAAAAGACGTAATCAGCTTTGGGCCTTTGATTGAGTGGAGGCCCAAATCACTGAACGCCTTTGTGCAGCCAACAGTCAACAGGCCTCAAACAAACAGGCGTTAATTAAGCCGTCTGCCGGACATCACACTACGAGAACACAAGCATAGAGGGTGGTTAGAAAAACCTAAAGCACTGGAAAATAATATTACTGACCATAGCAAGCTGCCGCCCGATGTTCCCCACTGTCACTCCGCCGGAAAAGAAAATACACGGCAGCCAGGAGCGGATATACCGGAACTCTGGAGACGTGTGCCTGAAAAGAGAGAACAAAGCAGCCTATTAAGCAAGAATTGTTGCTACCTCTTGATGAATCAAAGGAATAATTTAGTGGAAATAGTTCACATGGCTAGGTTTCATAAGAAATTTGACAAGGACTTACAACTGAGGAAGTGATACATGCTATGGAAACATACGGAGACATGATCAATATCTCGTAACTTACTGGTAGATGCCGTTGTAGACCAGCAGCTGAGCAATAAGTGTGGCTAAAAGGGCAGTGGTCAGTCCCAAACCGAAGCCACTTCTGGAACGGTCAAATGTCCACCACAGCCCAAGGGACAGTGCAGCCAATGTCAAAGAAAGCTGCAGGTTATTGGCAAAATCCAGTTTCTGAGAGTTGGCTTGAGTTAAAGGAAATGTTGACATATTCCATCAAAGCTCACCTTAACAAACCCTAGAAGAGAAGTTTAGAAAACAACATGGCAATGTTATAAAAGACAGCAGTAGTGCAGTGTTGGGAAGGATACAGCACTGGCATGGTTGATGCCCACGAAAACGGCGATGCAGCGCATGACACTGGCCCACTCCCTCTTGAACTTGTGTGGCTCTCCAAGATGGCTGTCCAAGCACGGGTATAACAGCCCAACCACAGCTGAGGAAACAATTCACACATATTGGTTATGTTGGTTAAATGAACAGGTATATATGCTTTATTTGAACACTTAAACTCGTCAAGAATTTTTCTCAAAGAAATGACATGCTCCATTCTGTACATCTTTCAGAGACCAATGACTATTTCTGTATTGTCTGCAGACCCTACATTTTGTTCCAATTATGCAAAGATTCCACATCAATTTTTCCAGGTATCCATGCATATTTACATTTTATTTTCAAGTAATCATAGACAGGTTATGTTTTGAAAGCTGTATGATGTAGGCTTCCTTAAAAAATGTACATACAATGAAATTAAAGTTCATCTTTTTATGGGAACACAATTTATACTCCCTCAACAAATTTAAGGGGCAAAACAACCAAGAAAATATTGATGAATGAAGACTATTCATTCTTATTCAGTGACTGCGAACTCCATAACATTTTACATTAACAACTTTTTAAAAAAGTGTTGTTATTAGTATTTGTGTCTGAACGCTAGCTTTGGAATTCGTTGCAGCTGTTTTCGAATATAAAGAATCTTCTTTTGTACTATTTAGTGTTAGGCAAGTTACTTCAAAAATGTAACACATTACAAGTTATAGATTACATTTCTGATTAAAAGTCGGTTGTAACGTAGGTTATTAAAAAATATAAGGAGTATAATATTACTGAAAATGTATTAGTAATGTTTTACATTACTGCGCTACAGCTAAAAGTAATACATTACTGTAACTGCGTTACTCCCAAAACTGACTATTGGTCGATACTGCTGAATTCAACATAATACTGTTTATTACTAATATTAATATAACGTAACCGGGGAAAAGCTATTTGAAAACGGCTGCGAAATAAAATCAGCAGTATCGCTCATAAATAGTATAAAAGAAAAATAAGAAATAAGAAAATAACTCCTTCTAACGTATCCGTAAAATGCCACTGTAACACGGCTGCGTACGTGTTCACCCAGAACGCCGCCCACTCGCGGTGTGTGTGTGTGGAATGCGGGTGGGAGGAGCCCAGAGTGACGTCACGGTTTCGTTTCTCTCCACATGCGACTTCCGTGTTTCTCTTTTTCGGTAAGTGGCGTGTTCGGCACAACAGCCAATCGCGTCGTGCGCTAGTAGCTCACCCGTTCCGACGACAGCCAATAGGAACGCAGCGACCCCAGAGTGACCCCTGAGCGCGCTTTCGGCTGTTTCCAGGACTGGGCAGCAAAGACAGCAAAAAAACAAAAAAACAAAACTGCACCACGATTCCAAACAAAAGCCCCCGCTCCCTCCCCTTCCCGAGCCAGAATTTAACGTTTCCGTTTACACAATTCAACGTCCAACTAAAAAGGGTGGAGCATCACTGCGATAGAACGATGAGAGGCGGTCGACTTATTTACGACTCGCTGGACAGGAAGCAAAACATCACCTCATAGTAACGAAAAAAACTTGACCGAAGAACTGAACTGAAGTGAAGCTCCCTTTCAGACCAGAGGTGAAACGTCCTCAAAATCTAGGAAAAGTCCAGGTGGCTTTGATTTAAAATCATTAACGTTTCCCCTTACAGAAAGATGATGCCATAGATAATTTCCGTTTTTACCATTTGCATGGTTTAACCTACCACTGCTTTTCTGGCACAAGTGGCAATACAGTGGTAGTTGAGAGGTATGATAGAAACAAATGTTTACATATCTAGCTTGGTGCAACTTGATCCAAAGAACCCTTGCTCAGGGGTTTGAACACTCCAATCTTATGATCTACACTGGGTTTCCGCTCATTTAAGACTACTGCACTACCACTGCCCCATTATAATTGTATTGGCCAAGTAATATAACACTAGGAATTCGACTATAAATTTCAATTCAATAGAAATGACAATCGTTACATAAAAAAAAAACACATACACTAGACGTCTATATAGCTGGTGCAAAGAAGTTAAGTACTGCAGGGGGCAAAATCAATATTAATGAAAGTTAATAAAGAAACAACTCACCGGCTGCCGTTCCACAACACAACGGAATCCACCAAGCTGAAGAAACCAACGTGTCCAGCACCTCGTCGGGAAACAACACGACATTTCTCTGGATCTGTAGTAAGTAGAGCACCAGGGCGAGGACCACTCCGACCGCAAACAACACCAACCCGCGCCGGATCAAATTGACCGACTGGACGTTGTGGAGAGAGCCGTAAGCCTGGCTCAGCACCGAGCTTATGATGGACATCATTTCGCCCGTTTTAGATGCGATCCAGCTCGCGTTGGACAAATCTTTCGACTTCACGCCAGGAGAACACGAACAGCCCCAGCAGCTTTCCTCAAGTCCTGGCATTTGGCGCTGCACAAAGCGAAATTGTTACCAGTTACGCGTGTAAAAAGACACAAATAGCATTCAATACAAAACGTCTGTACAGCTTCTCAGTTGTCCAGAACCTTGAAAGCTTGAAACGAATGCAACTGAACTCCTTTTCCTCTTCTGAACTATACAAACCTTTCGGATGAGAGGTTAAACGTCTTTAAGAACCTTAAAAGAAGCTTAAGACAACTCAATACAAACTATATAAAATCAACTAAAACTATATATTTAAATGATGGAAATGATCTAGACAGAAATTACAATTCCATCAGTAAAGTTTTCTGCAGGGACCAAAATACGTAAACAATGTCCAAACTTAATTCTTTCAATAAGCAAACAATGAGAAAAAAAAAAGAAAAAAATACCTTTTTTTCTTTGCGTCTTCTCGAGATGGCTTTTGTTTCGTTCAAATTTACAAAGATATACAATGAAGTCGTGGCTGACTTATTTTCCCGCGGTGTATTCACATCACCAGGTGATGAAGAGGAAGAGAGCGAGATAAAGAGAGACTGGGCGAGAGAAATGAAAATAAACACTGAACGCCGTTTGATTCCACAACGCGCGCTTCCTCTGCAGAAAACAAGCGCGGCGGTGTCTGGTGAGTTGCACCGGCCAATCAGCGCGCGACGTGCGATATGACGTCACCACACGCCACCTCCCTCTCGTGGACCTACGTA
Organism: Distichodus sexfasciatus; assembly: GCA_032718565.1. Taxonomy (NCBI): domain Eukaryota; kingdom Metazoa; phylum Chordata; class Actinopteri; order Characiformes; family Distichodontidae; genus Distichodus; species Distichodus sexfasciatus. The sequence goes on from JAVGVS010000031.1 coordinate 1,445,041, forward strand.
GCTGTTTCTCGTCTTTCTCTTTTTTAACCTCCGTCACAGTGGCGTGTGTGAAGTGGGAAAAGTCATGTAGGCAAGTTTCATCCAAGTTCCGTCTTTTCGAGGTGTGACTGTGTCGTACGAGGTCACCTTAGTTCCGTGTTTTTTTCGGCAGACCGAGAAAACATTTAAAGGGGCATAACAGCAGATCTAGTACTGATGACTACCAAATTGGGCACCAAACTATTAACAGACTGATGAGTTTCAGAGTGGGGTGTAATGGTACATCGTTTTCCAGCCCATAGTGTTGATCCAAAATAAAATATCAGATGTCGTACATAGTGTAAATGTCTTGAACCGGCAACCCTCTGATCACAGCGCCCCTTCCCTAACTGCCCCATATACAGAACCAGTCTTATATATAGAACCTAGAAGACATACTGTACATACTGTATATCTACTATAAATGAGTGAAAATTATTTGTCATCATGTGACCTTCACATTTGACTCATCCATGAAGGAGCAGTGGGCAGCTGACACGGGCAACAAGGGAGCAGTGCTTGGGGATGGTACCTTACTCAGGAGTCCCTCAGTGGCACCTTTACCAGTCTGGGGTTTGAACCGACAACCTACCAATCACGGGGGACACACACCCTAACCGCCAGACTACTAACATTACTTTTACATTGAACAGGAGGGCTGTTTTTAGTGTCTTTGAGCTTAGAAATAAATGTCAAATTATATTTTAAACTGTTCTCTGTGGTTTGATATGAATGGAAGTGATTGTGTTAAATCAGTATATGATATTGTCTCATATTGATTGCTAGCAAATGAATTGAACTGAATCGTATCGTAACAGACTTTGTGATAGCGGCAGACATCAAATCATTGTCAAATGAATCGATTTAATATCTTATTGTGATTTAACCCTATTTTAGAGCTGGATCATTTCCCCAGTAGCAACCAAATCTTCAAAACAACTCTGAGGTCAGACACATTTTTGAGTCATTATTTTCTATCATGAGTGTGAAAAATAGTAAGAGAACACTTACATTTAGCACTCAGTTATCCAGAGCAATTTACATTTCCTAATTGAAGGGACAGTCTCTCTTGAGGAACTTGGGGGTTATGGGTCTTGCTCACTGCTGGTGGCAGTGATGGAAGTAGGATGGAGCCAGGCTTGAACCCATGACCTCTTGGCTCCTCAATTGAGCTTGCTTCTGCTAGACCGTCTCCACCCTTGAAGCAGGTTAGTTTATTGGGTCAGTTTCAGTTTCAGCTTATAAAGAAAAGTGTTACCTTTGCAGCGCTGAACGGAATTGGGTGTGGCACAGGAATCCATGTCTCAAGTGTTCATTCTTTTTAAATTAAAAACAAAAAACATCTTTTAAAAAATATTCTTTTCCAAAACAAAAATGAAAAAAGAATAACAAGTTGTATCCTGATTTTGCTCTTTAAAAAAATGGAGAATGTGCAGTCATATTTCATTTGGCCTTTTCTGACAGACATTTCAGACATCTAATCGTTTGGTACCATAGAAAACTCACCATCCGTTTTCCCAGTTTCAAGCAGCACTTTAAATATGTCTGTGCAGCCCTCTTGCTTGGACCATTCAAGCTGAAAGAAAGCATGCATGTCAAAGCAGAAACTCTAGCCCCTAATTGTTCAGCTGTGCAAACTGGTGTGAAGTTCAATTTAGGTGAACTCAGAAATCATACTGCAAGAAATCAATCTTGCTGCGGAATTACAGGTCCTGATATTTGCATCATGCAGCTATAATAGAAGTACAGGAGTCTCTTTTTTGGAGCTAATGTGACCGCATGGCATCTTAACCTCCCACAGCTAATCAGCAATCCTTCTGAATGACGAATGGAGAAGCCTATTTTAGGCCTATGACTTCAAAACATGGCCCTGTATATAAATATATGTATGAGTCAAACCAAAGTATGTTATCATTATTTTTTTAGTTTTACATTGTCAGCAAACACTGGTAAAACATGGTCTCAGCTTTTTCAGCAAATTCACAGCTGTCGCTGACGGTGCAGAGTTTACTCTAGCTGGTGCGTTTTTGACGTGCCCCAGCCTGCGTAGCAGATGACTTACTGTACTTTCTCAGCTCAGGTAGAGGGGAATTAGGGTCAGTGGTGCAACCGGGGTCAAAAACCACAGGAGAAGCCACCGGGCGTATAGCACGTAGTAATGAGTAACACTGGAGTCAGGCCCATGAGAACAGAGTCCAGTTCTTACCTCAGTGAGGTGGACACTGACCGCAGTGCACATCAACGAGTTGGGTCATAGTGCAGGAAGACCTAGTAACAACACTGCAATATCAACACAGGCTTATCAGGGTACACACACACACACACACACACACAATCCTGGTCACCCTTAAAAAATTGCACAATTCTCTTTCCACCTTCTCTTTCTCCTACACTCGTATAGCCCTCATGTTAATGACAAACAAAGCAAAAACAAACTTTTTTTCCACTAAAAACATAGCCGGTATAGAAAGCATATTCCGACTTTCGTGTCTTATTCATTAGAAATTGGTAGAGGCAATCGTAATTAAGTTGTTGAGCAAGGAGATTAACGAACGTCTGTCGTAAATGAAAATGCTTCATAACCGCCAGCAGTTTGGGAAAACGAATGCGAGGGATAAGTGTTCTTTCTTATGCAAATCTCTTTTCTAGAATAAAGACTGTTTTCTTTACCCTGGAGTAAGCCCCAGACTATGTTGAAAAGCCAGGCTATTGTGATCATTACACCATGTTTGTCTAACTTACTTTATGGCGTTTTGTTGTTTAAAGTGAAAGTGTATTGGAAAAATTCAACCAAGTGTGGGGCAGTTGGTAGCATAATGATTAGGGCATTTGCCCCTTGAGCAGAAGGTCACTGGTTCGAATCTTGGACCCGAAAAGGTACCACTGAGGTACTCATGAGCAAGGTGCTGTCTCAAAGCCCCACTGCTCCGTCACAGATGGGTCAAACGTAGAGGTCACATTTTGTTGGGGTGCATTGTGTGCTGCGCTGTGCTGTGTTCACAATGAAAAATAATCACTCACTTAAAGACCTTGGAATAACGGTAATGTAGGGACACAACAACATATATCATTAAAAGCACTACAGATGAACGATGGTGTGTCCTTTCTGTCTTACTCTGGTCTATAGTGACACAGAAACCTAGAATGTGTCCTCTGTGTAATGGCCTTTCTAATTCTGTCATGAAAGTGAAATCTAAAGGAAACTCATCATCCATCTCCTGAGCAAGTTTCTAAGCTCTATAGATTTTTGTATATAGCTTGTCCTCAAGGTAAATTTCTTGTGCAGACATCATTTTGGGAAAAAGAAAATGGTTGCATTTGGTGTGGAATAAATCTACCCAGGAATCGATAAGAGAACTGATAAGGAATTGGATTGATAGGCAGAATCGACAATGGCATTGATATTGATAAAATCTTATCAATTCCCACCCCATCTACATTTTACTGCTTCTATTCCTGGTGTTACTCAAAGACAAAACTGTCGTCCAGTAATTTTCATCTTGCTCACTTTCTCATGAATTTAGACTACAACTATGTTCCAATACGAAATGGTTTAATTACACCTTTTGATAGTGTTCGGTCCTTTAAAATCTGGTTTTTCAGATATGGCTTTTCTGGTTGATTGAGCAGCAACTTGAATCCCATCTCTGTAGCTGTGGAGCATGCTGTGCTGTTCTCGAGAGCATCAATGCAGCTGTAATGTTTTGTTGAAGGAAAGACCACTAGCACTAATGCATAACACTGGGGTTTTAGGTCAACCCAAATCTGTTCCACCTTCACATACTTCGTCACACCGCAGAGGTTGATAAGGAGTTTCAATATCGGTGACCCACAGCTGAATAAAAATAGCAAAATTGCATTCAGGCAGGGGGACAAAATAAACACAGTGTCCTTTTAGGTCTCACATTAAGGCACGTTTTAGGCATGAAAAATTCATCATCAGGCCTGTTCCTCATGCTGGAGGTTCCATTTCAACAACGTAATTACAGTTTTCAAGCGTGTTATGGATGGAGCGAGCCAGCTAGCTAGCAGCGGTAAGGCCGTTTAGCTGAGAACTCCGCAGTCATTCCTGGGGATCTGTGAATTGTTTCTTCTTGTATTCACCAAAGAGTTTACATGACAAACATTCTGGTCGCATGAATAGAAGAAATGCATATGATCTATATACACACAGGAAATGCACATTACTTAACAACCTTGGTTAAATTTTTGGTCTCAAAGTTGAAAAGGCAGCGTATAAGCGAGTGGAAATCCAGACAGTGGCTTATGTTCTGAGGCGGCCTCTGGCCCGGCAATGTGTGGAGGAAAGATAAGCCGGTGTGGTGAGGTAGGTTTTCAGAGCGAGGAGGTGGGGGCACGTCTTGAAGAAAAGCAGGAGGCAGACATGGAACTCCCTCCAGGCCATCCTCCCTCCCTCCCTCCCTCCCTCCAAGCCTCATCCTTTCCTCCCTCTCTCTCTCTCTCTTCACTTCAACACCATCACAAACAAGCACAGGCAGCTTTTGCCTTTGTCGGCATCATCCGGGAAATCTAAGGTTACAGACTGCAGGAGAAACAAGGCCCGAGCACTGTTTTTGATTGACGTGTAGCTGGGAGTGTTCTGAAAGAAATGATGGTTATTATGAGGCCGAGCAGAGTTCGGACACCCAAGGCCAGAACCCCAGAATAAGCCTGACCAATGCTATAAATGGTTTATGGTGGGGAAAATATCAGAATTTTTTGCCAAGGGCAGTAATTGTGTCTGAAATTAAAATGTGTCTAGATTAAAATGCAAGCACATGCAGAATCTGCAATGAACGTTACACTTTAAAACCTAACTGCATATTTAAATGAAAGCAAAGCAAATATATATTTACATATATTTAAAATGTCAATATAAAGTAATGTTATCTTAATTCTTTCATTTAAATATGCTGTTCGGTTTTACAGTCTTGCTTGCTATTGCATCTTTAAAATCCTTTCTTGCTTTTTCCTCTTTTTGTCTGTATAGAAATATCTCATTTAGCAATAACCAGCCCTGACTGAGCCACCTCTGAGCCCCACTGTCAGGGTTCTATGCTGAACACCACTTTGATTTGGTGCCACATAATTCCTTAAGAAAACCCTCAGGAACCCGTCTTCCAAATTAGCCTTGCATAGTTTATAGATTATACATACGCATTGTACTCTAACACATCTGTCCTCCTCCCCACCGCCCTCTCTCTCTCTCTCTCTCTCTCTCTCTCTTTCTCAGTGAAAGCTAGAGCAGCAGAAACGTTATGACAGATCAAATGAATCCTAGATGAAGCTGGAAGAAGCCGTGAGGCTGCGCTGGAACTGGCTCCAAATAATGAAAACGTTAAACCCGACAGCTGTAAATTGACTCATCATAACGGGGTTTTGACATTCTTACACCCTCCCCTGACACCCTGTAAAGTTACGTGGCAGAAAAATGTTTTAATCCACCCTTTGAGACATAGGATTAAAATCGGGGGGCCAATTTGATCCTCTTTTATGGAATTTAAGTCTTAAAAGCCTGCTTCTTGCTTGGTGTAGCCTACTACATATTCTTCATAGCTTATATTGTTTTACTGTTTTTTGGGATAAGCATATATCATTGATCATGAGACTGGTTGACTTTAAGTTTTCATAGACTTTTTTAGTTAACCATTCTGAAGTATGTGCCAATGTCATGGTGACGGCTTGACGCAGGCGAGGACGCAACGGAATACAAGAAAACAGTTTATTGAAAAATACACAAACACAGGGACAAAAACAGGCAGGGCAAAAAACGGAGAAAAATCAGAGTCCACGAAACCGAAAGTAAAAAACAGAAGTCCAATATCCTCTCTCTCAGGTGGAGCCCGTGCCCCCAGTGAGCGTGGCCGTGGCCGAAACGGGAGAGCCTCCGTGGGGAAACCAGGAGAAGGAGCGCCTTGCGCTCCTCAAAGATCCACGAGGCGAAACAGAAGCGATCCCGGCGCTGCGCCGGATCGGAGCAGGGAGAGGATCTCACTGGGGAACACGAGCCTGCGGAGAAACAGAAAAACAGGGCTGGTGAAAATCAGGTGAGAGAAACGGGGCTGAAATAATCCAAACTGAAGATCCAAAGCGGGGGTCCAAACGAGAGTGGAGAAAAAGAGCTGGAAAAAACAAAAGCCTAACGTCAAGCCACACCGAAAAAAAGCCAAGAGCAAAAGCGGAATGATATTCAAAATAACGAGACAGGAGCGAAATAAATCCACGAAATGAGGGAGAACGAACCGAGGTGTGGCTGGCTCAGCGGGTTTAAATACGGCGCAAAACAAAGGCGAAAGAGTGAGTGTCCCAATTCCCCAATAACGAAAGTAACGAGCGCCACCTGAAAACAATGATGAACGAGGGGTGTCCTAAACAGATCCTAACCTACTAGGAAGGACACACGCAGGGAAGACAACAAACGCGGAAGTGAAGTGCGCTCTAGGTGGGGAGTGAACTACTCGCGTGAGCACGCCGTGAAGACAAGAGAACCCGGAAGTGAGCTAGCGGGGTGGCTAGGCTAACCGGAGAAACAAGAGGGAAGACAGACACACAAGGCTGGACACCGAAAGTGTTACCCAGAGGACAGAACAATACCACCAGGTCAGAACTCCGGCGATCGCGGGCGTGGCACGGCCGGTGAGAGGGGCGCGGCCGTGACAGCCAAGGCCATAAGTAGTGGATAAAGTACCTAAAACCCTAAAACGTTTAAGTGAGGGGAAAGATTCCTTTCAGAGAATATTCACTAAAATGCACCCATTAAAATTCTACTTGAATTTAAAAAAAAACACTAGAGTATTTCATATTAACAGTACTTTAATACTTTTACTCAAGTAGTTTTCTAATGTACAGCTTTCTGCTGTCATATACTTTGTATTTGTTATATTTACAAAGAATGCAATTCCAGAAAGTCTTAAATGTTTAAAGGTAATTAAATTTCTTAATGTTCAATTTCTTGTCAATTCTCAAATTCCTTTAATTACAAGAATGAGGTGGACCAGACTGTGGCACAAATCACTGTCACATTGGCACAGAGTAACCAGAACATGCTGGGGTTCATTCATTCATTCATTCATTCATTATCTGAACCATTTATTCCAACTGGGGTCACGGAGGGACCGGAGTCTAGGCACAAGACAGGGAACAACCCCGGGGAGGCGCCAACACACAATCACACTCTCATTCACACCGTACGGGGCCAGTTTTGAATCGCCAGTCAGCCTACAGTGCATGCTTTTGGACTGTGGGGGAAAACTGGAGCACCCGGAGGAAACCCATGTAAGCATGCAAACTCCACACAGAAAGGCTCCACGGCCAACCCGGGACTCGAACCTAGGACCTATTGCACTAACCACTGCGTAACTACAAGGATGGGTTATGATGCTTGACTTCAAGGTTTGGGATTTTGTGATATCAGCAGCCTAAAAACCTGTAGGTGGTGATATCAACCCTCATGTATTTATTTAGCCTCTGTTGTCCTGTGAGGAGGTGTCCTATGATTTGGTTTTATTTCTGTTAATTTTATATTAAACTTAAGATTGAAACCCTGCTCCTGCATCCCATTACTTCTGCTGCATTTACATGATGACAGAAAAAAAGTAACTCACTTTTCTTACAAATGACAAACACAGAACTCAGTACAGCAACAAAGTACTATTCAATTCAATTAATTTATACAGAGCTCTTAACAACAGTTATTCTCACAAAGCACTTAACATATAACCAGTCCAAACCCCCAACAAGCAAACCTGAGGTGACAGTGGTAAGGAAACACTCCCTCTAATAGGAAGAAACCTTGAGAGGAACCAAGACTTGGAAGGGGACCCCATCCTCCTCTGGGGATGAACATTAAATACACAAATAAACATCAGTTCAAGATTAATCATCAATTACTCATTTAACCTCATCTCAACCTCATCTCAAATGAAGATATAAAAACAGTCCAAAGGGCGCTTTTGAATCCTGAGTCATTGCTGGGGCTGCTTGCTAAGATCCACTCAGCAACATTAAACTAAAATTAGTTCAATATTAAATTTGGATTTGGCTCAAGTCTACTACTACTGAAGTCATATGTACCATCGGCAATAACTAGCTGACACTGTCATTAATCAATGTTTGATTGTGAGAATACCGGCATTCCACGAATGTTTTCCAATCATCTCACACATGCTATATTAGTAATGAAGTCAACTTTGTTTGTAAGGCCAATTTGAACCAAAATTAAATATATTAACCAAATTTTATGCTGCTTTGCAATGAGGTCATATGCAGAGGTGGGTAGAGTAGCCAAAAATCTTACTCAAGTAGGAGTATTGTTACTTTAGAATAATATTACTCAAGTAAAAGTAAAAAGTAGTCAATCAAAATTTACTCAAGTAAGAGTAAAAAGTACTCAGTGAAAATACTACTCAAGTACTGAGTAACTTCTGAGTAAATTAAAGATTAATTGGTTTATCATATAATCAAATATGCAAAAATATAAAATGTACAATGTGTTTGGATATTACCAAACAATATTACATAAAAAATCTATACAAAGTAACCTAAATTAAGGCTAATTCAGCCACAATAAACAGTACAATAACCTGTAATAACTTTTTTAGTTTAAACAAAAAGGCTCAGCAGGCAGAGATTACACAGTAAAACAAGAACAAGTCTGCCTGTGCATAAACTGTCCTGTGTGTCTGTCTGTGTGTGTTTGTGCGTGAGTATATATGTGAGTGTGCATGTCTGTGTTTCTGTGTGTCTGTCCGCGCGTGTTTCGTGTGTGGTAATGTGACTGCCAAGCTCTGCTTGATTGGTGGGACGGTCATTTACGAAGAAGTTTTCTGACAAAACAAACAGATCGCGCATTGGATAACAGATGAATAAAAATAAAAGTAGCGAGCGGAATGTCGCTCAATGTAATGGAGTAAAAGTAGTGTTATTTCTTCACAAATATACTCAAGTAAAAGTAAAAAGTATGTTGTGTACAAACTACTCTTACAAGTAGAGTTTATCCAAAAAGTTACTCAAATAAATGTAACGGAGTAAATGTAGCGCGTTACTACCCACCTCTGGTCATATGCTTGGAGAGAGAAACTGGCGTCAGAGCTAGCAGATTAACTGCATATATTATTATTTGAACGTACATTACGTTATGAACTGAATACACTCTAGTTCAAAGGTTTCTACATTGTTAAACAAAAAAAATTCTAAAAACACTTAGAAACTCTTAAAACGTACAGTAACAAACACATCTGAGAAGTAAAGGATGTTCAATGTCAAATTGAAATCAATTTTAAAGCACAATTCTTGCACATCCACTGTGTCTGGGAATTTTGAATGAGTCTATTATGAGTAATAAATGACCATTATTCTAAAAATATACTGTATATCATTATCATAACTACAATCAAATGACCGATCCCAAGAAAGGAAGTTAGTGTTCTTAAGAAAACAAGGAGCAAAAGCTGCAGCCAAAGAGTTTTAAAAAACAACACAGTGGACTGTGGGCTCAGTGTGATTAGCCAATCATTGGCCAGAATAGGCACCTTGTGCTTGAGCCGGCCAATCACACCACATCTCCCCAGTGGGTGTGTGGTGGATGTTGCCAATGTTTTGAAGATAACCCATTCATAAAATTAGGACAAAAAACGGTGTGTTTACACGCTAAAGTGCATGTGCCTGTGGGAGCTTGGGGACTCATTTAGTAAATCATTTATTACCATCACAATCAGGTGAACAGTGATAGCCAATAACTTATTATAGCAGCAACATAGCCTGATTATGCTGAGTTATATTCTTTTGGCTCTAATACAAGAATTATCTATATAGATAAACATGCCAACAATACATTTATAGACAGTTTTAAGTTGTTGTAAGTGGTAAAGAGTTGTTAACAAACTCCTTCCAGATTTTGGCATATATAAATAAAATGAGATTGTCTTGATTTTAGCACCTTTGGGATTTTTCCTAAAATATCAACCTACATGAGACAGGTGGGCCTTTACATTAAGTATAATTGTTAACTGTAATATTTACTTTATCTAAAACATTTACAAGTCCGATGTTTTGAATAAACTAAAAAAACTTGTGAATCCCACCACCTTGGTACACACAGACTGAACAAAGTTAAATTTACCATATGTCCTGGAATACGTAGTGCATTGCTTATGTTGTACACTTATCAGTTCTTACAAAACAAGGGGCCAAAAACATAGTAAAAGAGCAAACGTTGCCTTTCCGTGTCCTTATGTTATCTCTGAGCTACTGTACATACTCAAAGCAAAACACACACCTCTTAAAGCTGCAGTTAGCTGTTTCAAATTAGCAAACTTGCCACCTGAGCACTGAATTTTTATTTAGCTATAGCTCAGAGACTGAAGAGAGCGTTTCTGCAAAATAAAAAACCTTTTTAAGAACAAAGCTGCAGAATGCCATGATCTAAAAATGTATCACACATATTCTCTATGATTCATGCCCATGCATGGTGAATATCTTCACACAACTTTTATTCAACATGCTTTAAGCCTCATACATTTCTAGCAGACCAAAAATGTTAAATTATTCTTAATGAAAATGTCCAGGTAGCAAAGAGACATGCACAGGGCACCGATGGATTAAGACCATATGAAAAAATAGCTAAAAGAAAAACAAAAGAGAGGAAACAAAAAACAAGCAGTGACTACTGGTGGCGGTAAAGTGACACAGCAGCCAAAATAGAATTCTGACAGTTAAAATGACTTACCATGTACCAGTGCTTACACCTACACTACACCTTGTATTCACTCTTTGTAAGAGCACTTGCTAATGTCATAAAGGAACTGTCATAAAAGCTGTGTCTACATGAATAGTGAGAAAACATTTAACAACTCAAGAAAAGCATTAAATCACTATTCAATAATAGACAATGCCTCAAAATCTAACACATCAAAATCATTTCTATCAGGTTGTGCCATTTAAAATGCTGTCTGGAGTAAATAAAATGCTCCACAAACATAGGCTGTGTTTAAACATGTTATATGGTGATCGTAACTAAAATATAACCCAAGACAAGAAATGTAAGAGATTATGACTCCCTCTCCTGGTAAGGTTTTTGTACTGCAAGGTTGGATTTCAAACCTCTCACCTGAAAACAGCCCGAATTTGCATGAACAAACTGTGAAAGGTTGCTAACAAGGTTGAAGATGAGATAAGGTTAACAATCGTGTTTTAAAAAGCAACATTCATTTAAATGGACATAAACATGTTTTTAAAAATTACGCTCCCTACAAATCACAAATTGTATTACAAGTTGAATTCTTTGGCCCCAAGTGAAAAATGACTAATCAAATCGCGCTGTAACTTAGAGTGTAAAGAATTATATTCACAGCCTTTCTTTTTGTAGTATTTGATATTTCAGGTAACATGATGATATGCGCATATTTATCTTTGGTTAATTAATAACTCAAATCATTCAAATTTTGCTGAAGATTGTAGTATCTGATATATTCTGTTAATCATCATGAAGTCAGAGGTTGTTATCCAAGGATTAATTTAGTTCTTGAGAAACTAAAACATGATTTCCGATTGCCGCCAGCTTGTAGTAACACTATTGGCCAGTAGAGGGCAGAAGAGCTACAAGATTTCCAATAGTCAGTAAAAACAATGGGCCTCGTTTATCAATGTGTTCTTAAGTTAGATTTATTTCATAAATTTGCTCTTAAGAGTGTTACTAAGAAAAGTCTATGTTTTTAAAATTGTCTTATGTCCGTTCTTATGATGATGAACCCCGCTTTCCTTGTAAATTGATAAACAAAGAACTGATCTCATTGAGAAAATCATTAAATCACTATTAGACAGATGTCAAAAGTACACACTCAAGTAGAAGTATAGATACATATATACTCTAGTCTATAGATACACAGACTCTAGTAAAAGCTGAAGTATTGACTCGAGTTCTTTACTCAAGTTAAAGTGAAAAGTACAGGCTCTAAAACATACTTAAAGTATAAAAGTATAAAGGAGCCTTGTGAAAGACAAAACCACCATTTTAGGGCAAAACTGACTGGACTCCATGTCCAGGTATTATGCAGAGCGCAAGCAGAGGAAAATAAAGCCACATGAATACATAAAGTTCCATTGGTCTTTACCATCATAATACAACATGATCGCCTCAATCCTAAACACATCATACAACAAATATTACAGTGCTGTAAAGAGCGCTGTAGAAACAAACTGAACTGAACTGAACTGAATTTGGTCGAGCTAAGCTTCTTTCTTTTATGGAGTTCTAACTACACCATGACTAAAATATTAACCCCATCACTTACATACATCTAATAATCATTTCAAAATTATTACAAGATCAATACAGCCATAGTAGCAAATATAGCTGCTACACATGTCATAACTTACCGTTTATTTGCACCACCGCACTCAAATGAGGGATCCTAAGAACTTCCTACAGAGTTGAATGCTCTTTGTAGACTACGGGAGTCGTGTCAGTCGAATCAGTAGTGTCATGGGTCTATCGTGTTGTCCTGGGTAAAAACGAATACACTAATAGTAATGTCGTTTCCGTTCGTATTTACTACGTTTTAAGCCTCAACCAATCAGTCAAGTTAGTCGGATAGCACGCATTACTGATACGGAATAGGTAAAATGCATGGCAAAATTCCCCAATAAACCTCATTTAAATTAAAACAGGCAAGAATAATGAGCCTGATTTAAAAATCTAAGGAGTACAAAATACAGATATTCATGCTAAAAATGTAGGTATTAAAAGTTGAAACGAAAATAGTTTAGTACAGATACCCGAAAATTCTACTTAAGTACACTAACCAAGTATTTGTACCTAGTTACTTCTCATCTCTGCTATAAGATAATAAACAATCCCTCAGAATCTAACATATCAGAATAATCTCCATCAGGTTGTATCAGTTCAAACGTATTCAAACGTATTATGAACTGATAATTCGTTTGAACTGAATTCCCCCCCCACGAATGAGCAGTGAACCTGAACATAATCTAGCAGTTGAAAATTCAGTCAGGACTCGTGTTTTCCCTCTCTGAGCGCTTATGCATCACCAAACAACAGAAATGCTAATTGATTACACCGGCGTATAATTACTGCAATTATTTCCAAAGTTCTCTTGGGCAGTAATTGTAGCTCATTGTACTGTCGCGATCTTTAATAACAAAGGGGAAGGGAGGAGAAGCTGTTTAGTGCCCATCCACATCAATTACCCCTCTACACCAAAACATAATGCTAGCTTTTATTTGTGTCCAAAATGATTAGCCTTGGAGATTCGGACAGCTGATCTGAATTAAAGTGTTCTCCTTCCTACTGAACACTCTTTTTATGATTAATTCCTTAGCTTGACCAGGTCTCCTCTGATTTCACCTTTTTTGTCCTGTTGTCCTTTTGAAACACCCAGGTGCATGGAAATGGACAAAACCAGGATTTCATAGCCCCAGATCGCCTCATTAAACTCTACTGTTTCTGCTCAGTGCAAGTGAATGTTCTAAATGTCTGTATGAATGTCAACAGCTACCTCCAAATAGTTGTTTGACCAAAAAAGACAGATGGTATTGTGGAGCAGGAATGTGTTTATTCTCCAGTCTTGATTGGACTCAACAGCAATTTATTTCTAGCCTACAGAATAAGACATCCTAGATGAAAACCACCTATTTTGGCTACATTACAGAGGCCAAATAATGAGTAACCCATGAATAGTGAGGTGCTGATTAAAAAAGTTAGTACCACAAGTTCCCAAACTGGTGGTGATTTTACTGCTTATGACATAAAGCCAATTTGAGAGCTCGATGTGCTTAGTTTAGTTAGCCAGCTGTGTTCCGTTGTGTACGTGTGACGGTTACAGAAATAGTCTGCAAATGGAAATGTGCTGCTCTCTTAGAGAATAAACTAAGCTCATTTTCAATACACTGAACTGGCTTTCCTGTGACAGTGAGAAGGAAATTGTTCAATCACAGCTCTTATCTATCCGAGACAGGAGGGATGTAATTGGTTTGCCTCAATTCGTACCCTGCTGCAGACACTTAGGCTCCAGAGCTCCATATGGTCAAAAACTAGGATAATTTACTAATGGATGAATATATTATTTGTCGTGTTGATCAAGGATTCTGCCAAAAATCCATGTAAAACAGATTTCTCTGGAACATATTGAGGCTTGCTTTTGTATCCGCAAAAATGCAGATAATCCAAAAGTCCGGCTGAAGGTGTCATATTGATGGTCCAGCATAAAAACAAACCATAAATTGTGTCCCTCAAAAGTCAACAGACTTTCTTTATACCAAAAACCCTTCCCCTTACCTGGGGTGCATAGAATGCATAGATGCTAATGTATTGCTAACTACATTAGCAACACTATGTTAGTTGCTAACGTACACTATGCAGGTTGCTAATGTACACCACATTAGATGCTAATGTACACTTTGTTAGTTGCTAGCCTGTTGGTTGCTAATGTACACTATGTTGATTGCTAATGTACACCAGAGGTGGGTACTAACACGCTACATTTACTCCGTTACATTTACTTGAGTAACTTTTTGGATAAACTGTACTTGTAAGAGTAGTTTTATACAACATACTTTTTACTTTTACTTGAGTATATTTGTGAAGAAATAACGCTACTTTTACTCCGTTACATTGAGCGACATTCCGCTCGCTACTTTTATCTTTATTCATCCGTTATCCAATGCACGATCTGTTTGTTTTGTCGGAAAACTTCCTCGTAAATGACCTTTCCACTAATCAAACAGAGCTTGGCAGTCACATTACCACACACAAAACACGTGCGGACACACACACAGACACTGACACACAGAGATACATACACACACACACACGTACACAGACACTGCACACGCACATACATACAGACACGTACACTCACACGCACACAGACACACACACTCACAAACACAGACAGACACACACACACACATACACAAACAGACACACACAGACACACACACACACTGGACAGTTTCTGCACAGACAGACTTGTTCTTGTTTTACTGTGTAATCTCTGCCTGCTGAGACCTTTTGTTTAAACTAAAAAAGTTATTACTGATTATTGTACTGTTTATTGTGGCTAAATTAGCCTCAATTTATGTTACTTTGTATAGATTAAGTGTATTCTTTTTTGCTGTTAATATATTGTTTGGTAATATCCAAATACATTGTACATTGTTATTTCATATTTTTGCATATTCGATTATATAATTAACCAATAAAACTTTAATTTACTCAGAAGTTATTCAGTACTTGAGTAGTTTTTTCACTGAGTACTTTTTTACTCTTACTTGAGTAATTTTTTGGATAACTACTTTTTACTTTTACTTGAGTAATATTTCTCTAAAATAACAATACTCTTACTTGAGTAAGACTTTTTGGTTACTCTACCCACCTCTGATGTACACTATGTTAGTTGCTAGTCTGTTGATTTCTAATGTACACTATGTTAGTTGCTAATTTAAACCATGTTAGTTGCTAGCCTGTTGGTTGCTAATGTACACTGTTAGTTGCTAATTTAAACCATGTTAGTTGCTAGCCTGTTGGTTGCTAATGTACACTATGTTAGTTGCTAGCCTGTTGGTTGCTATTGTACACTATGTTAGTTGCTAATTTAAAGCATGTTAGTTGCTACCCTGTTGGTTGCTAATGTACACTATGTTAGTTGCTAGTCTGTTGATTTCTAATGTACACTGTTATTTGTTAATTTACACTATGTTAGGGTTTTTGGGAAACGCACCCCTGAGCAGTCCTCACAGGAATCTAGTAAAATAAATCGGACCACCATACTTATTAATTTTTCATCATTCAGATGCATATTTCTGTAAAATTTGCTCTCTGAGGCTATCATGAACATTGTTCTAATTACTACATTATTATTGTCATTACATCAGCCTCTTTATCTTCTACTGTAAATTGTTTAACACAATTGTGATCCTAAAATATTTTCTAACATATTGTAAATCCTTATAGCTCAAAAAGAAAATATCTAAAAGAGGTCTCCACATTACCCATTTGGAACAACGCCCTCAGCATTCTGTCACACATGATGTGTTTGGCTTCCTGGTGCATGCTTGTACAGTCCACGTGTCAGCGGGGTCCCTCGGCAATACAGCGCCATGCTGCTCCAACCATCCAACACAGGGTCAAATTTTTCTTTGAACGTAACAGGGGGTTTGTTTGCTCCAGGCAAAATCTGTTTGGCTTGACTCTGACATTGTATGCACTGTATGTCAACATGATTTCAACATTTAAATTCACACAGTCTGTCACACGTCTGCTGACATGCAGTTGCATTTGCAAAATCACGTGTGCCAACATACATTGTTTTCATGTATTCTTTGATATTGTAACCTGATTGTATAAGGCAATAAAGCTAATTTAATCACAACCAGTTGTTTATCACATACATAGTAATTCAGTTACAATGTAAAGAACCCTGATTATTCCTAAGACTGTGCAAATAAAAACACAATTTTAGAAATTAGGAAAAAAAGGTTAAATCTGGGTTTACATGACATTATAATTGCTCCAACTCTGGTCCTGAACGTCCATATCAAACTTTCTAAATATCTGATGATTAGCAAACTTTTTTAGAGTTTAAGCTGAGTGCTGACAATTTATGAACTAGATTTTATAAAGCAGGAAATATATTATGCATTAATCTATAAGATTTTAACCACCTCAGTGACAAACTCCCAGGTGAAAAACAAATTAATCGTTACTGATTAATTCGATATTCGAATATCGATTAATAACTGATTAATAACGAATATCCTTACTGGTATCTTTCAGGTCCAGAATGAAGATTAATCTTCTTGTAGACACGTTCTTGCAGTGCAGTACTTTTATTAGAAGTTAAATGAGTGTTCTGCAAAATGTTCTAAGCCAAACTGTACATACACAAACTAGACCTGCAGATGCATACAAAACCTGCAGGTGGTTGCAATCAGTATGCAAATGCACAGCCCTAATGGGTGGTAATGAAGATATAAAGAGATTATGGAAAGTTTGTTCGTATAACTCAGATTTGTTGACATTAAATTCAATAATGTCATGTTTAACTGTGTTACTTCATTTATCTTCTAGTGTCACAACAGATTGCCATCCGGTGGGTGATCAATTAATCATTAACATTCAAAATTAACATTCAAGGCTGGACTTCAGGCTTAAATGGGTGATTACACACACAAAAGATTGTTGCATGTACATATTTCTCTCTTAAGGATTGTTTGATCAGTGAAAAAAGGCTAAATGTTTGTGCACACTAGTTTTGTGTGAACATGTGAGTTTTCACGTGAGCACAAGGTCTTTTCACCTGCCCATGAGATGTTTTTGCATGAGTACTATAAGATATTTTTGCATGCTCTCAAGATGTCTTTGTATGAGCATGAGATGTTTTTGTGTGAGCATGAGATGTTTTCGAGTGAGCATGAGGCGTTTTTGCACAATTACAGAACGTTTCTGCATGAGCATAAGATATTTCTGAGTGAGCAGTAGATGTTTTTGTGTGCTCATGAAATGTTATTGCCCCCGCACAAGATTCTTCTCATGTGAGTGCAAGACATTTTCCTGTGAGCACTAGATGTTTTTGCATGCGCAAGAAATGTTTTTATGGGCTTACAAGATGTTTTCACAAGAACAGTACATGTGTTCCCATGAGCATGAGATGTATACATGAGAAATTATCTTGTGAGATTCGTTTTTTTTTCCTCATTGGTTCCTGTAGTGTCTTAGTTAGTAATGCTAGCACTATCTGAAACTTTTTCTTAGATCATCCCTATGTGCAGATCTGACACACACTATTTCACACGCTTACTCCCTCATCACATGAAAAGACAAATAGTGGCTATTGTCTTACAGCGTAATTTGCGTTAAGATGGACGTCCTTCTCCACCGCGTGGGCCTCTAACATCTGAGCGACGACAATGATTTCATGCATACTGACGTGCAGAGGGACATTCCAAACAGTGTGTCCAAGTCTTTGAAAAGCTGACAGCTGATGCAAGCTGACACACAACCCTGAACGGTGTTTTGAGGACAAGGAAAAAATGAGGGAGATGACAGAGAGAGAGAGAGAGAGAGAGAGAGAGAGAGAGAGAGATATGAAGTTTCAGAGGAAAGAATGAAGGATGCAATATTAGATGAAAAGCTGTAGTGCAGTGGAAATGTATTGGTGGTCTAGCTAGAGAAGCATTCAAAATGCAATGAACTGCCTCACTTTGTTTACAATCAGTTGTGTATTTTCGCTCCAATCAAAATGACAATAATCATGAAATATGTCACTACAGTAAATATATTTACTGCAGTGTCCAGCTTCCTCCGGACTTAACCTCAGTTGGCCACCTGAGGGTGCCCCTGTCCTGTCTTGTCTGTCTTGTGTGGTATGTCAGTCAGTTCCCTCTGTCCTACACACATACTGTTTACAGTTTACTGTAGCAATAAATTTAATGATTATTGTTATTTGTATTTGAGCAAAACATTAAGTCAGACTGTTACCTTAACTATCCAATAAAACCGATTGTGATACCGATTCTGGATTTCAGAAAATGGGTCTTTATTGATTAGGTTATGTTGATAGATTGTTTCTTCTTGATCAGGGGTTTTCAACTGGTGGGCAGCATTGCAGGTGGTTTGTGACATGCACTCTACTTTTACTACTGAAATCACTTTATAAAAATAAAATAACCAACACACAGACAGGCAAATAGTAGGCCGTAGACTACTGCTTAATCTGAAAGGTGGTCCCTGGGATAAAATCAGTTGAAAACACCTGTTCTTGATGATGCGCTATGATAGCACCATAAAAAAGTTCCATTATGATGCCTCCATTATTGTAACGTCATGGTTTGTGTTCATTCAAAGTCAAAGTCAACTTTGTCATCTATATATATACAAGAGTACTATTCTATAGAGTACAAAGAACAATTAAGACACATAGAATATGTGTATACATATATAGACAATAAAATATCAAACTCAAAACTAGAGGTAGAAAAAGAGAAAGTGAAATGTTCAGCCTACAACTACGATCCTGGAATTGTCTTTTTAGATTGAATGTGCATAAGATCTGCAGCAGTTCAATATGAAAACTCTGAACAGACAATCTATTAAGCTAACTATGTGAGGAGTTCAATAATATGTGCAAATATCATAACTGCAATGAAGTGCAGGGAACTAAAATTACAATCTACAGTTACAATCAATCATGGAATACAATTATAGTTTTGTGCAGTAAATGTGCGTAAGATCAGCAGCAGTTTAACATGTAAATTTAAACAGTATCCGTTTTATTATTAGGTGAATTATGTTCCTTGTGATTGATATGTAAATTGGTGTCACAGACGTTTAAAGGTTAGCTGGATTGAATATTAGTGTGGGAAGTATGAGCTCAGAGTTCATTTGGCAGTCGCCCTGAGGGAGTTTCCTTGACACGCCCGGTGCACAATACATATTTCAGGTCCTTATGTCTACAGTGAATTGACACTTGCACCTCATCAATTCAAGTTGTATTATTATGCGAGAGGATAATGACATGCAGTTGATGAAAATGATGAGGGATTAAAATTAATTATAATAGCAATAGAGGAGTGATTGAATAAAGATGATTGTTCTTAATCAAGTGAAGAGTTTTTAACCATAAAACCATTTTTAAAACGGAATTTTCAAAAGCAGATGTTGGAAAAGTATTTCGGAAAAGTCTTTATTCATCGTAGCTTGTGGAGAGATTAGACTGTAGACGCTTGGGACTACTTTTTTGACCAAAAATGTTGATTGGATATCTGGTTGTAGGTTGACGTCAAAACAGCCCTTTGTAATTTGAGTAGCACGAGTCAGTGTTACATCCAAGGCTCTGGCCCACCTTCTAATTAAGTTAAACCCTTCCAGATCACAGCAGCACAAGGCACCATCCCCACTGCAGCAAATATCAAGCTGCTCCTATTCCGTTTCTTAGCCAAAATTTGTCCAGCTGAATGCCAGGTATTGCTGAGTCGCATGGAGCATAATGCATATCTCATATGAAGAAAGGCTGCCCTGTTTGGCGCATAAACTCAGTGGAAACCAGCGCTCATAATCCAGAGCTGTACATGCTGTAACCAGACCGTGACTCATCTTCTCCAAAAATGGTGTCCAGGCAATAATCGGTTTTTCAAGGTTTGAACAGGACAGTGGTGAAAAATGTAACAAAACCTCAGAAGATATGCCATGTTATAATGACAGCTATGTTGATGTGCCATAATGATGATATATATTTTTTATGTTATCCTGCTACAAATATACTGTTGTATGACAACAGAAATGAATAATGTACATGATAAAAATAGGAACTATTAGGTAAGAAAATCCAAACAACTATTAGAAAATGTAGGATATAGACTGCAGTACCCACTCGAACCTGAGGGAGTCACGTTCAGAAAACCTACTTATAAAAAGAAGAAAACACTTTGACAATGAATGTAGCTTCCCTTCGATGCAATGTTAACATTTGATACTGTATACTGTATTATTACTGTATTATTAATGTTACTGATGTATTATTCATGTTATTAATGTGTTGTTAAAATATCATGGGACTATATTTTGTTGGTTTGTGATGCTTTTGCTGTGATTTCTGATTTGAGTGAGGAACTGGTTTTCTGTGGCTGACAAGAAATGTACTATTACATGCCACTTAGGTAATTTATGCTGGTTCAGAGTAGCTTTGCATTATTTGGTAAAACCATAAAGGTTTAACTGAAATTACCAGCTGCACAATTAATTCAATTCAATCTTCATTTTAGACACACAATGGTCCATATCATATAAAAAGATAGATAAATAGAAAGGTAAAATCCTCACATAGTTATAATAATAATGTAGTGAGTCATACTTGACAGATCAGCTAGCCATACCATCAGTATATTAACCGGTCAATCGTACATTGCTCTTCATAGGGCTGGTTTGAGCCTCTGTGATACTGTTTTCTGATTTGTCCAGGCGACCCATGAATCTATACCTAAGGTTTCTGAGGACAGCCTCACATGTAGACACACCGTAGTGCACAAACAAATAACTTGCACTACACCATCTAGTTACCTGTAGCAGTAACCTCACAGCATCATTATAAGCCATTATGAGCCTGTGCAGACTGCTTTTCCTGTAACTACACCAAAGGTGGGCGGTATACAGTGGTGTGCAATAGGGATGCACCGATCCAACTTTTTCAGTTCTGATAACGATGTCGATACTTGGGCTTTGGGTACTAGCGAAACTCGAATATCATTCCAATACCAGTTGTTGTTTTTTTTACCTTTACAGTCCTAAGAGAATGTGGGGTGTTTGTCTATACCTTTGATTTTAGGCTTATTATAGTGTTTGTATAGAAGTTAGCCATTCATGCCTTATGTTGTTGTGTTTAGGACATAAGGACAGTGTCTGTTTTTATTATGCTGAGACATTCTATGGCTTAGTACTATGAAGAAAAATATGGTTAGTGCCAGAAGAAAACACTTAATAAAATAAAATAAAATAATTTTATAATAAATAATGCATTTTCTATATTTATATTTCACTCTCTAACACTATAGAATGAAAAAAAAAAGTTTTTCTGATTGTCACATTTTGGCCCACACCTCATTTTGACGTTCCAAACGCAAGTCATTTGACACTATGGCGTTTCACACAATACCGTGACAAACTTGCGTCTCGGAATAAATAATGAAAACATCGAGTAAACGGCTGTATTATGAGTAGAATGCTTGTTATTTTTGTTATTTATTAGCTAAAATATAAGTTTCGTCAGGCGATGCACACGCTAACAAACAGCGTGGAACACAGAGACTGGCGCTGGCGTTGTTAAGGAAACTGAACAGTATAATCACATATAATTTCCTTTTGTGGTTGTAGTGTGTAATGCTACTTGTTCTGCTCATTGTCATGTCTATATGTAGGAATTAGCACGAATGTCGAACGAATTGAGCATGCGCACATACGCAATCGTAGAAAAACCTACAATTTACAGCTCAGCTCCATGCCACCAATACCCGATCCAGCAATTTGAATCGTTATCGGACCAATATCCGATCCATGTATCGGATCGGTGCATTCCTAGTGTGCAATAAGCTCTAAAAAAAGCACTTTTGAGACTGACAGATGGCCTGCTAAACTTGCGAAGTAATTGACTTGACAACCAGATAAAGATAAGGTACAAGATATGTTTTTGAAGAGAAAATAGAATGCATCCCACAGAGTGCTGTTTCACCAAATACTATTCACTTTGTTTCTTTTTTTTGCTTTTACTGTTCGCTTGTGTTTTTCCCTTGAGGTTAAGTGCCCTACTTGGGGCTTGCTGTTGTTGAGGCTTGAACCTTTGACAATTTGTTCACTGGACTGTTTTTCAATTACTAGACCACATCAATCCTTAAATAAACCACTATCTTTTGGAAATTGGCTCCTGCAGAAGAATTTACCAGTGTAAAAAGGGTAATCACATCACCAAACCATGTTATAAAAGCACAATGAGATAAATTGCATTACAGAAGATTCTTGTATGTCTGTTTGTGTGACAATTTTATAATAAATCATGAACCATTGTTATATAACAGGTAAGTGCTGTGTGTGTATGTGGGTGTGGATTTGTGTGTGATGCAGCAGGTGCAGTTTCAGCGTTCTAGTCCTTTTGATCCCCACACACATATCTATTCCCATAACCCTTGCTTAACACACAGAAAGACGTCCTTGTTTTGCTCAATCCCTTTTTTAGTGCTCAATTCCTCTCTGTCTGCCGTCCATTCCCCCCTCCCCCCCCTTTTCTGTTTTGCTCTCCATCGGGAGAACCTGAACAAGTCACCTCTATAAAACAGCTGGCCGCACTTTGAGTTGGACAGTATGGGCAAAAAAATCATTATTATCATATCTCAGTGTGGTCATTGCTTTTCCCAGACTAACGTAATTGGCTTGTGTAGAAAGGGGCCCATTTCCACTTTGGACGTGTGCCAAACCTTCAATGGACAGGTTTTTTTTTGTGCTAACCACATAGGCGGGAAAATCATGGTGGGCATCACAGTAATTGATGTATCTGTTGGCTGCTGAATAGTCCTTCAATTTTCTGAATGGCCTAACGTTTCACTTCTCTAACAGCTTTCGTCTGTGGAGAAGGAAAAAATGGCTTTTAGAGGATTTGTGCCATTTCTCTATCCAGCATATAAAATGGAGAGCTTGCCAACTTGACGCTTACCCAATGAACATTATCAACACGTGTCTGAATGATGAGAGGCCAGACTTAGGCTGTGTGTGTGTGTGTGTGTGTGTGTGTGTATTTCTACAATTTTCTAGGGAAAAGCATATGCTATTCGGCCGGTCCTTTGTGTACAAAGGAGTGCAACTTTTCTTTCAAAAGCTGAAAAGGCTAAAAGATTCTCTTAAAGTCAGTGTGTGTGCGCGTGTTTGAAAGAGGTGGGGTTTTAGATGGTTATGGAGACTCGATTTCTCCCTAAAAGGGTTTGTATCTGATTTTTTGTTAGGGCAGAGTCTCATTAGAAATATGTAAAGGTCTATATACAGTCTCTCCCCCTCCAGGATTTCACGGGTCTTTTTTGAGATTGCTGCAGCCTGAAATACCTGATTTTGCAGCAGCTTTTCTAAAAAATTGTGATGAAAGTTGGTGTTTTTAGGCATTTTGTTGCAATAAAGTTGTGGGAGTGTCATGGTGTGGCTGCGGTGAGGATGAGGGAAGAGAATGAGGACACTGTTGCAGGCAAAGTGAAAAAGTTTATTAAGGGCAGGTGAAACACAAAAGGGAAAAAGTCCAAAGCACACAAAAACCAAGAGCAAAGTAACAAAGGAAAGATGAGGCCCGTGCTCCAAGTCGTAGCTGTTGGGTGAGTGGAGGAGAACCTCCCCGAGTAAACCGGAACAAGCAAAGTCCTCACGCTTGAGGACTCGGGATGTGAACTAGCAATGGCCCAGACTCTGTAGCCTCCAAGGCAGTCCGGCCAGCCGGGGAAAGCACACTGGGAGTCACGAGCCTGGGGAGAAAACACAAGAGACAGGAGTGAGAGTGAGGAGACACAAAGGGTGATCCAAAAGGGAGACTCAAAACCAAACCAAAAGCAGACGGGTCCAGTGTCCAAAACAAAAGGGCAGAGCAGGAAGAGTCCAAGGTCCAAACAAAGGGGGGAGCAGGAAGGGTCCAGGAAAGCCAAAAGATCCAAACGATCACGACACGAACAACCACACATATTATGAGGGAGACAGACTCAAGAACACATGGGTTAAACTGACTTAAATAAGGCCACAGAACTCAACAAACGAGTGCTTGCACCAATCCCAAACTCAAGGCAGAACGAGACACAGCTGAACTCAATAATAAGCGTGGGAGTGTTCTACACAGATACTAACCTACTAGGTAGGGAACACGCAGTGCAAACAACATACCAGGAAATGGGGTGCGCTCTAAACAGATAGTGAACTACTCAGAAGAGCACGCAGTGCAGACACAGAACCCTGAAGTGAGGAGCAAGCTAACACAGAAAGCTAAGGCTAACCCGAGAAGACACAAGGAGCAAACACCACACACACCACAGACACACCACACCAGAAGTGAACCCAGAGAGTGAGAAACAACAAACAGATACTCATCCTGGGTTCACGGTCGCATCTAGGTTGGGCGGGACCGTGACAGGGAGCAAGACAAAGTTGAGGAAAAAATTGTGATTTTGTCCCCCTTTATAATATATAATTAAAATGAAGGGAGCAAAACCACTATTATTTTTATTAACCATTAATCATTTAGTTATTTTTGATGGTAAATGTTATGATGTTTTTATCACACGTTTCCTGTGTTTTCTAAACATAACAAGGAAGTGTGTTTGCTGACATATGGCTCAACGTTTTGCGGGAAACGACAATGATTGGTCAGAAATTGCAGAAAGGTTGCAGTAATTGGTCAACATTGCACAGTAGTAATGGTTTCGTGGGGATTGGCTGAATTTGCGTTAATAGTTGCAATCACAACATTACAATATTCTGGAGGGTCTGTTTATATAAAGCTTCCAGTATTTACTGAAAATCAGAAAAAGCTTTTGGTTACTTGATTAATGTAAAGGTTAAATGCAGCGTTATGTTAATATGGAAGTCAGCAGAAGCACCTCAGCAAAAGCCTGACCGCATACATGTGCTGAAAACGATGACTTCCGGTCAAAAACAGACCTTCAAGTCAAAGCACATTTCAGAAATAGTCTGGCTGCCTTGCAAAGCATTTTTGCTGAGCACCATGCTGTCTGGAGCACTCAAATAGATGGAAATGCTGCCACACTCGATTTACCTTATCACAAGATGCAGAATGATTTGGTTTCTGAACAAGGCTGGGCAGTTTCCAGAGCACAGAGGGTGATATTTTGAAATCAGGAACACATGTTCTGTCAAGTTAACAACATTGGCCTGTGTGTAACCAATATCTATGAAATTATCTACCTGCCACCTCAAAAGTCAGACTTTACATTTTGGTTCATACAACATGCTACTTACAAAATTCAAAGTAAATTTTACTGTCTTCTCTGCTATATACTGTACAAGTATACAGAGACACAAAATGATGTGGCTCCAGTTTTCACAGTGCAAAGAACAAAGAACAAACAACAAATAAGGCACACAGAATAAGCAATATATAAATAGAATATAAAATAAACACTTTAAACTAGAAGTAGAAAGAAAGACAATTAGGATGTGATATTCAGCCCACAATTATGTTCTTGGAGTCGTCTTGTACACTGAATGCACATGAGGTCAGTAACAGTTCCAATATGAAAAATTCTATACAGTCTATGGAATAAAACAGTATCTCTTATAAAGTCTGAACTAACATTCAAGTCAGATTAAGTATGTGCAGATATTGTAACAGCAGTGGAGAACTAGAGTCTGTGCAATACTTTCAGTAATTTGTGCAGATACAGTCTTACCCTTGTTAGATTCCATCTTTTTGAGGCAATGTCACTGCCTGTATTCTTTTCTCATCAAACGCAGAAAGAATCCAACTCATCATCTGTTCATCACCCAAAACCTAAACTCCCTTCTCATCATCTCAACAACATATGCAGAGTACAAGTTTTGGGTTTCCTCAAAACCTCTGAGCTAGTACTATCTCTGCTGTCAGCCTGAGACTACAGTGTTACTATCATCTAAAGATCCTCTCAAACTCAAATTTCAACCCGGGGCCACTGGGTTATCAACCTGTCACAGTTCGGTCCAGCGTTACAGTCCGAATGGTGACCTCAACTTTGGGTGTTTTCTTGCTTTGTATTAACAAACCATCTTTCTTACATTTACATTTAGAAGACACCCTTATCCAGAGCAACTTTCCTTTTCTAACTTCAGGGTTAGGGGCCTTGTGGGACCCAGTGAAGGCGAACCCACAACCTCTTGGTCCGAGTGTCTTAACCACTAGGCCACCACCATCCACATCCACAATCATCCAACTCACTTTACCACCTCAACATTTCCCATAGACCATTCCAAACCTATTAAACCCAAATCAATTCATCACCATCACTAACAAATTGCCACTATCGATTGTTGCAAATCAATACCCTGTGGCATCTCCATTAGATGTTTAATCATTTACATTTACAGTATTTAGTGGACGCTCCTATCCAGAGCAACTTCCATTTTTCCTAATTTCAGTCTCCCTGGAGTAATGTGGAGTTAAGGATTTTGCTTAAGGAGCCAATGATGGTAGTGCTGTAGGTAGGATTCGAACCTACTGATCTCTTGGTTTAGAGGCGAGTGTCCTAACCACAAGACCACAACCATCCCCATAATCAATCATGGACTTTAATCAGTACATAAAGAATTTAAATATTCCTAATCACTATTTCTCCAGCATCAACCAAAATCTGGACTATCCCCTTACCATCTCCCCATCATCATCCTAAAAGCAGAATAACTAATCAACATGTGAATAACAACATCCCAAATCCACATTAACTAATCACCATCTCCCCAAAATCATCCCAGACCCATTCTAACTAATAAACATTGTTCCAAACCAAGCCCACCCTCTGATCTTCTCCTCAACTATCACAAACCTTGAATAACACATCACATCTCCAAACACAAAAAAACCCACCACCTTTACAGGCTTACTCCAAACCTACACCACATTACCATTTCACCCACACCATCTCAAACCAGGACTTCCCCTTACATCTCCCTTACACCACCTCAAACCCAAACTAATCAACATCTCAGAATATTATCCCAAATCAAGATATTCCTCTTTTCTAACCTTAAATACCTCATCACTATCTCCAAACACCTTCCCAAATCCAGATTACCATCTTTACACTATTTTAAACCTACAACACCTCATCACCATTTACCCAACTCCAAACCTCAAACTTCAAAGTTGAGTCTGACCAAAGTCAGACTACCCCTTTATCATCTTTCCAACATCACCCCAAACCCCGGTTAACTAATCAACATCTCAGAACAGTGTCCCAAAGCAAAACCATTCTCAAACCAACCGCAGGGCATATACACACTCACATTCACACCTTACAGGGCCAATTTAGAGTTGCCAATTCACCTATATTGCATGCTTTTGGACTGTGGGAGGAAACTGGAGCACCCAGAGGAAACTCATGCAAACACAGTGAGAGCATGCAAACTCCACATAGAAAGGCCCTATGGCTGACCCGGGGTTCGAACCCAGGATCTTCTCGCTGAGAGGCAGCAGCGTAACCACTCCACCACCATGCCACCCGAACCTAAACGTCTACCATGAAATCTGCTTGGCATCAGTCCAGTCTTGAAGACTTCTCACCATCTCAACACCACCCCAATCTTAGACCACCCTACCATCTACCCATCAGCCAAACACACTACATCACCATCTCACCACCCAACACCAAACATAGATATCACCTCTTTAATAACTACATCCTCAAAATCAGACCCGCAAATCCTGCCTACCTTTAACAAACAGTTTCATTTAAATAACTATTTATCAGTCATTCATTATCCGAACAGCTTAATCCCAACCGAGGTTGTGGGGGGTCCGGAGCCTATCCTGGGAACTACGGGCACAAGGCAGTGACCAACACTGCATACAATATAGGTTAATTGGCGACTCTAAATTGGCCCCATTCACATCTAATGGTGCCAATTTAGAGTCGCCAATTAACCTATATTGCATGCTTTTGGACTGTGGGAGGAAACCGAAGTGCCCCGAGAAAAACAACGCAAACATGGGGAGAGCATGCAAACTCCACACCGAAAGGCCCCACGGCCGACCCAGGGACCGAACCAAGGACCTTCTCGCTGTGAAGCGCAAACCACTGCGCCACCGTGCCGCCCATTATTTATCGTTTAATGTCAAATTAATGTACACCTCTAACTACCCCTAACTGTGGCATTTCTATTGTTTATTCAAGTCTTGGATTTTGGTCATCAAGAATTAGAAGACTTCCATGCAACCCTAGCTCAGAGCTAGACACTGATCCAGTTCCCGCATTATTATGTTTGTGCTGAAACATTTTGTTGAAGCCAGATTTTTTTGATGACAATAGCCTGACACATCTGTGATGAGAAGCAGTGGATCTCTCTCATCTCCCATTCCAGCTTTTGTTGAGGTGCAATGAACCAGCGGGTATTTGCATTTCTAATGAGGTCTTTGCACGCTTCACCTTTGTTCTACATTACTGATTCATCTCGGTAGGAGGTGTCAGGGGGCAATTTCTCTTGTCTGTTTCTGATATATGTATGAAATAAATTATCTGTCTCAAATTGCATGGATCCCTTAATTCACAAAGTGCATCGCTGCACAGTACTGTCACATCTAGCTTCCTATTTTGCACTCATCCCCTGCTACTGTGGTTGCCACCCAATAAAGTATGGAGAAGTTTTAGAATATCACTTTTTTTCCTCCTTAATTCTTTCTTCAGCACCCTGGTGCTGCTCTTTTACATTTGCTGCCCTTGTAAAATGGTAAAATGCAATTAAGTTTTAATTTCCACCTCAAGGTTAGGGTGTGCCACTAGGGCCAGCACTCCCCCTAGATAAATTTGCAAAGTGTATCCATTTAGAGATTTTGAAAGGATGTGCACAGCGGGACTACCGACCCAGAAATGTCACCGCCCCCCTGGGAAATCTCCTGATGATTCCGAAGGCCACTCCACCCCTGGTGTGCACCACACCACTGCGATATCCACCTCTCCATCTATTGTCCTGGCTGTATTCGTACACACAGTCTTGCATTATCTTCTACAGTTTGTGCAGACTGAACATTGTTGTGTATCATGAAATGGCATGGTGACTTTATGATTTTTGATTTTGCACTCTCACTATTACACAAGAAGATTAGACCACTATTCTTCAGTAAGAAATCACAGTTCACATTTTAATATCTCACTCTCTCACACACACACCACACTCACACAGTGTCGCTCCCCACTTCCCCTCAAGATCAGTAATTGCCCCACAATCAGTGACATCAAACACTTTTCTGGGACACATGCATTTAAAATAGCCTCTTTCATAGTCTACAATTCTAACTACACACACTCAGAGGAAAGCGAAAGAGAGAGAGAGGGAGAGAGAGACTTCCAACAGTACCAACAAGTGGTTGTCAAGGCTACAGAGGAAATACAGCCGCTCCACCACCCCCAACTTCGCTTTCATGTATTTGGTTTAATGTTTGTTGACTGAATATATGTGTTTATCTGCGAGATAAAAAAAAAATGTGTGAAATGTGTATAAATCAGACAATTGCAGATTAAACCTAAGATCTCCATGTCATAGACACCCCATGTTAAAACCATTTCAGACCATTTGGACTTTGGGTTTGTTGGATGAAATCACTCGCTAAAAAACAAAAATCACTGGGCCTCATTCATTAATATCCTCTTAAATTGTTTCTTAAATGTGTTTAAAATGTTTACATTTATACATCATTCATTCATTATCCGAACTGCTTAATCCTAACCAGCAGAGGTGGGCAAAGTAGTTAACTTCATTACTTAAGTGAAAATACAGATACCACTAGTCAAATGTTACTCCAATACAAGTGAAAGTCGTACAGTCAAATTTTTACTTAAGTTAAAGTACTTAAGTACTTGTTTTAAAAAATACTAAAGTATTAAAAGTACATCTTCTTTCACTGCATTGTTGCATTATTGCCACAACGCTTATAATACCTAATGGCTCTGACTAGCTTGTAGAACCTGTAGAATATGGAATTCGTAGAATGTTACAGAATGAAACACAACCTAAACTGATAAAGAAAACCAGTCATTAGTTTATTTTACTAATTAATTGTAAGACTACACACCCCCACAAAACAGCATGGTAGTGTTCTGACACAGCTCTGGCAGTGTGTGCACACATATGTGTATGGTAATCAGGAGGACACTGCAGTAGCTGTAAATGCAGCTCACAACATCAAATCAACATTCCAACCTGCTTAAAACCCAGCTCTACACCTCTAGCTTCATGACTTTCCAACAGCAACAATGTTTTAATCAAGACAGAAAACAGCAGAACTGTCTGAACCTGGTTTTATAGTTCCAGTCTACAGGTTTGATGTAACCCTACTGATTACTGACAGACTGTCATCTGCCAAACAACCAATCACGTTTTAGAAAAGGGGGAATAACATCCACTTTATCCACAGATTTGAAAGTAACGAGTAACAAGAACCTTGATAGCAATGCAGTGAACTAAAAAGTACAGTATTTGTCTTTAAAATGTAGTGAAGTGGAAGTCATAAGTTTCCAAATAAAATACTACTCAAGTGAAATACAGATACTCAAAAACTCTACTTAAGTACAGTATTCAAGTAAATTTACTTAGTTACTGTCCGCCTCTGCTAACCAGGGTCATGCGGGGTGGGGGGCACCTACGGGCGCAAGGGGAAGACCAATCCTGGGCGCCAGTACAAAGCAGGGCACACACGCTCACACAATCACACACTCAGTCACATCTTACGGAGTCAATTTAGATTCACGAAATAATCTACAGTGCATGATTTGGGACTGTGGGAGGAAACTGGGGCCCCAGGCAGAAACCCACACAAACACGGGGTGAGCCTGCAAACTCCACACAGAAGCGTCTTACGGCCGACCCGGGGAACGAACCCAGGACCTTCTCGCTGTGAAGCTACAGCGCTAACCACTGCGCCACCGTGCCGCCCCATGTTTACAATTAAATAGTACAAAATTATTTAACTGTAGATTTGAAGAAAACCCAATTAGTTAATATTTTTTATACCTCAAACTAAATATTAGTTATTTTTGTGTAACATACAGACAGCATTGGGGCAGATGGAAGCGTAACGGTTAGGGAGTTCACGCCATGATCAGCAGGTCACCCGTTTGAATCCCAGACTGGTAATGGTACTGCTCCCCGGGTGCTGCCCATGTCAGCGGCCCACTGCTCCTTTATGGATGGGTCAAATGCAAAGGTCACATGTTGTTGTGGTGTGCTGTGCTGTGTTCACAACGACCAATGATCACTCACTCACTTGTAACATGCACATCTATCTTTTAACACTCACTATTGTTTTTATTTTATTTGCCTATACTGGATTTGGAAATAAAGCAGTGGCAACATGTTTGGGGAAAACTGTAAAAGTGGAAAGCGTAATAGGCTTGTGGTTTGTCTCAGCCTCAGAAGTCCTTGAGTTTTGACAGCAAGCACAAATGAGGCAGGACAGTATTTTAAGAAGGTTCTTTTGTAATGTTTGGCTCTTTATTGAATGTCACATGACTTAATTTTTATTCTAACACATTTCTATTTACAGGAGTCATGCCTTGATAAATTTTTATCAAAAAAGGAATATGGAAATTAGCATCATTTTGAAAACGTGCATTAAAGCACTTTGAGTAGCAGCAATGACTTTAGTGCATTCAATATTGTGATCAAAATGCTATATAAAGCTACAACCTCCTGTGATATGCTGTGTTGGTTTGGTAGTACAGGAGGTGCAGTGATGGAAATGAGATGTTCAGCTACTTTGATGGTAATGCTACTTTGCATGGAATGTTAAACCATGACAATGTTTAATCGTTATGAGAGGTTTAAGAGTACGAGTGGTGCGTGGAGTGGTGGCCTGCTGTGTTTACGGGATATGGGACCTTGGGGATTTGAAGTGGTTTATTTGATCCTGTGCTGCTGACTGGGTTTATTAAGCGGAACACGTTGTGCACTCCTGCTGAGTGATACGGGGCATCATGGGGGGATTACAGGGGCGGCGAGAAAGAGAGAGAGAGAGAGACGCTGGAGGACTCTAGGCTCACAGGTGAAACACACTCCTCCGGAGAGAGAGAACTGCAGGTCTACCGGGGGCCAGGGAGTTTTCCAGATGCTTGTAGTTCATGCAGACACATAGTTGCATGCATATGTACACTCAAATGACATGCTTACTACACACTAATGCTTACTACTGCTACTACTAATGATACTATAAATACACACAATGCATAGCATGTGTGCAACTGCATGCAATAGACATCATCTAGTTGCATGCATGTGTACACACACACGCAAAACACATGCCTACTCACATGCTTACTTCACGAACACTAACACACATGATCCACAACATACACATGCACGCAACACACATCATCCGTTTGCATTCATATTCACACACACCCATGCTTTGCATAGCATGCAGACGCTTGCATGCTGTAGAGATCTCCTAGGTGCATGCACTTCTACACATGCATTTTACATGTTTGCACAGATGCTTATTACACACGCACATTGCACAGCATGCACATGTGTATACTTGCATGCAAATTATCTAGTACACACAAATGACATGCTTACTACTAGAGATACCACTTTTTTATGTCCGATACCGACACCGATATTGTAAATTTGGATATCTGCCGATACCGATACAAGCCCAATACAGTCACAGTCTTTTTTAAAACATAAAATAATGCTTTAAAATGTCTGAATACATGACTGAGATTATTGTTATGCTTAAGGAAATGTTTGATTTAAAAACTGAATTAAATTTAAATACTAAAAACAATGTAATAATTACACACAAATTAAATTATTTGCTCTCAAAAATTGTTAGTTTAGACACATAAATATTTCTTCTTTCTTATTTACACGATAACATTATAAAATTAAAAAAAATTTGATCAATGAAAATGAAATACTGAAGTTTGTCATTTTGAACCAATTTGGCTTATAAAATGAGCTGCTTTTGCAGAGAACTATATTTCCCACGATCCTCTGGGTGCGCCCCAGAGCCGCGTCACAATGATGCGTTGGGCGTGCGATCCAGAATAAACGATGGAAAGTCTATGGGAAAATCGAAATAAACGGCAGAAATGTGAGTAGAACGCCGGTTACTGTGGTTATTTATCAGCTAAAATATGGTTTGTGTCTGTAATAAAGGCGACATTTTGACCAAACTGGAACGTTTTGTGAGTAACGGCGCTCGTGCGCGCGCTCATTAACACAGCGTGTGTGTTTACATCGCGAAAAATGTTTTCATGCATTTACTTCTGTTTTAGCGCACGGAACATCTCACAAATACTTTCACATGCAGAGGGATCAGGTCTTGTCTTGATCGCGCCACTGAAAACGTTGTGTATCACTATTAAGCCTCCGTGTGAAATACAAGCGGCGCATGCTCTAGCGAGTAAAATGAATTAAACCAAGCTTCGATTCTAGAAAAATT
The DNA here is from genome assembly GCA_032718565.1 of Distichodus sexfasciatus. Classification (NCBI taxonomy): domain Eukaryota; kingdom Metazoa; phylum Chordata; class Actinopteri; order Characiformes; family Distichodontidae; genus Distichodus; species Distichodus sexfasciatus. The sequence continues at coordinate 1,478,733 of JAVGVS010000031.1, forward strand.
GCCTCGACCATTTTTGTAATAGAATTATTCGAGTTGCCACAGTGCCACTTCCCGTACATAACGAATTGAGTGTACACGCATTTACAGATCGGCACCATAGAACGGCCCAATGCCGCCGATACCCGATCCAGCTGTTTGAGTGGGTTATCGGACCGATACCGATCCACATATCGGATCCGCTACATCTCTACTTACTACACACATGCTTGATACACTCATTCACACACATTGCACAGCATGTGCACTCTCAGCATGCATCACACATCACTTGGTTACATACTTGTGTACCGACACACATATCCCATGCATGCAAACATGCTTATTACACACACGCAACTGCAGAAACATTATAGTATGCAAGTGCACATTCCTATCAGATCTTTACTGTATACTCTTAACTATAAACCAAGCACATGCACAGACTGAGAACACACACACATATGCAAAAAAACATGTAACAATACATATTTTGAGTACACATTTTCATCGGATATGTAATACATACTTGGTACATTCCACTTCCTTCTCTTCCTCACACACACAAGAGCACAAAGAAAATCAACACACACATGCACAAACAACTCACATATTCTCTCAAACTAAACAAACACACAGACAACACACTCACACTTTGTGTGAGTGCCAATTCACTTGTTATTTAGTGCATACTCAGTATATTCCATCTCTTTCTCACTTACACAAAGCAACTACACACACTGACACAACACACACCTTCTACAGTTATATTCAGCTGGGTATGAAGTGCACACTTGATATTCAGTTATTCACACTTACACGCTCTGTTTCTTTGCCAGTGTGTCACTGTATTTCTCATACACAGACATACACACCCACACACACACACAGTCAGTCTCTGTGGACAAAGTGCCAGACTTCGCTTCTAGTGCTGTGAAATTAAGACAGTCGGAGCATTCGCTTGAGACCCAAACAAACGACAGACATTCCTAATGTGCTTTGGGTCAAGACGACTGGCAGCATTTCTCACCAGAACACAGGTTTCATTACAAAGGACGGTGCATGAAAAGCCAAGCTAAATTTACAATTTACTAGCATAGACAATGCTTTTCCACCACCAAGGAGTGAAGTGAGATTGTCATTTTGAACACAGCACAGCACACATTGCACCACAACCAAATGTGACCTCTGCATTTGACCCATCTGTAAAGGAGCAGTGTACAGCGTCCGGGGAGCAATGCTTGGGAATGGTACCTTGCTCATTTAACATTTAACAGACATTCTTTTACACAGGGACCATCGCTTCTGAACTAAACAGGCAATTCCTGAAGAAGTTGTCATTGCTGTGTGTTGAAAAAGGCATAAAGGTGTGAAAGAGTAAAAAGTAAGGAATGATAACATCTGCTACTATAGATGTTTCTACTGATTATAGTTGACAGACATGTCAAACTATTATCTGGTAAATTAATGTTAAACTTACAGTATGTCAGGAACAGGTTAACCACAAGAAAAATAATATCACAGTTCTCCTAAACCATGGTGCCCCTTGTGGTCAAAATACAGAATGGCAGCCTTAATGGTGGCACCCCCTTTTTGCCAGAAAAACGTGGGTTGCATTTGGGCTATTTACCCAATACCCAATGTCTCCTCAGTGAACTGAATTTTTTAAAGCAATAAACAGTGTCTCTACGACAAAAACATTGGACGGCAATAGGGGGACAAACATTTTAATGAATGTGAGTGATTATTAGTCATTGTGAACACAGCACAGCACATGGTGCACCACAACGAAATGTGACCTCTGCATTTGACACATACTTGAAAGAGCAGTGGGCAGCTTTTTCAGCAGTACCTGGGGAGCAGTTCTTGGGGACAGTACCTTGCTCAATATCTCAGTGGTACCTCAACAGTCCAGGACAGAACCGCCGACCTTCCAATCACAGGACCAACAAACTAACTGTTACACTACTAAATGTCTGCTACCAAATGAGAAGAAAAAGAAGGGGTGTTAACGGAAAGTTGGTGGCATAACTCATGAGTAAAGTACCGTCCCCAAGCACTGCTCCCCACTGCTCCTTCATGGATGGGTCAAATGCAGAAGTCACAGTGGTGCACTGTGTGCTGTGCTGTGGTGTGTTCACAATGACAAATATGACAAATGACTCACTCACTAAGAAGAAGAGGAAGAAGCTAAAATAATGAAGCACACTGTAAGGTAACGATTCCATGGAGAAAGTCTTGAGTGCGTGATTTACAGGCAACTGGACTTCTTTTTCACTTCATTTTACTTCTCATCCAAAAGGTTTCTTCAATTCTCAAAACTGATGAAGAAACTTCGATTAAAGTGTTTCTCAGTGATTCAATGTTGATAGTGCTGGAGGCAGGATAGAGCCAGCAGGTATTGTAGCACTAGAGCAACAGTGGTAAGTTTTGGTGGGTCATACTAGCAACATGCAATGCTGGTTGGCTGCCGTTCCAAAAGCATGACTACTGTAACAATTACCTAGACTGCAGTTCAATTCAATACAATTTTATTCATATAGTGCTCTTGACAAAGCGTGTAACATATAACCGTCCCAAACCCCCAACAAGCAAGCCTGAGGCGACAGTGGCAAGGAAACACTCCCTCTAGTAGGAAGAAACCTTGAGAGGAACCAAGTTTCGGAAGGGGACCCCATCGTCCCCTGGGCGACCGGGTGCATGAACATTTAATAAACAGTAAACACATTGGTTTTGTAAAACAGGTACAGTTTTAAACCAGTCGAGGCTGAACGGAACTAGACAAAATCTAAAATGTAATGAAAAAAACTGAAAATAGTCCAGAAATATGAAACAATAATCACTACCCATTAAAGCAAAGCAGAAAACTGCTCTGTATGCCATCCAGGACATAAGAATAAAACGGTCTTTAATGGTATAACATGAAAAATGTTTAGGTAATAAAGATCAAAAGTATTATGAAATAACAGGAAAATGATCATGTAACATCAAAATTATTACAAAGTAAAACTATTATTATTACTAACCAAAACCAAAAAACATGTTCAACTTGAAAAAACAAATACCAAGTAATAATCAGATTTCCAATTTTGCACTCATACTGGCCCTCACTTATCAATACGAGCGTAGATTTGGGTGCAAAAAATCACCAGACTACAAGTTCCACATGTGATTCAGGTGTACCTGTGCCAATCCCTGTGTACGCACATTTCCGCGTCGAAAAATCTGGCGGCTCAAACCAACCATAATTTAAAAGCTGCGCCCCTATTTATTCATGGTGTACAGGGCCGTGGCCACAAACTTTGCAACATGGAGGAACTGAATGTAGCAAAAAAGAGGAATTTCTCTGAAGTGGAAATCGACCTCATTACAACCGAGGCAGAGAAGACTTTTTTCTAGTATTACTATTGCACTAAAAGCATGGCCTTCAATGTAATGGTATAAGCACAATAAAGAAAGGGTCCTGACTGAAGAAGTCCTCCAGAGACAATCGGAGATCTGTCGTTTATTAGCTGAGATACAGCGTGCTCTCATTTCAATTAATGACACAAAAGACATATATGAAACCATGAAAAAATGAACAAGAATAAAGTGTCTACAAACGTTCTGTCTTGTACGCCAAACATAAGTGTTTCTGTCATACGCACGTTTGATAAATGAGGGCCGTTAAGATTTTTTTGTTATGAATGCATGTGTTGTGACCTGGAAGTGACTGTTACAAGTGGAAGACAAAAAATGAGAAAATAACAAATGAAGAAGCTTCAACACTATTGCCATCTTAGGGGACTGCACTAATATATTGCGAGTGCTGCTTAAGACTGGGAAATTGAAACACAAATTGCAATAACAAATCATTATTAACCAGCACATTTAAACTATGACAACACAAATTTGGAGCAAACAATTCAGTAACGGTGGTCATATTTAGATTCTGCCTTAACCTTGCTAACAGAAATATTCTGGTTGTTGTAGCTGTTTTACCTTAAAGCGCAGACTCAATATGTTGTGAAGTGAGAATAATGTACAATAATGAGAATAAGGTTGTGTTTCATGGGGCACATTACAGTCAAGAATCAGTTCAGAGCTATTTTTGTCATTTTTCATAATGTGTCACCCACACATCATCGCAGGCCAGCATCCTTTGAGCTGGAGAGGAAGTATGTGGGGTGTTGACTAAAGCAGATGCAAAAAGGAGCTGCTGAAAACTAGGTTACTGGATGAAATGTATGTACTAGAACATGTCCTAGAATTGGAAAGGAAACCAATCAGCAAGAAACTACAGACTTTTAACTTATTTTAAAACAATCAAAATAGAAGCTTGCAAAACAATTTTGTTTCTAATTCTTTGGTTTATAATATCTAATTGATTGTTTTCTAATTCTAATATCAAATTTGTTGTTTTATTTTCTATTAACTAACAATAATTTGTTGGTTGTTCAAAGATTTAAATATAAATGTTGTCTGATCTTTAAGTCTGGTCTGTTAGCTACTGCAGTGCCGTAACTGTTTAATAACTCATTTGTTTTAATGTTTTATGTACTTTTAAACACCTCATTTGTCCCTTGATGTCTTTTTAATTAATAAGATTGAGATTTGTCATTTTTGTTGCTTTTGTGAGGACCATCCCAATTGAAGAAAAACCTCACTTACAGAGAAGTTTTACATTTTCATTTTGTGTGTGTCTGTGGACAAAATGTTTAAAGTGGTTTTGAACACCTGATTGTCCCAAATTAAATGTGTAAATAAAAGTACCAAAATAATATATATAATTAACTGTCATCAAAAATTACTACAGAATTTCCAATGCAATTTCTATATGAGTCCGGGCGATTTTCAGCTGTGTGTGTGTGTGTGTGGGAGTATGTGAGAGAAAGAGGGAAACTGAGAGACTGAGTGAGAGAGAGAGACAAAAATATCAGAATATAGGTAGCAACAAACTATTCAGTCAAATATGAAAGCAAGAACGGTGTCAGAAACTCTGTGTATATGTGTGTAAGTATGTGTGTATATGTGTGTTTCTTTGTACAGTTGAGACGTGAAGCCGGTTGAGGCATGTGATGACATCTGTGTGTGTTTGCTTGTAACATGTTGCTGTGTCTGTGATCTGCTGAATATGTTTCTATCCCCTGACCCCCTGAGGCGCAGAACAAAAGGCAGAGCAGATGCTCTGTTCCTCCAACTAACTTTGCTGAAACACAGACACACAGAGAGGCACACGTTTCAAGTCCTCTAAGGTGACAGGCTGTAAGAGCGAATGTGTGTGTGTGTGTTTGTGCACGTGTTGCTATGGTTAATATTAGTGTGAGTGTATGTGCATTTGTGGTGCTTATCTGTTTGCACACAGAGACTTAATTGTAGGTGTGTAACAGTACATCAACCTGCATCGAATATGATTCACCTCCTGAATCGTAAAGCTTTGCGATATCGCAAGCTATATCGCAAGCTTTGCGATATCATCAAACATCAAATGTAGTCCACTGAATCTATCTATCTATCTATCTATCTATCTATCTATCCATCCATCCATCCATCCATCCATCCATCTATCTATCTGACCTGATCTGCTGTAATGAGTCGGAAGTCGGCGTTCTATTTATTTAGATACGGGCCGATTATGTTGAAAAACGTCAAAAATATCGTTTTTCCTTTTCGGAGACCAGATTAATTTTGAAGACCTTTTCTTTCATATAGAAAAGGTCTTTCAAAAAAGAAGAATCGATATTTTTGCATTTTCAAAATGCAGTAAATGAACAAAAGAGAAATCTAAATCAAATCAATATTTGGTGTGACCACCCTTTGCCTTCAAAACAGAATCAATTCTTCTAGGTACACTTGCACACAGTTTTTGAAGGAACTCGGCTGGTAGGTTGTTCCAAACATCTTGGAGAATTACCACAGATCTATAATCCTATAATCCTACAAAATAATATAATGACTATAATCTTTGTGCAAGTGTACCTAGAAGAATTGATGCTGGTTTGAATATATATATATATATATGTGTGTGTGTGTGTGTGTGTGTGTGTGAGGAAACTTTGTCCCCATACATAATTTGTCCCCTCAATGTCCCTTAAAATGACAGAGTGTGGGTGAGATTGAGGAAGAGAGAGAGAGAGAGAGAGAGAGAGATTAGAAGCTGATTTCACCTTCAGGCCCTCAGAGAAAGTGGTTTGTATTTAAATGAAGTACAAGTTATTTTATCTAAAAAATGAAACCATGCACCATGATATTTTACCTGCTTATACATGTTGCACCTGGCTAAAGCCCATAAAATCCATTTCCCAGCTTTCCCAGGCTTCATCATATGGTGTCTTCTCCCTGATTGGTTTTTGACCGGAACAGGCAATAAGTGCCTCGTATTACCGTCATTTATTCCATTAGCGTCAAACTATTTGCACATTCATCTTCCAACTCAAACCAAAGCGTGGAAGGCTTGGCTAATTAGCGGATGAGTTGAGTGGTGTGTTAAATGAAGTGGAAGAGGTCTGCAGTCTGACAGGCTTGATTTATGATGCCATCTATGCTTTTTCCCTTCACCTTTAGTAGGATCATAAATGTCTAGACATGATTTCTTGATGTGTATTGAAGGAGGATGAGTCTCCCATCAGTGCCATTCACATAAACTCACAACCCATCAGCTATTAAAGCTACACAATACAATCTCCAGCGCTTCACAGTATCTGCTTGTGTTGTAAAGTACTTGAGTTATTGTACTTTTAAGCATTTTCCTTTAATATTATTATTATTTTCCTACAAACGGATTGTGCAGCTTGAAGCTGAAATTTTCAAGGTAAGTGGGAATGGTGTGCATCGCGGCATAGACTGTAAAGCGATCAGTAAAGTGATCAGCCTATAATTGGCGTTATAGCAAAGGAAAGCATGTTTTGACCTCTGGGGCACTAAAAATGCTATATAACTTTATGCAGTCTGATTCACCGACTTTTTTTAACACTTACTGCATCAACTGCTGTTGTGCTGAATTTTTGCGACTGTTGCTTGGACTAGAGCTGCAACTATCGATTCTTTTAGTAATCAAGTATTCTATCGAATTTTTCATTGATTATGCAAGTAATTGGCAAAATTCTTTTTTTACAACAGAAAAAAGACAATACCTTTGTTTTTAGGCTTATTCTAGTGTGTGTGTACCCGTTAGCCATATATGCTTTATGTTGTATTCAAGGCGTCCTGCACTACTCAAATATGTCACAGTTTGATGTGTGAATGCTGATACAGATGTGACCTTATGTGTTAAAATTCAGCTCAATTCAGTTATATTTGTGAAGCGCTTTTGATTATCACAAAGCTTTTTTACATATTACCTACCCCAAGCACCTAACGAGCAAGCCTGAGGCGACAATGGCAAGAAAAACTTCTGCTGTAGTAAATATGAAGAAACCTTGAGAGGAATCCAGACTCAGAAAGAGGCCTCATTCATCCTCCTCTGGGCAAAACTGGATTGGGCTCATGTGTGAGTAGAATGTGTGTGCGTGAGTGTGTGTGTGTGTGTGTGTGTGTGTGTGCACGCGAGTAGAAATATAATATTTAAATTAGCATTTAAAGTTCAAGAAGTTCTTGAAGGTTTCAGGCGAAAAGGTTTCTAGGGAAGCCAGGTAAGAGTCTAGTTGTGTAGACGGCTATAACGAAAGCTCTCTACTGCAGTAACAGCTGTATTTGGCAGATAAAGAAATGTGTGGTCTCCAGAACCCAAAATCTAAATTCATAGTCAAAATCAAGTCCAAGCTAGTGTCTTTTGGGAGCAACAAAAATCACAGTCCAAAAATGTAGCAACAATCAGAAAAGATCGTGTAGGGTATAAGGTGGGAAACTGTGGTTCAAAAACAAGCAGTCAAAATCAATAGAGTGAACAAATCAATAAAGAGAGAAGAACACTTAGTATGCAACCAATATTTCACATTGTCTTTGTTCCTTTGCAGTAGTTAAATAATGTTTAACCAGAAACATTTAGGACTGCAACCATATCGGTACGGTGTCCAGGGTGCTACATATATACAGGGATGGATTAATATGGATTAATGTTGTCTTAGCTCTGACATCCACTAGGTTCTCGCGAGGTAAAACTATTCTTTGTAACTCAAGTAATTCATTTACAAAAAAAAAATCTAGAATCAACGTTCATTTAATTCTTTTCACTCGCTAAACGTTAACCCTTTGTATGTGAAAGCATTTGTGAGGGGGGAGGGGGGGGTACAAATAACAGAGAGCTAAACAGATTGACAGACAAACAAGAACCAAGACAGGACTATGTATAGACTAAGAGAAGACAAAACTGACAGGACAGAAACACAACGCGATCCTGACGCCAAGTTCTGGTTGGAAAAGAAAAAGGTCTTAAATGGGTTCCATTGTTCTTCAAAGGCTGACATATAGTTCTTTTTGTGAGCATAATTTTTTTCCCATTAAAATATTTTCTAATATGAAGTTAGTCCAATGAGTAACAAAATAAATACAAAATCAATTAATGAATACCTCAAATTATAATACGCACCCATGTAGATACAATAATAATAAAAATAACCATAACAATAATACACATCAATAATAATAATAACAATAAAATACATGCACTTAATAAACCTATTATTCACTTAAGAAATGTATTTATATAATAGTAGAGCAGTGGTTGTAGGTAAGGGGTAGGTGTATATATATATATATATATATATATACATATATATATATATATATATATATATATATATATATATATATATATATATATATATATATATATATATATATACACACACACACACATATATATATATATATATATATATATATATATATATATATATATATAAAGTATTTTGTGGTAATATTATTACCTCAGACCAACTGGGGAAACCACTGTCATTCACCAGACGCGTACCGAAGTGAAGAACGGAAATATGTAACTGTTTTTCAGTTCGAACGTTGGACGTTCCAATATTTGGGCTCCATTAATTAAATGTAAGGTGAGATATTACTGTAATCAGAAAATGGTAATCGTGACTGATAAGAGCATCTAAAATATGTTTATTATCTGTTTTCAAATTCCTAAAAGTTTTTCATTTCTAAATTGGTACTAACACGGTAAGCCTGCTAGCTATCTTGCTAGGGAGTCTCTAAAAGTGGATAGTGAGATGGACAGCAGAGAGAATGGAGACGGGGACAGGGAATTATCGTCCCACTGAAGATAGGGAATTATTAGCATGCCAGAATCCACCCATTCCTGGTTGTTTCGGGACGGTTCAGGGCCGTCTTTATAAAAGCGAGACGCAGTACGTGACAGTAGCACCTATTTGTCAATCAGTTTCCAGAGGAGACGGAACATTATCGCTTATATGAGAGTACAACCCATAAATGGAGCAACTTTCACTGCAGACAGCTGTAACACACACACACATCGCCAGCAAGTCTAGAAGGTGGGGAAGATGGAGTTGTTGCGGTGGGGCAGGAGTCAAAGCACCAGTCGGATGTTTTTTTCCTACCATGTCGAGACATCACAGAGACCCGGTTAGACGGGATTAACTACCTTGGCGCTGCCCAGCGATATTGCTGGGTTCTTGCAGATAGTGGAGCTGTGTGGTGCAGATTTAGTACTAAAGTAGACATAAAAAATGATCAAGATTGGACAGGAACTGCAGTCCTCTGCTCATGGGGTTGCCCAACTTGGAAAGTAAGAGAAAACAGGATCTGGACATTGGCCTCAATTGTTCAGAAAGCAAAACATCTACTCTGGTTTCCCAATATACAAATAATAGTGGTGTAATGATATGGAAAGCTACATTGACATTACTGATTCAATATAGTTGTTCATAGCATCAATCTAAAAAAACTAATCAGACATCATGCTATAGTTGGCCTCACTTAGGTGAACAGGTTGTTTTTCATTTAAATAAAAACATCAAATTCAGTTTTAATTATGTGAGTGTGGTGACACATACTGTTATCCAATTTTTCCTCCATCCACTTTCTCTGACTGCTAGTCCAGCTACAGTTTTTGATGTAGAAACTGTGTTCCAACTTAGGGCTGCAAATTAATCTGCAGATTTTTTAGATTAATCGACTATTAATCAATTAAAAAGAAAAAACATATTTCATTTCCAGCATTTTTTTTTAAAGAAACCAAACTTATATTTATTTTTTTACTCTAACATTATAAAATGGGAAAAAATATTTTGATTAATTGGTACTGTCGCATATTATGCACGCTAGAATAAACTGGAAAATATCAACGCTGTTGCTTTTAGCCATTTATCAGCTAAAAATAAGTTTTGTCTGGGCTAAAATAGAAGATCTAATAGAACTGGAATGATTTAGTGAGTGTTGGACTTGAGAGTCGTGCGCGCTAACATGCATCATAAATGTGTACATTCGTGCAATTTTACGCAATTACTTTAGTTTTTGTGATGGCAAGGCACGACACTGGTTCTCATCTCCTTCTTAATTCTTCTTTTGCGGCGGTCGGCATCCAGCTTAATGGTGCTTTACTGCCACTACAGCTTTACATGCTTACTGCTCCCACATTAGAGTAGCCATTGTACGGATGTGTGTAATAACAAAGACCCAACTAATCGATTATTAAATTAGTTGCCATCTATCTTGATAATCGATGTTAATCAATTTAATCGATAACCCGCATTCGCCTTTTTAATCTTTTTTATCCTGTTTTATATTTTTTCCCACAGGAAACTCCATACATGGGTTTGAGACTCAAAAGCTCGAAGCGTGTTCTATGCCACCTCACTCGGAACATTAACATCTCAGTCTGTTTTTGACCCAATTTTGTTTCTTTTTTTCTTGCTTTGTCATCCATCATTTTTCCCCAATTCACTTCAATGAATTTTAATCAAAGGCTTTCAACCTCAGCCAGTTTTCATGTCACCGCTGCAAAACTGGAACGATCACATTGGCATTTTCTTGCGGCGATGCATCTCTAACTGTTGTAGATTAAAGAATCAGCATATGATATGGTTCTGATATTGACGTACGCTCCTTTCCACAATACACATATTGTTGCAGGATTTGTTACATTGGCAGAAAATGAATCATTGTCCATTAATTAGATATAATACAATACAATATAATATTATAATGTGTATTTTTTGTTTAGAACTATCAAATCAAGTCTGTAATGAAATCAAACAATTCTAATATAAGACCCATAAAAATGCATGATTCAAACTCAAAACTTGGGATCAATGATGGTTCCTGGGAAACCACACTTAGACCACTGGGTCACCACCACCACCTCAAATTAGTTTCATCTGCACCTGAACCACTCATTTTTTCAGTAGATTACTCTACAGACATGTTGCGTTGAGTCATGAGTGTCTTCTTACAAAAAGGTTTTCAATTTTTAAAGCTCAGTGTAGTTACACTGTGGAGTCAAAGGTTGAATGTGTGAATTTCAGTGCCAGATCAGTTGGAGGTCTGTGGGTGGACTGGACATACCACTGAGCAGTAAATAGTTACAGCTAAAATTCTTCTATTTTTCCCAAGCTTTAGTGTAGATAAGAATTTCCGACCAAATCTAAACCTACTCAGGATACAAGGCTAACGCTTAACAAGGAATGGCTCCATTTCAGTATTATGCAAAGTTAGCTAATTTCTTTTTGCAGCTTGCCCCTAGCAGTATTAAATTATATTTCTGAGTACATGAACAGAATCATAAAGTTCATTTAAAACATTCATACTATAAAACAAACAGGAATGTCTAGACAATATAATTCCACTTGTTTGGATCTAAAATGGCTCAAATATAATCACAATAGATAAAGAGTAATAGATAAAGAGCACAGATAAAGAGCAGTTAAAAGGCCAACATAGTGTCATATGTGGTTGATCCCGAGGTAAGCCAAATCAAGAAGCCAAACCAGTGCTGCATTGCTATAAAACATGCCCCATGGTTCCTGTTTGATCAAGAAGTACCTATTGTTGAGTAGATACTAAACTACCTACCTACTGACAAGAATACTTTGTGAAAATGTTTATTGTTTCTAAAAACTCCTAATACCTGCAAACTTGCTGCTATGTGAAAATGTTTTGATTCCCAAAAACATATTTTGCATTTTAAAAAGGGCCAAAAGTTTCTAGTTTTTACAAATTGTTCCTGGATTCTACTAAATGTTTCTGCAGAAAAGTTCCTGTGGTGAGAAAGTGACAAAATGTTTGATCAAAAAGTAGCTTAAATAGAGAATAAAAGCAGGAATTACCTACCTACCAAAATCACACTAATGCTGTGTGAAAGTGCTCAAAATTGTTCCAGCAAACCACAGTTTCCTCATTAGACTCTAAACCGAGAAGCACAACTGATAGCTTTTAGAAATCCTTTCATTTCTTTAAGATTTGAGCTTGTGTTAACTGGCTTATGAACTTCTCCAGGTAAAGATTTAGGGACACCTCACAGCAGTTTGCCAGGCTGGTGTCACGTCGGAAGCCTCTACCTGTGTGCTGACAGGTGTGGATTTATAACCAAGGTCTCACAGGATCAAGGCGAAGAAAAAAAAAATCTCTGTGCTCAAGCTGTTGGGGCGAAGCGCTCCTGCATCTAGGGAGAACAAGAGACAGATGTTGTCTTCATGGATAATTCATTTTTATTTTGTCACAAGCCCCCTGCTGATTGCTCATTAGGCATTGTTGGCTTTTTCCCTACTTCCTCTGTGTGTATTGGTACATTTTACTGCTCACAGCGTCAGTGTTGGGAAGTAGCTAAGCAAAAAAAATGCTACTAAGTTAGCCTTTTTCAGTAGCAATTCCTAGAGTGGGAATCGAAAACCCGTTCCGACTTAGAGACCTTTCCAATTGATCAATTCCACTGGAACTGTACACCTCCAACGTTATCAATTTTTCTTAACGATTCTGTCATTTCCCAGCACGACATTTTGCGTCGCGGTACATTACATCACACTCTCTGCGACTCGACCTTAAACCATGAGAAATTATGACACATAAATTATATTTTCGCATTTATTACACAATCTTTCCATTCATTCATGTTCATTTTGTTTCTGCTTTTTTTTTTGTCTTTTTTGAATTGCAGTGCATTTTCATTTTGTTTCTGCTTTTTCTTTTGTTCGTGTTTTGTCTCTAGGGGTCACCGTACATTATAGACTAAACCTGTATTTATGCTGCTAACTAACAAAAACACAGTACTCAGTAAAAGAGTGCCTACCAGTATGTTTCATTTACTTGATATTATATTATTTGATGTTATTCCAGGCGTGCCCACAGCGCTATTACAGCTGCAGCTCATATGGAATTCAGAGCAAAAATGTACTCTCTTCCAGAAATTTCAGTATTTGTTCATTTTCAAATAATATGAAATTTTTTCCATTCTATAATGTTAGAGAGTAAAGAATAACATGAAAAATGCATGCTTTTGTTATCAAACAATTTTATTCTATATCCACATAGATTCCAAATGAATAAAGAAGTGTTTCCACCTTATTTTTCTTTATAGTACTAAGCCATAGAATGTCTCAGCATAATATACACTCTGAGATACATCAAATTATAGTATACAGTATATAGTATTTTACGATACAACAGATGGTATTAAGTTTTAGGGTGCAAACATTTAAATTCATTTGGAAATTTGTGGTACAGCTAAACAAATGGTCTCACAAAAAATACCAACATTCCAACAAATAAGCCATTTTTTAATTAAAAGAGCATAACATTTTAAGACATTTCTTGTTCAAAGAATGAGGATAATGTTGAACAGCTGTTTGACAGTTTAGCCTTGATCTCTATATATTTTTTCCTTGTACACTCACACAATTACACACACACTCCCAAGTGCGTGCAGTGCAATCATTGCAACCGCATCCATTCTTATTCTAATTCAGCAGCGTCTTTGGGGTAATTCGCCCGCCAGGATTCAAGTCACCTCCAAGAAAGCGACAGTTGATGGCAGCAGCTGTGTGTCGAGGCTTTGGTGCGCCAACAGAGAACTCCCAAAGGCCATGGGGGCAAACCCACATCTGTCCATCTCAGCCCACTCTCAGCTGGCCGGAATTTCCCCTGATGCAACTCCGGGCCTGGTGAGAAAATGTTCTCCAAGAACAGCTTTATGGCTCTTAAAGAAAAAACAACAGGTCTAGGGTTACAGTGCATGAATGTCTTGCATGCATAAACATGTTCAAGGCATCAGTGTAATATGAACTTTGCTATAAAGTGGCCTAATACATTTCTTGTGCTTGCAGGTGTACAGATACAGACACAGAGGCGTGAAAGGCCCATGGGGTCCTGAATTACATCGAATTTGGTGGCTGTGTGAAGAACAGTAGTTGTGCTGTAAAGCATCTAACTTTGAGCTCCATGTTAGTCTATGGGGAAAAAAACTGACAAAATGTACAGAACACAAGAACAAATAAGTGCATATTATCAACACGCAGACATTCTGCACCCTACACCACATGCTGGCCCCACATGTGTTAGAATTGGGAACCAAGTGTCTAGCACAAAACTGTAGGAAGAGAAGCACAGAAAGTTTGTCAGCCTAAATCAGATAAAAAATATGTGATCACTCACTGCAGTCACATAATATAGTATTGTAGCCTTACACCCTCACAGTGAGAACTGTCATGGGTCTGATCCCCGGTCAGCTATAAGGCTCTTTCTATGTGAGTTTGCATGCCTCCTTTGTTCGCGTGGGTTTCTGCTCGGGGCTCCAGTTTGTAATACTATTACTAGTCCCTTACCACAAACATAATATTAGTTTATAACATGAAAGAAGATGATAAGAAGAAATGTTCTTTCGCTTTTAGTTTTCATAAAAAATTCTGACATTCAATCGGCGCTTTTGTTTGGGACTTAAGTTATGAAGACTCCTACAGAAACAAAAATGTTTGGCGGCAATCTTGTGGTTAATTTAGAAAACAGTGAGTTTGGATAATTACGTAGCCACAATTTCTCTCATTGTCAGCCATCAGTGGCAAATGTCGCAATACCCTACAACAATGACAAACTGCCATTAGTGACAAATGTATTAGCCATAAAGTGATTTGCCAAAACCACCAGAGTAATGGCAAACTTGTAGTGAACTTTTTGTGACAAATTTGCCAGGTGCATAGGATTTTCACAAAATTTGCTAGAAGTCCACTGCAAGTTTGCCACGAACCTAATTTTCATGGCCTTGCTGCAGATTTGCAGCAACATTGCCAAACATTAACGGCAACTGCCAGAAGTCTAAAATTTCTTTAAGGGGAGAATCTACAACTGCTGAATCTTATGATTTTTTGCATGCCTGTTTGTGCAAAAACATTAGCCATCTGGGCCTTTAATTTTACAGTGGTATAATAATATTATTATACTATTTAAATATCTTAACATTCCTACACTCTTAGAAAAGATGTGTTAAAATGGACACAAACTGTATCAAATTCTTACACATTAATGGGTGAGTTTTGGGACAAAGTTTCTTGTGTTTATTTTGACACATTCACTGTAACACTTTTGACACAGTGAAAGTGTCAAGAAAGACAACACAAAGATGTTTAAACATGTATAATACTAACAGTTGCTGTCCTTGGTTACATGTATTGTGTTGAATGCTGCGAACAAATGCACATGTTGTGTACATTTTAAACTACACATAACTATGTGTAAAAGATCTGATTTTTCAACACAATTTTATTAAAAATAAACACCAAATGTGTAAACTAAAGTGCTACATGTGATTTGCTCTGACCTTACACATTTGTTCTAAGATTGCTAATAAATTTATGAAATAGACCTTGGTAACACTGGCGCATTTATGAATGAGGCCCTTTGGGAAGGAAAAACTCATCCTTAAACTTTCATAAAAGCCAACAATATATAAAACCAAGTCAGCTCCAGTTAAAGAATCATCAACATATTTCTGCAGTTTGTCAGGAAGACGGCTGCTTCAGTTCACGCTGACGGCAGATAACTCAAATCTCTCCCGCCTCCAGGTGAGATTATTCATAGCTGTTCGAGGCTCTTAGCCAGTCAGAGAGAATTTAAAGTCAGAAGGATGTTTAAAGATATGTTGTAAAAAGACTATTCATGAGTCTGTGGAGCACCTAGGTGAAGTAGCTTGCGGTTGCCGCAGGGTAACATGCACATTCAGATCCACCAGCTGCTCCACTGGCTTTCTTTTCTGAGGTTATATATATATATATATATATATATATATATATATATATATATATACATATATATAGAGGCAATCTCACTGGTGGCGATAGTCTCCATGTTAGGGAGACGGTCACAGGTCCATATGCATTCTAGATGATAGAGTGTACACACACTGTAAACTTTATTACCTCTTACTTGTGGTTGTTATGATGTTCGTTGCTCTAAAATGCAACAAGACCAATATGTGTATTAATAGAAGTCCGGGGACTTAAAATCCACACACAAACACAAAAGGGCAGGACTCAAATTCATTTCACTGCCTTAAGCATAAACTAAAAACTATAGGTAACATAATATACATTGACTGGAAACTTTATTAGGAACCACTTCTTATATTTTCATCAAATTGCTGCTCCAGTGTATAAAAGCACAAACATGTGAAATAAGTCCTCCAGGGCCAGTAACATTAGGGAGTCACCCAGTGACTGGAAGGTTGCCAGTTTGAATTCCATTTACTCAATAAAGCTACCACTTAGGGTAATTAAGGAGCAAGGCACGCTTGCAAGTAACGGTTCTATGTCCGCTGTCCACTGCTCCTTCACAAATGGGTCAAATGCAGAGGTTTTACACATTTTGTTGTGGTGCACTGTGTGCTAAGCTGTGTTCCTAAAGACAAATAATCACTGACTTTATTGGAAAGCAGGACTCGATCACTGTATTGACATGTGGTATTGACAGTCACTGTCCAAGTTTATTCTGGTGTTTTGAGAATATTGAATATTACCAGTTCAGCTGTCATCCCACAGTCATAATCTGATTAGTGGTGAATCAGGTGCCAGTTATCAGACACCCATATCGATCCCTCCCCGAACTTGTTTGGATAATTATCCTAATGTGCTTCCTCATTTAGTTTGCTTGTCTGTTTAGTTTGCTCATTGGTTACATAGTTTTAATAAGTGTCTATTCATTCATTCATTATCTGAACTGCTTAATCCCGACTGTGTCACGGGGACTAGGTTTTGGCAGGCAACAACACTAATTGCAGGGCACACATAGCTACACAATCCTTACCTCATTGAGTTTACGGGTCAATTCAGATTGCTCAATTAACCTATATTGCACGCTTTTGGACTGTGGGTGGGTCTGTGTGGGTTTTCGCTGGTGCTCCAGTTTCCTCCCACAGTCTAAAAGCATGCATTATAGGTTAATTGGTGAATCTAAATTGACCCCATAAGGTGCACCCAAGAGTGTGTTTGTATGAGTGTGTGTGCCCTGCAATGTGTTGGTGCCTGCCTGGGATTGGTCCCTGCCTCGCGCCTGTTTAACCATTTCTTGGGGAAGAATCTGGTGGCGGAGGCCTTCCAGCCTCCAAACCGTGCCTGAGAACTTCAGTGAAACTCTCTTAAAACCGCCTCAAATACTAGGTAACTTCTGAATTAATATACCTTGTTTTCTGTTGCTTTTCTTTTCAGGTTTTTGACTTGTTTACTTCCTACTCTTGAGTCCCCCTTTTGTGCCTTGCTAAAGAGTGTGACCCTAAGGAAGCTGTGGGAGAGAGGATTATTTGTCATTGTGAACACAGTACAGCACACAGTGCACCACAACGAAATGTGACAGCTGCATTTGACCCATCCGTGAGGGAGCAGTGGACAGCTGACACGGGCAGCACCTGGGGAAGAGTGCTTGGGGACAGTACCTTGCTCATTACGTTGCGTTGTGGTGCACTATGTGCTGCACTGTGGCATGTTCACAATGACAAATAACGCTCACTTTCTACATTCTTTCAGCTGTTTGTCCAAAACCCTGTGCTTTGTATAAGGCTTCTGTGTGCAGTGCTGGGCGCTGGTTCATTAGGTGTTCTTGTCAAACACTTCTGACTTTTTAAGCAACTACCATAACCTACTGCCTTGCAAAAAGATTTAGATTTTATTGTTGGTTCGTCAACATGACGCCTTTTCTGTTTATGACCATGGCTTAGCTTGACAATCTGGATTTGTTTGAGGACTAAGATTTTCTCTAAAGTTTGGGTTTTTTGTTGTTTACTTTTAGCCTGATAACACGTTTAGGGCATGGGCCTCTCGTAAAGAGTGTGACATTTATTTAGCTAAATCACTTTGCTAGAAAATTAGTGTTAGGAAATTACTCACTAATGTCACATTTGCAGTTCCGTTGCAGCGTCGTTAGGTAACAACTGGCACTGAACTTTCTAAATATAGCAGCACCTCCTACATAACTGTATTCTAGGAAAAATGTAGTTAAAGCACTTTTGTCTGTTGTCATCTAGTTAGCAGGTTTAGTGGGTTTGCTTTCCACTTCATCAATGGTAAAAATTTTTGAACAGATAAATGGTTAAATTGTTGAAAAGGCACATTGCACTTTGCCATACTTAGCAATGCTTTAATTGCACATTTTAGGCTGGTTTCCTGCTCATGGATTAAGCCTAGTCTTGGACTAAGTTGTAGATTTAGTCTAAGACTAGGCTTGGAATAAGTTGTAGATTTACCATTCAAACTCAAAGCTAGTGTAGGACTGGGCTTAAACCTCAACTTGGAAATTGGGACTTAAAGTATAAATGTCTATTTTAGGAACCAAATCTTTTGATACATTTACTATTTTAAAACATATCTCTATATATTAAAGTACATTTTTAAAATTAATCTCTTCATTTCTGGTGAAATCTAAAAATTCTGTTGAACAAATTGGGATGCATTTCAGTGAGTGTTACTTGAATAACGAAAAAATCTTGAATTTTGAATATTTATGATTTTGATGAGACTCAACTGAGCAGTGATACTGATGTGCCCAAAAACGTACACTCGCAGCAGCACAACACACACTAGCATGTCAGTGTCACCACTGTGCTGAATAAGCCCAAAACCAGAATAAAAGCAGCTCAACTGAGCTCACATGGTGATTAACTGAGGAGTGGCTGCAAGGTAGTGGGATGCTAATAGATCTAACAGTGTATTCGCTGAGATCAAACAGTCTAATTCCAAACCCTACTTTCTGATGAAAATACATAAAAAAAAATTCTCGCTCCATAATTTTTTTTTGCCTTACCTTTACAATTAATCTTACTTTCTTTTAGGCACTGTTGCCCAGAGGATTGGGTTTTGCCTACTTGGAGCAAAAAGACAAATATATCTACGATTAAATTAGTTGTAATTTTGTCTTGTCCAACTTCCAAGAATCAGAGTAGCTCTAAATGGAACAAGCACAATAAAGGCCCTGAAGTCCTGGAGCCTGATATTTGATCTAATTCAATCAAATGACACAAAAAGGTCTTTTATGCAGTGTTTTCAGGACACTTTAAGATTATATCTTTTAAGATTCAAGATTCAATTTTTAATTTTACGCATAATTATGCAAGCACAATATAACATACAGTATACATGTGAACAATACATATATTGAGTATAGGCTATATAATACAAATATGGAATGATTAAACAGATGCAACGCAAGTTATAAGGTGTGAAAATCCTAAAGTGCACAGTAATATCACCACAACAGTGTAAACAGTGTAGAACCCGTAAATGTTGTCAGTTGTCAGTTTATACCAAGACACAAACACAACAAGGCAGGAGGTAAAGCCTACCCCAGCATATTTCACTGTTTTAAGATTAAATTGGACATTCAACATAAGGTTGACATCAATAGCTTCAGGGAACCAGCTTGAATATAATAATCCATCTTTGTAACAGCTTTCATGCATCTTAGCAATGCCTGTCTACAGTTTTTAACCCTAATGATTTTTTGGGTTAATCGTCATTAACATTAAAATAACTATCAGCCAAACTAGCCCCAAATCCTCTAGATACTGGACAGAGGAAGCCCAATCATAAATATCTTCAATAAATACTTTGATGAATCCGTTTTGAAGGGTGGCATTATGGTGCAGTGGTTAGTGCTGCCGCCCCACGGTAAGAAGATCCTGGGTTCAATCCCTGGGTCGGCTGTAGGGCCTTTCTGTGTTGAGTTTGCACACAGAAACACAGAGTTTGCTCCCTGTATTTGCATGGGTTTCCGACTTGAGGCTCTGGTTTCCTCCTCCCCACAGTCCAAAAGCATGCACTGTAGGTTAACTGGCAAATCTAAATTGGCCCCGTAAGGTGTGAGGGAGAGTGTGTTTGTGTGAGTGTGTGTTTCAAGTGTGTGTTGCTACCTGACCTGGAGTTGGGGTCCCCGCTTGTGCCCGCTGTTCCCAGGATAGAATCTGATTTGGACAAAGGTATGAGACCAGATGTTCTCTGTTAAGGACAGGACGCTACTAGAATGAAATATAGGTGTGGTTAGGGGTAGGGGTAAGGAGCTACACTGCGCATGCCGACTTTTATCACACCCATATAGGGCTCCATCAATTAATTCATTTTTTGAAGAGCATTTATCAGACCTGTTATCTGGCTTCCATTTCCTTCCTTCTTCCTTCTCTGAAAGACCCTGCCGACCTCAGGAACGTTACCTTTGCTTAACAGAGAAGCAATGACATGTAGCTTCCGCCTGGGTCCATATGCGTGCCTACCTAGTGTCCACAGGCTCTGAAACAGAACAATTTGTAGGCCTATTTCTAGGGCTATGAAATTTTAAATACCTATAATTATAGGGGGCGAACTTTTTAGGGGGTGCCAAAGCCCCGCTAAAACAAACTTTATGATGGCTCCATGGCTAAGGATAATGTTGTTGATAAAGATGAAGAGGATGACCATAGATATGACAATAGATAATAAATAGGTTTGCCCATGTTACAGTTCTGTCATATAAATGAGATTTTTCAAATTTAATTTTGTTTTTAAAGGTTTGTTAAGGCACACAATATAACCGCGACATCATTATTAATTTCTTTACATAACTGACTTCACATTTAGATATACACACTACAGGCACATTACAGAATGAAATCAAGCCCTACTGAACTATCCATTGACGCTCATCTAGCTTTTTTAACTTCCCCAACGGGTCCAACAACAATG